>JAINUV010001492.1:0-499476 GCA_020205505.1 Panax japonicus
AGAGCTGTTCCACGACAAATACTTTCCCGAAAGTATCCGTCACATGAAGGAGGTGGAGTTTATCAAATTGGAGCAAAACAATATGACCGTGTCGCAATACGAGGCAAAATTTGCGGAGTTATCCCGGTTTGCGTCCCACTTGGTGGATAATGAATAGAGAATGGCACGATTGTTTTTAAGAGGTTTGAAGCCGGAGATACGTCAACATCTTATTTCTCATAAACTGTGTTTGTATTCAGATGTTGTAAATAGGGCTCAGTTGGTAGAGCGCGATAACGAGTCAACGCAATCGAAAGAGAGCAGTCGGCAAAATGATAATACCAGTGAGAGTAGTTATCGAAGCGATGACAACAAGCGTGGAGGAAATCATCAGCCAGAAATGGTAACCACTTTGGTGGTAATCAGGGCCAAAACAATAAGAATGGACATTTCAAGAAGAGGAGATTCAACAATGATGGAAAGACGTCAGCATCAGCAACCGTTGTTAAGGAAGGAGAAAGACCACCTATCATATGCTTCAAATGCGAGGGGAGGGACACATCAGTCCAAATTGCGCGATGCCGTCCAAAGCATGTTATAATTATGGAAGAGAAGGCCACTTAGCCCGATTTTGTCGTTCACCGAAGACAAATTCAACTAGGATGGAGGCACCAAAGGCTGTCCCAGAAAAGTCAAAGCCGGTAGTGCAAGGGAGAGCGTTTGTTGTGACCTCCCAGAAAGCAAGGAACCCGCATGAGGTCATCACGGGTAAGCTTATCATAAACTCTAGCGAAGTCTACACTTTATTTGATACCGGTTCTACCCATTCTTTTATTTCTCCTACTTGCGCTCAACGATTAAATTTGACTCCGGAGAAATTAGACTTTGACTTATCTGTAGGAAACTCCGTTGGGAGAAACCTTCATTACATCCACGGTTTATAAGTCTTGTTTGGTTCAAGTTGGTACCCACGCATTACCTGTCGATCTTAGTGCATTAAAAATACTTGCATTTGATGTAATTCTAGGGATTGATTGGTTAACTACTCATCATGCAAAAATTGATTGTTTCCGTAAGGTTGTTAGCTTTCATATTCCCAATCGACCTATTATGCGAATTCAAGCAACCAAACCATTAAAATCAACAAACCATTAAAATCAATCACTGTCATCTCAAGCCATAAAGCTATTCGTTTATTGAAAAACGGATGTCAAGCTTTCTTAGCTCATGTCACAGATCTAAACAAAAATACGTCAGTTCTGAATAATATTTCTATTGTTAATGAATTCCCTGACGTATTCCCTGAAGAACTTCCTGGCCTACCCCCAAAGCGTGAAATTGAATTTTGTATCGACCTTGAACCCGGTACAAAACCCTTTTCCAAAGCCCCATATCGAATGGCTCCTATTGAACTTCAGGAGTTAAAGACTCAACTACAGGAATTGTTAGACATTGGCTTTATTCGTCCTAGTACTTCTCCTTGGGGTGCTCCTGTTCTATTCGTGAAGAAGAAAGATGGGAGTATGCGACTTTGTATTGATTATCGAGAGTTAAATCATGTCACCATCAAAAATAGGTATCCATTGCCACGTATTGATGACCTGTTTGACCAGTTACAAGGAGCCAAATTCTTTTCAAAGATTGATCTTCGTTCCGGATATCACCAATTGAAGATTAGAACCGATGACATTCCAAAGACGGCTTTCAGAACTCGGTACGGGCATTATGAATTCCTAGTCATGTCCTTTGGATTGACTAATGCTCCTGCTGCCTTCATGGATATGATGAACCGAGTATTCAAGGAATATTTGGATCACTTTGTGGTCGTCTTTATTGATGACATCCTTATTTATTCCAAAAGCCGTGAAGATCATGAGGAACACTTGAGGCTAATACTCCAAAAGCTTCGTGAATACAAGCTTTATGCCAAGTTGAAGAAATGCGAGTTCTGGCTTGAGGAAAGTAGCATTCCTTGGGCACGTGGTATCAAACCATGGAATATCTGTTGACCCAGCAAAGATTGAAGCTATTCAAAGCTGGGAGCAACCTAAATCAGTGACCGAAGTACGTAGCTTTCTCAGCTTAGCTGGTTATTATCGGAGATTCGTAGAAGGTTTTCTCGAATCGCTACTCCACTAACTCAGCTGACTCGGAAAGATACAAAGTTCGGTTGGAGCGAGGAATGTGAGAAGAGTTTTCAAGAACTCAAGAGGAGACTCATTTCAGCACCTGTTCTGACAATACCATCTGGTTCGGAGGGATTTGTCATCTACAGTGATGCTTCGGGCAAAGGGTTAGGATGTGTTCTCATGCAACATGGGAAAGTCATAGCCTATGCCTCACGACAACTCAAAGAATATGAGAGAAATTATCCTACTCATGACCTAGAGTTAGCAGCTGTTGTCTTCGCACTTAAAATTTGGTGGCATTACTTGTATGGGGAGAAAGTGGAGATCTTTACGGATCATAAAAGCCTCAAATATTTCTTCACACAAAAGGAACTCAACATGCGACAACGACGTTGGCTTGAACTGTTGAAAGATTATGATCATACCATCCAATACCATCCTGGAAAAGCGAACGTGGTAGCTGACGCATTGAGTAGAAGGTCATATGCGGGTGCGAGTGCAATATTGTCAACGCAAAGGCCCATTTTGGATGACTTGCAAAGGATGGAGATAGAGATAAAGACTCCAAGGACCCACATTATGATGGCAAATATACGAGTAGAACCGACTTTAATTGATAAAATTAAAGCTGCTCAAGTTACAGATCCGGAGCTGATTATGAGGAAGAAAGTACAAGAAGGTGCGATACCGGAAGCAAGAATCGATGAAGAAGGAATACTTCGAGTCAACTCTAGACTTTGTGTTCCTAACGACCCTGATTTAAAGTATAAAATCATGATGGAGGCGCACAACACACCGTTTGCAATCCATCCTGGGAGTACCAAAATGTATCATGATCTTCGACATACATTTTGGTGGGGCAATATGAAGAGAGAGATAGCGCTTTTTATCTCAAGGTGTCTAACGTGTCAACGAGTCAAGGTGGAGCATCAAATACCAAAAGGACCATTGCAACCACTTGAAATTCCAGAATGGAAGTGGGAGCACATTACCATGGATTTCGTTACTGGTCTTCCCAAAGTTTCTCAAGGCATAGATGCGATTTGGGTCATTGTTGATAGATTGACCAAGTCTGCTCATTTCTTACCGATACGAGAAACTTATACACTTGAACGTCTTGCTCGTATGTACATAAACGAGGTTGTAAGATTGCATGGTATGCCAGTATCCATAGTTTCTGATCGAGACCCAAGATTCACTTCGCGATTTTCGGTTAGTTTGCAAAAAGCTATGGGCACAGATTTACGATTTAGCTCGGCATATCATCCTTAAACGGACGGACAGTCAGAAAGGACTATTCAAACTCTTGAAGATCTATTAAGACTCTGTGTCCTTGATTTCAAGGGAAGTTGGGACAAGTTCTTACCATTGGTGGAGTTTTCCTACAACAACAGTTATCAAGCAAGTATTGGCTTGGCTCCGTTCGAGGCGTTGTATGGAAGAAAGTGTCGTTCTCCAGTATGTTGGGATGAGGTGGGTGAAGCAACGTTGTTGGGACCGGATTTGGTACGTATGACTACGGAAAAGATTCAAACGATCCGGAAACGTATAAAAACCTCACAAGATCGACAAAAGAGTTATGCTGATCTTCATCGAAAGGACGTGGAATTCGATATAGGAGATCATGTGTTGTTACGTGTTGCTCCATGGAAAGGAGTTACGAGATTTGGAAAGAGAGGAAAGCTCAATCCTCGATTCATCGGCCCATTTTTAATCCTCGATCGAGTAGGAACTGTGGCCTATAGACTCGCTTTACCGCCAAGTATGTCTCGTGTTCATAACGTTTTTCACATATCCATGCTACGTAAATATGTGAAAGACCCGAACCACATTATTGAGTTAGAACCTGACGAAATAGCGGAAGATTTAATGTATGAAGAGGTTCCTGTTCAAATCTTGGATAAGAAGGAACATATTTTACGCACCAAGGTTATACCTCAAGTCAAAGTTTTGTGGAGAAACCACGATGTTGAGGAAATGACTTGGGAGTTAGAATCTGAAATGAAATCAAGGTATCCTTACCTCTTCGACATACCAGGTACGTACCCTAATTTCGAGGGCGAAATTTCATAAGAAGGGGAGGTTGTAAGACCCCAGTTTTTATAAATAAAGATGAATTTTTATAATTATTATTTTGAATATTATGGAAGAAATTTGATATAATGTTATAGTTGTGGGTAATATTTATAAATTTTGCAAAGTACGCAAGTTGTTATAAAATATTCGTTTGGTCGGGGAATATTCTTTTTGTCGGGGAATATTCGTACGACGGCAAAATTATTGGTGGACCCCACAACAGAATTATTGTCGGATTGAGAAAACGACAAAAATATTTTATTAAAAATAACGGCGGAAGTTTTACCGTTGATACTGTTGAACTACTGGGTAGTAAAAGTACAGTAATACGCGTTGTTGCATAGTAGCACACGGTATTGATTATTGATATTTATGTGAGAAGTCGCTCAGTTTGATTCAATTATTGTCGATTAATAATATGAATTATTATAGCGATAATGACGTTTTGTTTTATTCGTATTATTAACGTAATAAAACGAAAACATCTTTTTATATAAAACAGAATACTTTATTAAAGTTATTTTATAAATAGAATATATTATATTTTATTATGCATAGTGTTGCATAGTGTTTTGCATAGTGTTGCATAGTGTTTGCATAGTAAAAATCTTTTTATATAAATAGAATATATTATATTTTATTTAAAAGATTTTTCTTTAAATATGGACCGTCAGATTAAAGTAAATTAATCTGGACCGGTCATGGATTAGTTACTATGCATTCCATTTTCCTATAAATAGAAGCTCATTCCTTCATTATTTTCTTACGAATTCACTGAACTCTAGAGAGAGAAACTATAGAGAGATAGAAGAAAAGCTTTCTGCTACTTAACTTTTCTTTTCCCATATCCAGTTTCTGTTACGGTAAGGGGTGTTATTCTTTCTTATTCATGAAGAGAACTGTTGTTATTCCATTTCTTATTATTCTGTTGGAATAACCTGTATACGCGGTCTACCCTATACTTGGTGACATTCTTCTATCATTCTGTTGGAACATCCTGTCTGTGTGTTTTACACCGGACCTGGTTCCGTCTTTATTATTATTCCGTTGGAACATCCTGTCTGTGTGTTTTACACCGGACCTGGTTCCGTCTTTATTATTCTGTTGGAACATCCTGTCGGTGTGAATTTCACCTGACCTGGTTCCATTATTATTATTCTGTTGGAATAACCTGTCTGTGCGGTCTATCGCATGCATGGTGATTTCTTTTGTTATTCCATTCTTTATTATACTCAGTTGGATAAAACTTTGATTTCTATACTCCATGAAATTAGTGGAATATCCTTGACATTTGCGCTTCATCCAGTATCCTTTCATGGAAATATTCTTCTGATCATTCTTGAATTTTACACCACAAAATAGTATCGTGTTGACAATTTGGACGTTAATAATTCCTGGATAAAATAATTCTTGAACTTGTTTTATTGAATTCTTATATCATTGTCATCATCCTCTTATTTATATTTTTGAAAGTCATCTGTGGCCTGTAGAGCATGGATGGACTTGGTATGATTATGACCAGGGATTATTCGGTGTAATCATGACCGTAATGTTACAAATGATGTGGTAAAAGTCTCATTTGCCATAATGCATTGATGGACAGTTGTTGGCATGATCATGACCATTGATGAATACACAAATATCATTGGCCCGTAGTGCATGGAATTTGTGGTCGTGACCCTAATGAGTATCCTTGGCCGTAGTGCAGGGATGATGTGGATTATTTATTAAACTGAGTCTCAGCGATAAAAGTGATTAAAAACTTTTTAAATCATAAAAGATAGTAGATTCTATTCTCTACTTGACTCTTTTAATGGATTGTTTGATCCGCTGCTGTTAAACTTGATGTTGTTATATTTTATCAGTTTAATACTGTTGAAGGCTAACGATAATTTATTCTGCATTATCTTAGTCATAATATTTCTTACTGGGCTAGTTGAGCTCGCCCTTTCTTTCACTGTTCTCTTCAGGAAATGAGAACATAGCAGGGACGACTCGGGGAACGGAGTAATGGTCCAGAGGATAGCATTAGTAGTCCTCACTATTCTGTGAAATAGTGTGACAATAATTGTATTGAGGACTCCTTTTGAGTTTGTATGATCTCTAGTAGACAATTATTGTATTCAAACCCACAGTTGTATTTTGTCGTATTATACACGACAGTGGTATTAGTAAGTTGTATTTGAATTCTGTACCATGTATCTGACGACTCAAGATGGGTGATGTATACCTAATTTTGGGGGCGTCACACTCGTCGTTGGAATTGGCCCAAAAAGATCCATGTGTAGCAACTGCAGAGGCTTGTCAATTGAGTTGGCAGTTTGCTCTTGAATGAGCTTTTGGTCTGCTTTCCAAGTTGACAGGCATTGCACGACCTTTCTTTAACGAAGTTAAACTTGGGTAGGCCTGCAACTAGATCTTTTGAAGCTAATTTGGACATGCTTTTGAAGTTGAGATGAGATAATCTTCGATGCCATAGTTAGCTCATTTCTTCAGATGCTTTAGCCAGAAGGCATATAGTCTCGTATGAGCTTAGTTGTCCAAGGTTTACTGTGTAGACATTTCCTTCTCTTGTTCCGGTTAACTTTACAGCAGATGTCTTCAGATCTCAAACTTAACATTGATTGTTGAGGAATGTTACTTGATGACCCTTGTCGCAGAGTTGGCTAATGCTTAGAAGATTGTGTTGTAGTCCTTCCACATAGGCCACTTTACTGAAGGACACTGCACCATTTCCAGTTGAGCCGCATCCTTTTTTCTTTCCAGAGCCGTTGTCTCTAAAGATGACCGAGGGACCCTCCTTCTCTATGTAGTTAGACAGAAGGGCTTTGTTTCCAGTCATGTGTCTTGAGCATCCACTGTCCAGATACCAGGTTGTGATCGTGGAGCACTTTTCCTGTAGTAACATTAAACCTTCATTTTGGTACCCATACTTGCATGTCCTACTTTGTTAGTGCCCTTAGGGACCCAAACCTGCTTGATTTTGGGTCTTATATGCATGGAATTATAATGACATTTTGCAGCCTTGTGGCCAACTTTGTAGCACACAAAACATCTAATATGATGCACGTTTGTGTGTGTGTGTGTGAAAATTCTTCCTCCATTTGGACTCTTGTGGGTTATTGGTCATCCTACTGTTAGGCTGGTATTCCTTCTTCCATGTGTCCTTATGTTTCATGATTTGTGAGGAGTATACCTTACCTCTACTATACCTTCCCAGTTGGTTCGTAGAGCTGATCTTACTGGACTCTACGATCCTTCGAGGTTGGTGAGTAGTGGTTGGGTTACTCTTCTCTTTTCTGAAGCCCAGACCGGCATGAGATCCCTTTTTCCTAGGAATATGGACTGAATTAGTAAAGTAGGGTTTGACAGGCTCATTCTTCTGTGAGGATTTCACAAATATAATGCCTCTACTAAAACTTGAGGCATTACTAGTGCTAATTTCCTTTGCTTTTTCCATACATGGCTCTGAGGTAGATTCCCCAAAGCCTAACCCTATTCTGTCAAAGACACTTCTTTGGCTAGAGATTAGGGAGTCCATGGAAGAAGAGGAATTATTCTGATGAGTAGGTTTTATACCTATGAATCTGGTATTATTAAACTTAATTATTGTTATATTTAATTGTTTTTAGGATCTTTTTATGTGTTTTGTGTTTATTTGTTGTAGGTTGGAGTTGGAGGGACAAATTGGTCATTTCGGAGAAGAAAAAGGTCAAAAATCATGAAAATTAAAGCTGAGTGGCATTTCTGTAAATATGAGGACATGGCCAAGCGCCTAGGCGCTTGGAATTGCACTATGATGAGCGCCTAGGCGCTCTAATGCGTAGATTGGTGCGTTTTGCAGCTGTCAAGTGGGTTTTTGAAGCTAAAGAGGAGTCTGAATGAGGGCTGAGACCAATACAAGTAGGAGAGGACTCTACAAAGGCAAGGGGAACGAATTTTGCAAGAAATCAACCAAGTTTTAAAGAGATTTGCAGAGAGAACAAGAAGAAAAACACGAAGGAGAATTGCAAAGGCTGAAGATCTAAGAGAGAGTATTGGAGCAAATTCAGAGTTTCTTCTTCTCTTCTCTAGTTTTATCTTTTGTAACTATCTGGGATGTTTGGATTATTTATCTGGATTATGTTTTTCTTTATTATTAGCATGAACTAAATTTTAATTAAGATTGCAACGGAACTTGGTATGTAGTTTAAATTGCAAGCTTCCCATTGAATGAAAGTTGGTTTTTATTGAATTGTTTATTATATCTTATGCTTATTGATTAATTGTTTGGCCAGCAATTACTGTGATAATCTATATGAAATTGGAAGATGGAGTATAGATTGAGATCTGGATATAATAACATCTGTTCATATAATCTGAATAGGGTTAATATGATTAGCATGTAGGATAGGAATATACCTATGTGTCTTTTGTATCCATTGAAAGAATTTGTGCATAAATCCTAATTAACTTGATTCACATAGGAATATAGTGAGTTGATTAATTGGGGTGTTCCTTATAATTTTGCATCTTAAAGATTGGATTTAGAAGGATTTGTTCATGTGTCTTTGGAAGAAGAGCATGAATATCTATAAAGCATTCTTGGATAACAATTCATATTAATTGATTTATTTTAAATGGGAAGTAAGTTAGTTTAAATGAAATACCAAGGGAAGTTGTAATCTTAACCTGTTGAATCTGCAGTTTTTCTTGTGAAATTCTTATTTTAATTATTAGTTTGTTAGTTTAAATTTTAAAGCATAAACAAAATTTTCTTAGTTTAAAATAGGATTAATTGCATTAGAATTAGTAACTGATAAATATTAGTCTATTTCCTCGTGGGAACGATACTCTTGCTTGCTGAATATTACAATTGAACGCGTATACTTGCGTGGAAAAGTGCTATTAAAAATTAGGCAACAAGTTTTTGGCGCCGTTGCCGGGGAAATTAGTTTAATATTTTGTCATTATTGATTTTTATAGCGTTAATCTTAATTTAAACTTTTTCTGTTCTGTTCTGTTCTATTCAGGTGCTTTTGACTAGTTTATGCAAACGCGATCGAAGAAGCCAGATTTATTGCCTCACGAGGACGACATCGAGAAAAGATTTCAGCGGTTGCGTAAGTGGGTTAAAGAAACCAAAGAAGCACTTGATAAGGAAGATACTATGGCTGAAGAAGAGCAAAAAGCACTGCGGGATTATGCTACGCCGCGGGTTACTGAAATTCAGTCGAGTATTACGAGACCTGCCATTACTGCTACAAGTTTTGAAATAAAACCGGGGACAATACAGATGATTCAAAATTCATGCCAGTTTGGAGGGTTACCAAACGATGATCCGAACGATCACATAGTCAGCTTTATAGAAATCTGCGATACTTTCAAGTATAATAATGTGTCAGAGGATGCAATAAGGCTAAGGCTATTTCCATTTACCCTCAGAGATAAGGCTAAGAGTTGGCTCCATTCACTACCACCAGGCTCGATCACTACATGGAATGATTTATCCCAGAAATTTCTTGCAAAGTTTTTCCCACCTGTAAAAACAGCAAAGTTGCGGAACGATATCTTCTCTTTCGTTCAGCACGATTCAGAATCACTATATGAAGCCTGGGAGAGATTCAAGGATTCATTGCGAAAATGTCCACACCATGGAATTCCTAAATGGCTTCAGGTGCAAACGTTTTATAATGGTTTATTCGGCACAGTGAGATCGAGTATAGATGCTGCAGCAGGAGGAGCTATTATGGCCAAGAATTGTGATGAGGGGTATGAGTTGCTTGAAACCATGGCAGCTAATAATTATCAATGGCCAACAGCAAGAACAACTCCGACAAGGACAGTAGGAGTGTATGAAGTGGATGCTATGACAGCATTGTCAGCTCAAATGACAGCTCAGATGTCTGCTCTTACAAAGAAGATAGATTCACTTGGGGTACAACCAGTTCAGAAAATGGAAACGATATGTGAAATATGTGCGGGTAACCACTCAAGTGATCAATGTGCAATAAATCCTGAATCAGTCCATTTTGTTTCCAATTATAACAGGCAGCAGGGCAGTTATGCAAACAACTACAATTCAGGAGTGAGAAACCACCCGAATTTTTCTTGGAGTAATAATCAGTCACAAGCTCAAGCTCCAAGGCAAACATATCCACCTGGATTTCAACCACAGCAACAAACTCAAGAACTTCAAAAGTTTTCACAAATGGAAGAAATGATGGCAAGATTTGCAACTCAGTTGGAAACCATAACGAAAACCCAAGCAGCTGCAATAAAGAATCTGGAGAATCAAGTAGGGCAAATGGCTAATGCTATGAATACTAGAAATCCAGGTTCTTTACCTAGTGATACGGAGAAAAATCCAAGGAATGATGGAAATGAGCACTGTAAGGCAGTTACACTCAGAAGCGGGAAGGAGTTGACTACAGATTTGGACGGACACAAGAAAGTAATTTCTGCTGAGGATGGTGAACAAGAGAGTGGAGATTCAGAAAGTAAATCTGAGGAAAAAGTTGTGACAAAACAACAAGAAGAAAAGCAAACAACAGTTGTACCACCTGTGCCGTTTCCTCAAAGATTTCAAAAGCAGAAATTAAATCAACAATTTTCAAAATTTTTAGAAGTGTTCAAAAAGCTGCAAATCAACATTCCATTCGCAGATGCCTTAGAACAAATGCCTAGTTATGCAAAATTTATGAAAGATATTTTAGCAAGAAAGAGGAAGCTAGGGGAGTTCGAAACAGTAGCATTGACAGAAGAATGCAGCGCAATTCTGCAAAGAAAGTTACCACCGAAGTTGAAGGATCCGGGTAGCTTTACAATACCGTGCACGATTGGGCCCCAGTTCTTTAACAGATGTTTGTGTGATTTGGGGGCAAGTATTAACTTGATGCCACTTTCGATCTACACTCAGTTGGGATTACCAACCCCAAAGCCAACAAATATATCTCTACAGCTCGCAGATAGATCAGTGACATACCCTAGGGGCATTGTGGAAGACATATTAGTGAAGGTGGACAAATTCATATTCCCAGCAGACTTCATTGTGTTGGACTACGAAGAAGATAAAGACATACCCATTATCCTTGGAAGACCATTTTTAGCCACTGGAAGGACATTAATTGATGTACAAAAGGGAGAGTTAACAATGAGAGTTCAAGATGAAGAAGTAACTTTTAATGTTTTCAAGGCTATGAAATTTCCGACGGAAGAGGAAGAGTGCTTAAGAGTTGATCTTATTGAAGAAGCAACTGAAGAGGTATTTGGTGAATCTGTGATTGAAAACCCTCTTAAAACCGCATTGGTTAGTGAAAAATTATTTGATGATTCAATGGTGATAGAATGGGTCCAAATGCTAGATTCAGCTCCAAAGTTCACACGATGTCCACAAAAATTTGAACCTCTGGATTATCGGGGAAAGCTAGATGAAAAGGTGACATCATCCATAGAAGAACCTCCTACCTTGGAACTTAAGCCATTGCCTAACCACCTCCGGTACACTTACCTTGGTTCTTCTTCCTTGTCAGTCATTATTTCTGCATCACTTGATAAGGTTCAAGAAGAAAAGCTACTAAGGGTACTTCGACAATATAAGACTGCTCTTGGATGGACTATTGCAGATATCAAGGGGATAAGCCCATCAATTTGTATGCATAAGATTTTGTTGGAAGACGAAACGAAACCAACGATTGAACAACAACGAAGACTTAATCCAATCATGAAGGAAGTCGTTAAAAAGGAGATCATTAAATGGTTGGATGCTGGAATTATCTACCCTATCTCAGATAGCTCATGGGTAAGTCCGGTTCAATGCGTGCCGAAGAAAGGGGGAATGACAGTAGTTGCGAACGAGCAGAATGAATTGATCCCAATGCGAACTGTTACTGGTTGGCGAGTGTGTATGGATTACAGGAAGTTGAATAAGGCCACTCGTAAGGACCATTTTCCTCTACCATTCATAGATCAAATGTTGGACAGACTTGCAGGGCACGGGTATTATTGCCTCTTGGATGGATATTCGGGCTATAACCAAATTGCCATTGCACCCGAGGATCAGGAGAAAACAACATTCACATGCCCATATGGCACCTTTGCTTTTCGCAGAATGTCTTTCGGGTTATGTAATGCGCCAGCAACGTTTCAACGGTGTATGATGGCTATTTTTTCAGATATGGTTGAACAAAATCTTGAGGTATTTATGGATGATTTTTCAGTTTTTGGGAATTCGTTTGATTATTGTTTGGAAAATCTCACACTCGTGCTAAAACGGTGTATGGAAACAAATTTGGTTTTGAACTGGGAGAAATGTCATTTTATGGTGCAAGAAGGGATAATCTTGGGTCACCCAGTGTCATCAAAAGGAATTGAGGTTGATAGAGCAAAAATCGAAACCATTGAGAACCTGCCACCACCAATTTCTGTAAAGGGTATTCGAAGTTTCTTGGGACACGCTGGTTTCTATAGACGATTTATAAAAGACTTCTCCAAAATCACAAAACCACTGTGCAATCTGTTGGAGAAGGATGTCTCATTCAACTTTGATCAAGCATGCCTAGAAGCGTTTGATGTGTTAAAGAAGAAACTTGTTACCGCACCTGTAATCATAGCACCAGATTGGACTATACCGTTCGAATTAATGTGTGATGCTAGCGACTATGCGATTGGTGCAGTTCTTGGCCAACGAAAGGATAAAATTTTTCATGCTATATACTATGCTAGTAAAACATTGACAGATGCTCAACTGAATTATACTACTACCGAGAAGGAGCTATTAGCAGTTGTTTATGCATTTGATAAATTTCGCTCATATTTGATTGGGACAAAGGTGATTGTGTTTACGGATCATTCGGCAATTAAGTACTTAATAGCAAAGAAAGACGCGAAGCCAAGATTAATTAGATGGGTATTATTGCTACAAGAGTTTGACTTGGAGATCCGGGACCGAAAAGGAACAGAAAATCAGGTTGCTGATCATTTATCACGGTTAGAGAATTCAGAACTAAAGAAAAATGACACAACAGTGATCAACGAATTTTTCCCGGATGAACAGCTATTTGCGGTAAGGATGGATACACCATGGTATGCAGATTATGTAAATTTCATTGTCAGTAAGGTGCTTCCGCCTGATTTGACAAGCCAACAGAAGAAGAAATTTCTCCATGACGTGAAACAGTATTTATGGGATGAGCCATTCTTATTTAAACAATGTGGCGATCAAGTAATAAGAAGGTACATCCCAGAAGTTGAAATGGAGAGTATTCTACACCAATGTCATGCATCTGACTATGGTGGACATTTTGGGGGAGAAAGAACGGCAGCTAAAGTGCTTCAATGTGGATTTTTCTGGCCAACACTCTTCAAAGATGCCCGTGTATTTTCATTAAAATGTGACAGATGCCAAAGAGTTGGTAATATATCAAAGCGACACGAGATGCCACTTAATATGATCCTGGAAGTCGAATTGTTTGATGTTTGGGGAATTGACTTCATGGGACCATTTCCACCATCTTTCTGTAACTCCTATATACTTCTAGCGGTGGATTACGTGTCGAAGTGGGTAGAATCTATAGCATCACCTACCAATGACGCGAAGGTTGTGATTAAGTTCATTCGGAAGAACATTTTCTCTAGATTCGGCACTCCTCGCGCAATCATTAGTGATGAAGGGACACATTTCTGTAATAAGCAGTTTTCAGCTATCCTTGCTAAATATGGAGTCACTCATAAGATAGCCACTGCTTACCATCCACAGACAAGTGGTCAAGCCGAGGTATCTAACCGAGAAGTGAAACGAATCCTCGAGAAGATAGTGAATCCTAGTCGGAAAGATTGGTCTAGCAAGTTGGACGATGCTTTATGGGAATACCGTACAGCTTACAAAACTCCGATAGGGATGTCTCCGTATAGGTTAGTTTATGGGAAGGCATGCCATCTTCCAGTTGAACTCGAACACAGTGCTTATTGGGCAATTCGGAAGTTGAACCTTGATATATCTGCTGCGGGAGAGAAGCGCCTCTTACAATTGAATCAAATGGATGAGTTCAGACTCCAATCGTATGAGAATGCGAAGTTATATAAAGAAAAAGTTAAGAGGTGGCATGATGAGAAAATTCTGGAAAGAAAGTTTGAAGCAGGTCAAACAGTGTTATTATACAATTCGAGGCTTAAACTGTTTCCTGGAAAGTTGAAATCTCGATGGTCTGGGCCATTTATAATCTCAAAAGTCTATCCTCATGGAGCTGTAGAAGTGGAAGACCCGTATTCAAAACATAATTTTAAAGTCAACGGTCAAAGATTGAAGCACTACTATGGGGGTTGCTTTGATCGTGAAAAGACATCGGTCAACCTTGCCGATTAGAACAGAGGAGAAAGTCGGGCTGAAGACTATAAACCAAGCGCTAACTGGGAGGCAACCCAGGAAGTTTTATTATTATTCGCTATTTTTACTCTTATTAATTTACTTTACCATTACTTTAATTAGTGGTTAAACTTTGCTAGTTAATGATTTGTACATACCTTGTTCTCTAACAGAGATTCAATTGATTGCAGGAAAGGAAAACACGTACAAGTTTAAGATTGGGGATATTTGACGAGGTTTGGGACAAAAGTTACATGGATCGACGTTGGAGTGGCTAGATTCGCGTTTTCGGGTTGCCATTAACAAAGAAGTCACTTCAGAGCCAATTTGACCACAGCTCCGGATATTATTTCGTGAAACTTCAAGAATGAAAGTGGTAGATCTACTTCTCCTCTTTCCAGAACATCTTGAATCATCTAAATCGGAGTTCGGACGAAGAAGTTACGGCTATTTTCCCAAAGGACGTCAGAGCAGAGAACTTGGAAAAGCCCCAAGCGCCTAGGCGCTCCACTTCAAGTCATTCCAACCGCCTAGGCGCTTCAAGTCAGTAGCTACAAACCATGCCAAGCGCCTAGGCGCTCCCTCTCTAGTCATTTCAAGCGCCTAGGCGCTCAAAGTCAGAATGTGTTGTCCAGACCAAGCGCCTAGGCGCCCAAATAGTGCACACTTCAACCGCCTAGGCGCTCCACTCGCCCAAAAGTTTCTGCAAGCAAGCGCCTAGGCGCCCAAATAGTGCACACACCAAGCGCCTAGGCGCTCCAATGAAAAAAAAAAAAATTTCTTAAGTCCCAATTCGGGCAACTCCTCTCCTATTCCAACTCAAAGCCTCTCTTACTCTCCTACTCCATCTCTAACCCTCCACAACTCAAAACCCTCATCTAATCTAGCCTAAACAACTAATCTTTCTCTTCCAAATCCAAATCAAACACTAAATCCCTACCCAAACCAAAGCAACTAAGTTCCATATTATCATCATTCTTCACCAATTCGGGATTGCACTTGCATTCAAGCCACATCTACTTGAAGTAAGGGTTCAAGGCTCAAATTGATCATCCAACTTTGATTGAACATCAAGATTTGGCTATACCCAAGTAAGTACACAAGATTGTATTGCAAATTCTTTGGATTCACTTGGATAATAGTTAGGTTAGTACTTTGAAGTTAGTTTCTATCATTGTGTTGGCTCAATTGGGTGTGGGTACTCTTAATTGTTGCTTGAATTACCTTGGATGTATAGTGTGATTAGTAATTGCAAAAATTGGTGAAATTTAAGTTTGGGGGAGTGCATACTAATAGTGTTCCAAATTTGTGCACACAAAGTGTTTGATAAATTGTCACAACAAAGATTTTGGCTCTCCTAAGTTATTGAGTATCATTTGGGTTGCCAAGAACTTAGTACATAAGACCATGGCTAGTAAGAGACAAAGAGGAGAAACTTCGGGCACTTCCCAAAAGTATGACAAAAAGAGATTCACAAGTGCTAAAGCGTCGGACAGATATTACAATGTACTTTCTAATAAAGCACTAATTCCCGAGCGTGGACTATTGCCCGATATAGAAGATGGGGAATTATTACAGATGATTGGGAGTCGAAGATGGGTGAACTTCACAGCTCAACCGGATGCATCTGTTGTTAAGATTGTTAAAGAATTCTACGCAAATGCAATAGATCATGTTGGTAACGTAATTTGGGTTCGAGGTAAATCTGTGGAGGTCAGTTTTGGGTCAATAAATGCTTATTATGGTTTGAACACGATACCCAACAATGGATACATGCAATATCTGCAACACGAGCTAGACTACAGTGAGATTATTCAAGCCTTGTGTGTGCCTGGAACGACATGGAAATTAACAGATCAACATGAAGCTGTGTTGTTCCCCGCATCCAAATTAAGCAATTATGGGAAGGCATGGCATGCATTTATTTGTGCCAAGATGATGCCATGTAGGCATATGAGTGATGTTGTGAATCAAAGGGCAGCCCTGCTTTTCTGCATTGCATCAGGAAAAATTATAGATGTGGGCCAAGTTATTCATGATTCCATTGACAAAGCAATTCGAGGAGGGACCTCAGGTGGACTACCGCACCCATCTTTGATCACAGGACTATGCCAACAAGATGGGGTGAAATGGGATGCCGAGGAAGCTATACAGCCTCCTTTAGCTGCAATTGACCACTCGCTTATAAAGAAGTACAAGGTATGGGGTGGGGGAACACCACACCCGAGAGGATTAGGATTCATTATTGCTCCTCCCGAGCCTGCAGCTGAGCCTAGTCATCAGGTCCACGAGAATCCTCCTGCAGCTGGAAGTTCAGAGCAACCTCCTAATTTTTATGAAGATATCCGTCGCGATTTGAGAAATCAAACTAGAAGAATCGACATGGTTGCCACTCAAGTTCAGGAAGGTTTTGACAGAATGGAAAGAAATCAGGATAGTTTAGCTCAGCGGCAAACGGAGGTGTATCAGAATTTTAGCACAGCATTCCTTGAAATGTTTGCTCGCATGAATCCAGGTGCCGCTCCTTACCAATTTCCACCATTGTCCGCATACCCCCCAGATGAAGAAGATGAAGAAGATTCTGACGAGGAGTAAAGCTTCTATCTTTCAGGGAAGTCCTCAGTGCTTAATTTCTTAAATTTTATTTGTTATATACAATGAGGGCATTGCATAATTTAAGTTTGGGGGTGTAGGTTTCCAGCTTCAGTTCATGCATATAGTTTTGCATTTAGTTGCATTCATGTAGTTTTTATAGTTTTTATTGAAAAAAAAAAAAAAAAAAAAAAAAAAAAAAAAAAATTTAAGCATTTGCATGTTCCAGCTGTTAAATAGTTTAAATCTGTCTTGGTCAGTGATGAGATTGGAATTGAGTAGACAAGTATAGTATTGTCTGTTAAAACTTTGACGTGATTTATTGTCAAGATTTGAATCTTTACTTGTTTGAAATTGATATAATAAGGATAGCACAGTATAAACAACTATGTTGACTGATTGAGTTTAAATTGACACATAATGGACTTTTAGAGGATAATGCTAGTTTAAATGAATGAAAGACATGAATAGGCGAAGATGACTGAATTTAGATAAAAACTTAAGTTTGGGGGAAAAATTTGGGATATATAAGCTTAAAAAAAAAATATATATATATATATATATATACTCTGGCTAGTTTTGTTTCGGGGCCTTTGTTACTTGAGCAAGTACGCCCGAAGGGGTATCTTAAAACCTAGCGCCCTAAGGTCTTATATGGTCTGGGAGTCGTTGGTCGAAAGCTCGCTAAGGGGTAGCACTGTTAGCCTGATGGAATGAGACATTGCACAGTCATGGTTAAAAAAAAAATATATATATATATATATGTATATATATGAAAAAAAAAAAAACAATAAAACGGGAAAAGAGCAAAAAAAAAGCCCCCGTAAAGAAAAAAAAAGAAAAAAAAAAGAAAAGAGCATAAGTATCCCGGATTGGACTCTTAAATTTTGGTGGATATTTGTTTTTAGTTGGTTTTAGCTTGTTCGTGAATTTTGTGAATTTACACTGTATGATTTCTTTAAAGAGATTTATTATGTGTTGTATTTAGCATCATATCAGTTAGCACGGATGTTAAGCACACACACACTATATCAATAATAACAGGTTAAGATTTGATGATTGATGATGAAATTACAAATCTGTTTTGATATGATGTACTATCATGTTTATTGTGATTTCTCTGAGGCTTGATGAATAGATTTTGTTCTGTTTGACTGCTGGAATGTAGACATTTAGATAGTTGCATTTGCATTGCATATTTAGCTGTTGCATTGTGTTGTGTTGCTTGGGGACAAGCAATTGGTTAAGTTTGGGGGTATTTGATGAGTAGGTTTTATACCTATGAATCTGGTATTATTAAACTTAATTATTGTTATATTTAATTGTTTTTAGGATCTTTTTATGTGTTTTGTGTTTATTTGTTGTAGGTTGGAGTTGGAGGGACAAATTGGTCATTTCGGAGAAGAAAAAGGTCAAAAATCATGAAAATTAAAGCTGAGTGGCATTTCTGTAAATATGAGGACATGGCCAAGCGCCTAGGCGCTTGGAATTGCACTATGATGAGCGCCTAGGCGCTCTAATGCGTAGATTGGTGCGTTTTGCAGCTGTCAAGTGGGTTTTTGAAGCTAAAGAGGAGTCTGAATGAGGGCTGAGACCAATACAAGTAGGAGAGGACTCTACAAAGGCAAGGGGAACGAATTTTGCAAGGAATCAACCAAGTTTTAAAGAGATTTGCAGAGAGAACAAGAAAGAAAAACACGAAGGAGAATTGCAAAGGCTGAAGATCTAAGAGAGAGTATTGGAGCAAATTCAGAGTTTCTTCTTCTCTTCTCTAGTTTTATCTTTTGTAACTATCTGGGATGTTTGGATTATTTATCTGGATTATGTTTTTCTTTATTATTAGCATGAACTAAATTTTAATTAAGATTGCAACGGAACTTGGTATGTAGTTTAAATTGCAAGCTTCCCATTGAATGAAAGTTGGTTTTTATTGAATTGTTTATTATATCTTATGCTTATTGATTAATTGTTTGGCCAGCAATTACTGTGATAATCTATATGAAATTGGAAGATGGAGTATAGATTGAGATCTGGATATAATAACATCTGTTCATATAATCTGAATAGGGTTAATATGATTAGCATGTAGGATAGGAATATACCTATGTGTCTTTTGTATCCATTGAAAGAATTTGTGCATAAATCCTAATTAACTTGATTCACATAGGAATATAGTGAGTTGATTAATTGGGGTGTTCCTTATAATTCTGCATCTTAAAGATTGGATTTAGAAGGATTTGTTCATGTGTCTTTGGAAGAAGAGCATGAATATCTATAAAGCATTCTTGGATAACAATTCATATTAATTGATTTATTTTAAATGGGAAGTAAGTTAGTTTAAATGAAATACCAAGGGAAGTTGTAATCTTAACCTGTTGAATCTGCAGTTTTTCTTGTGAAATTCTTATTTTAATTATTAGTTTGTTAGTTTAAATTTTAAAGCATAAACAAAATTTTCTTAGTTTAAAATAGGATTAATTGCATTAGAATTAGTAACTGATAAATATTAGTCTATTTCCTCGTGGGAACGATACTCTTGCTTGCTGAATATTACAATTGAACGCGTATACTTGCGTGGAAAAGTGCTATTAAAAATTAGGCAACATATTCCATGTAGAGATTGTCTTTTCTAGATACTCAATTTTAGAGGTTAGCCTTGACTCTCTTTTCGCATTGAGCTCATTTATTTGTTTTAAGAGCTTATTCTCAGCTTCAAGCTTGGAGAGAGAATCAGTACTTAGAAGGGCTGTTTCCAGTTCTTCTTGAACTTTTTCTTTCTCCTTTGGAAGAAGTGAATAGTCCTTAGTTAGAACTCTAAACCATTTTATGTATTGATGCAGATAAGATTTCTTCGTGTATGTTGGAGTTCTGTTTGTCCCTTGCATTTTTGGCCATTAGGCAAAGATTTTCCATTTGAGGATCTTCATCATCTCCAAATTCCGGAGTTGAGTCATTGTTTGAGTCACTCCACGATCCTTCAGCTACAAGGCCTTTGTCTTTCTTCTGAGACCTTTTGTTGCCTTTGTATTCCTTCTTTGAATGTGACTTCTTCTTGAGTTCTTCTCTGAGAGGTTTGTTGCAGTTAGCAATGAAGTGACCAGGTTTCTTACAATTGTAGCATAGGTCATTCATTTGCTCCTGACTGCTGTAGTTGCTAACTTTCTTTGGCTTGCTGGGTTTTCCTGTCGCATGAACCTTCTAAGTCTCTTTACCAGCATTGCAAAGTCCTCATCATCATCTTCATCGTAGTCAGAATCAACTTCAGTGTTGGCTTTTGAGGTGTTTTCAGTTGCTTTGAGAGCAACACTTTTATCCTTCTTTCTTCCTTCAGACAAGGTTTTTGCTCGTTGAGTCAGCTCCAGTTCGTATGTGAGAAAGTTGCCATATAACTGTTGAACAGTCATTTCATGTAGATTCTTTGACTCTCTAATGGTAGTGGTTTTGGCATCCCACTTTCTTGGTAAAGCTCTCATGAACTTTATGATTAGATCTTTGTTTGGATAGATCTTTCCATAGGCTCGTAGAGAGTTGAGCAGAACATTAAATCTCTCGTAGGTGGCAGTGACGTTCTCTCCTTGAACGTGAGCAAACATCTCATATTGATGAGTCAAGAGAGATTGTTTGTTTTCTCTGACTTCTTCTGTTCCTTCATGCATGATGAGTAATGCTTCCCAAACCTCCTTTGTTGTTTTGCTGTTGACCACATTTTCAAACAGATCATCTTCTAAGGATTGGAATAAGATGTGCTTAGCCTTTTTGTTGAGCTGGACAGCTCTCTTCTCGTTTTCTGTCCATTCTCCTTTGACCTTGATTTGTATTCTGTTTGGGTTGTCTGTAGTTGGTGCAAGCTTTGTAGGAACATACGGCCCATTCTGAACAGTTTCAAATAGATCTTCATCTATTGAATCCATGTAGCGCATCCTAACTTTCCAGTTAGCGAATTTATCTTTGTTGCACATAGGTGGCTTGCTGCCTCCTCCAGTCTTTGATTCTCTTGGTAAGTGTGTCATTGGATCTACTCAAGCTTTGTAGGCTGTATTATAGAACCTGCTCTGATACCAATTGTTAGTTCCCGAAGGCACAATAGTTATCTAGAAGGGGGAGTTGAATAGATATTTAAAAAATCTTTTCGTTTTACTTAGTTAGTTTTGATAATGATTTAAACAAAGCGGAATTAAGGTTTCTTTAAACTCCCTTTTAGATAGAGTTAATGAGAGTGAGGCAGTTATAACAGTTATAGCAGTTATAGCAAGAATGAAATAGACACAGTTGTTTTTAAGTGGTTCAGAGCACTTAAAACTCCTAGTCCACTCTTCTACTCCTCGAGTAGGAAATCCACTAAGGATGTCTTTTACACTTTCTGAATCTCACAAATTCCTTTTAGACCAGCAGTCTAGGTACTTCTTAGTTCACTCTTGAACTCTTCAAGTCCAGCAGACTTGGTTCTTCACAATTCACTTAGAACTCTTCAAGTCCTTCTAACTTAGAACTCTTACTTCAGTTGATTGGTAGTTGTTGAGTTTGTGATTTATGCTACTCAGTTGCAGTTAAGCACTTTTTCGAATGAACTGAGTAGCTGAGCAAGCTTCCTCTTTTTCTTAGATCGTAGAGTTGAGCGTTGAGTGTTCTTGTGCGTTTTTGTTCAATGCTTACTTAGCTCTCTCATCTGCATATGATCTGCATATATGTGATCCTTGAAATCTATCTGTTGAAGCCATTTGTTGAAGCATTAAATGCGTTTGACATTTCTGAACTTTGATGGACACTTTTCTGCACACCTTCTGAATTGCATTCTGGCCCACTGACATAGCAGACTGCTTTCTCACCTAACACCTGAAAAGGTGTTTTTCCTCTTTCTTTAGCTTCTTGAATACGTTCCTTTTGTTGAATACTAAGGATATCTTTTGTACCGTTGGGACTGGAGAGGACTTCAACGTTTCAAACTCATTTCACTTTTGTTAGAATTTATCTTCAAACAAAAGTAGGGCTCGATGCTTCTGACACAAGGCAGATGATACTCTACGATCCTTATCGTGGTGTCTTGTCACATTGGTGCTTGGTCTGAAGAGAACACTACGATCTCTCTCAGGGATTTGCACACTACGATCTTCACTTGTTCATCTTGCAGACTCTACGTTTCCGAAGGCATACTACGATCTCTGAGTTAGCTTCGGCAAACGTCTGGACCACTCTATGATTTCTGGAGAGGCCATTCAAGGTAGATATACTACGATCTTCTAAGCTCTACGATCCTGCCTTAGGTTCTGCAATCTGTTGATTAGCTTGATAAATTACGATTCTTTTCAAGGCCTATCTATTCCTTTCAAGTCATAGATCAACCTAACATCTTTGATCTCTTTATCTATACATTCGTTTATAGAATGATGAACATTAAAAGCTAAGATCAACCTCACAAATTTGATCTATCACTAAGTCCTTGTACATATATTCCTTGAAGGACTTTACATATAATCATGAGCATTAACTTTATACATCAAATCAAAATATGCATTCTTCCAACACAATTCAATATTAAAACTTATGAAACGAAACATAAATTTAAGAATTATATTAAATTAAACTAAATATTATAAATGTATCATCATTTATATAATTTGAAGTTGGTACAAGTTCAAAAAATTATATCTATAGTAAAATTATTCATTTTGACTTGATATTGTTCACTTCTTGTTGTGATTTGATATGCTACAACATGCATTATGAATATGGTAAATCATTAAAAAAAATATATCAAGATCTGATTTGAGTAGTTACTAAAATAAAATAAAAAAATCTCTCCGTTTAGACCCCGCCTAGCTCACCTAATTTTTTGGAGGAATTTTTTTGCCACCTTGAGCTTAATTGAGGTGCCAAGGGGACCTAGTACCTAGGCGGGGCACCAGGGAGAATTTTTAGAACATTGATTGTAGTAAAATTAAAACAATAATAGTAAAAAAGTTTTCTACAAGAACATAAAAATTGAAAACGGGTGTTTTATAATTTTATCTATTTGTATTTAGTAAAATTAAACAAGGGCTTGTTTGTTATATTCAAGCTTGTTTAGCATTCATATATTAAGCTGGAATTTTTTTTACCTAAAAATCTCGTAAGTCGCATAAATTAAAACTTTATCGAACAGACTTAATCATGCAAATCATTTCATGTATTTTCCACCAACCCCATCATATGGGCACCTAGTTGGGTCAGTGAGCCAATGTTTGAATAGAGTATGAAATGAATACATATGCGGTCAAATATGGAGGCACATGCCGCACATCTATCTTCACCTATCTGCGGTCAAATATGGAGGCACGTCTATCTTCACCTGTCTTCCAATGATTGGATAATCCCACTTTGTAATAAAGGATATTCTTATGTTGCCTTCAATTCATTAGATTTGGAGATGGGTTGTTTTGTCCCACTTAATATAAAGCACTGTTTTTAAACCCGGACCGGTCATCGAATCGAAAAAATTACTGGATGGATGGGTCACTGGTCCAACCAGTGGTCGGACCGTTATTGACCCAGTGACGTCATTAATATGTAATAAATAAAAAATATATAATTATATTAATTATTATTATATATTGTATATAATATTTAGTAAATATGTAAAATTAATCAATTTATCAACAAAAAAAAAACTAAACATCTCTAAGATACATTCAAATTCCGAAATTCAACCACAAGTTCAAGTGTTTGATTAAATGAATGCAAAAATATGTAAAATACCAAACAAAATCTCAACTAAATTACTAAAATAAAATAAAATTTGTAAATTTTTTTTTTAATCTTTAAGGAGAGAACCGGTCAAACCCGTGAACCGGTCACTGGTTCACTGGGTCAACCGGTTCAACCGCCGGTTCACCGGTTCTGAACGGTTTTTGAGCAGAAGTGGTTTAATGGTCCAAACTGAACCGTTGAGTGAACCGGGTCCGGTTTTTTCCGGTTGAACCGGCGGTCCGGTCCGGGTTTGAAAACAGTGATATAAAGTTTACATACTCCCTCCGTCGGGTAAAATTTGAATTAATTTAAATTTTGAAATCAAATTGATTAATTTTAAAATTAAAATTTATTCAAATTTCTTTTAAAAATAGATAAAAAAAAATTATAACCAAAAGAAATTATGATTTAATTTATTACAGCATTTACTTTTTAGAAATTTAAAAATAAAAATAAATTTGATTAATTATCAATACTAAAATTGACCAAAAAATCAATCTAAGTCAATTTTTGATGGAGAGAGAGTAATAAAATAAGGGTCAAAGCAATAAATGTCATTAAAAATTTGAAATGTAATTAAAATATGATTAAAAACATCTCTAAATATAGATTTGTTCCAACAACATAAATATTATTATTACTGACATTTCGACAACTTAAAATAATAATCAATTTTTAGCACAAAATGATGTACTTTCATTTAGTTAAAATAGTAAACTTTATTGTTTAAATTAGAAACACCTAAAAATTCATTGGTTTTGAATGTTACTAACACTATAAATTGTCCAAAAGCCTATTTTACCCCTACGGTCCTAAAAGTTACAAATTAGACTTGAAATTAGTGTAATAGCCACCAATCCATTGTGACATGGCAAAAAAGAAAGAAAAAACTCAATTTCTCTTTCAAGTGATATTTCTTGTATTTTTTTTAATCTGAAGAGATGACAAAAAAATTAGAGAAAATCAAATTGGATAGTTGCACAAACTCCGCACATGAATAGTAAATAAAATCCACCTCATGTGAGAAAGAATCTTGTAAAATTATCAAATTTACTTATAAAAACATCAATTCTCAAAAAATATATGAAACGAGTTGGGCGGAACATTTAAAACAAATTCTGATAAATACAATATGCATACTATACTTGCGTAGTACAAAAGCTACAAAGGATTCATCGGCAACACATTGAACTATGATTGTTCGTAAGAATTATAATCTCAAAATTATTAATTTTCAAATTATAATTTCAAGATTATAATTATAATCTCAAGACTATTAAATCATTTTATAATCTCTAAAATAATAGTCTCAAGTATAAATTTAAAAACAAACAAGACACTTGAAATTAATAATCATATCCCAAATATAATTCTTGCAAACAAACATAACACAAGTAATTCTCATAATCAAATGAAGCAATTGTGTGAATTCTTCACGTTTTACTTGATAGAAAATGATGGAGCATGCAATCATCAAAGAGATTTATAATTAATACAGAACAACACAATACCACAAAACATTCATCAAAGAGATTTATAATTAATACAGAACAACACAATACCACAAAACATTAACTAGTTATTGGATTTTGACCATGTTTCACAACCAAGAAATTCTTGGACCAAGAGAAAGACGGGGAGACTCGGTAAGAGAGAGAAAGAGTCGAACAGTAGGAATCTGATCGCATCCACTTAAATGTTCATTGGCTCGGGACCAGAAGCATTCAATATATCCAACAATGAATCCCGAGGCTCCAATTCCTCATGCCATAGCGGGAGTTTGTCATCAGGATAGAAGTTTCTTGTTACTCCATCCGAATTTATCTGAAAAAGAAAAATGAGAAATGAGAAAAACATAACAAGCGAATGTGGGGGCAGAAGAGAGCAAAAAGCACAACTACAGACTATAAAATCTTACAATAACTGTTCGGACAACACCCCCACTAGCACCATCTCGAGCAATAGCTAGAGAAACGGCCTTAACCACCAGTTGCTGCAAAAGGACGCCAAAAGCTGTTAGAAATTAGGCAATAAACACAGTTTTCAATTTCTTTCCTGTCCGACTGTGCAGCTAATGACGAGGAAAGGATGACCAAAATTTGACATCAATTTCCTAATTGTTATGGCATTGTACGAGCTTTTTAACTTGTAAAAATATATAACTACAGCCATTGTGAATCCATAAGCATTTTATTCTTTCCATGCTAATCTATGATAATCTTCTTAACATCAACATATTGGACTAGACTATTGTTCGAGAATTCCGTGTGAGTACAGAAAGTACTCAAAAAGACGGGACCATTTTACACCTAATTTTGATATAGATAATGCAATTGCATCTGTAACAATCAACACTACAGACCTCGGCTTCGTCCTTGTCCATTCCTTCCCTCCATGCTTGATCAAAGAATCCATACAAGTAACTCGAGCCAGATCCTGTGGAGAATTAAATGTCAAGCTGAAATCCAAATTATAATGACAAATTAACAACAAAAAACTGCTTGTTTAGTGATTAACATGGCAAAACTAACCCAAGAAGTTTTCAAATAGTGAATAGATTGATTAATCATTTAAAAAAATTCCATATTTCCCAATAAAAGCTCCAATAAGTAGAACCAGAGAGATGATGCCATGACAGCTCTATAGAGATTGCATCTTTTCTCAATTTTTCTTAGAACAAACATGAATCTTAACTGTAATTATTTCCTAGAATCTATTGAAACAACTTTCAGGGTATGTTAGGCTGTTAGCCCATAACTACACCCTCAATAAATGAGGATGGACACTGAAAATTTGAACTGACTGGCGTAGGTATGCCTAGGGAGGTCTGGCAAGCACTATAAACGAAGGGGAAAATTTGTTTCTCCAGCAAATATCTTGAAGGACTCTGATTTAGAAGAGGCCTAAAGAGTTAATTAGTTTTAATTTTCTGTGTGAAATAATTTGTGTCGGTCAATAATGCATGAACCCGGTCAGATAGTCATAGATACGTTAATTACATAGGTTCAGTATTTCTAAGGTGCTAGAATGTTTAGGAGTCCTATAAATAGATGTGCTTGAGCCATTTTAGAGGCAGAGTGAATAAATATAGAATTTTTTGATGCATCTTTTCCTTAGATGCGAGGCTCAAGATCCCCAGATGTGAGACCTAGTTAACACTTATCTATTTTGCTATTCTTCATTCATTTTTTCTCTTCTAAGTTTTCCTAAATCTGTCCAAGAGTAACTTTAGGCGCTGACCTGATAAAATCTTGTATCACTTCCATAATCTTCAACCATCTTCTGTGTTTCTTTACTCCACAAACAATAAAGAACTGAGATTGGACACACTGCACTCTATTGGGTATGACATGAATCCTTATTGAATTTGGATTTAGGTATTACCAAGAATCTGTTTTGGTTTAGGAAAATTATCTTTTTTTAATTATACTCAATTTAGTATTTCTAATCCTATTTGGTTATGGATTTTCTTATGACCTATAAATACAAGTGCTAGAATTTTGGAGAAAAGACATTCACAAATATTCTAAAAATTCTCGTAGTTCTCTCTTTATCTTTGCTCTTTAGATATTTATTTAGAGGATTTCTTCTGTTTTCTCCGTAATTTTTTCCCCATTTGAATTTCCACGTAAAACCTTGTGTTTTTGTTTTTATCTTTCTGCTTTGATTTATTGTGTGTCATAGTTTGTCATAACAAACTGATATCAAAACTTGGTTATTATCGATCTATACTATGGCGTTGAGTTTGACTTCATCAACAAAATTTGATATTGATAAATTTGATGGTAATATTAGTTTCAATTTTGGCAGGTTCGGATGAAGGCTTGTTCTTACTCAGCAAGGCTTGAAGAAAGCCATTGTAGGGAAGCCAATGAAGCCTGTAAATCCGATACGGATTGGGAGACGAAAAAAGGTAGCAAGAAGATGTCTGAATCAAAATGGAAAACTATGGATGATAAAACACTTTCGGCAATTCAGTTGTGCCTTTCGAATGATGTGTTGCAAGAGGTGTTAGCGGAAACTATAGTTGCTGATTTGTGAAAGAAATTAGAGTCACTATTTAACGAAGTCCCTCAGCAATAGATTCTGAGATGACTTTTAGGAAAAGTGACGATCAAGGTGTTGGATTGTCTGTCAGAGGGAGGTTAGTCGAGAGAAGTTCAAATGATGGCAGTACAATACATAGATCAAAATCTCGGAATAAGAATTTCAGCTGTAACTATTTTCATGCAAAGGGCCATATAAAGCGTAATTGTTCGAAGTTGAAAAATAAGGAACAGAGGGGAGACGATCATGATCAGATTCATAGTGGACAGAATGTGCAAAACCAGCAGAATTAGGGGGCAAGAACGCCTGCTCAGGCTAGTGTTGCTGAGGATAGTGATGATCGTTTGTTAGTAGCCGATGATAGAAAAACTTAGCATTGACTGGATTTTGGATTCTTGGTGTTCTTATCATATGTGTCCCACTCGTGATTTGTTCTCCACATATGAACCGTTTGATGGTGGAATTGTTTTGATGGGAAATGATTCTAAATGTAAAGCAATTGACATTGGTACAATTAAAATTAAGATGCATGATGGCATAATAAGGAAATTGTCAGATGTTAGACATGTTCCGAATTTGAAAAAGAATCTCATATCTTTGGGTACACTAGATGAAAACGAGTGTACGTACACAGTTGAAGGTGAAGTTATGAAGATTAGTAGAGGCTCTCGTGTTGAAGAAAGGAATCAAGGTCGGTACTTTATATAAGTTGGAGGGTTCTACAACTATAGATTCCAATTTGTTCTTCAGTTACTGCAGATGACACCATCAGGTTGTGGCATATTGATGGACTCCACAACACGCTTGCTTGGTCATCGCCCGGATCGTTTTTAGCACAATTTATAGAGTGAAACTCTCTCGACACATCAACCCAACGTCTATATTGAGACGAGAACCTTGGTACAATCGTCAAGCATTGAATGGAACACCAATGACGCCTAAACCCCATTTTTATATTGAAACAAGAATCTCGGCACAATTGACAATTGATGCGGTAGAAGACGCCACACACAACTATGTATTGTTGTATGATAAGTCAAATTGAATCTCAAAGAATTAACTAAAGAATTAGCTTAGGAATTCTTCAAAGAACCAAAAGTAGAGAATAATCTCACAAATAATTAAATATGAATATTATTGAATTGTGCTAATGAATTACATCCACGAGTCTTGAATAATAGAAATTGAAACCCTAAGAATCCTAAAAGGAATCAACAAGTGTTTGGAATCAAAATCTAATCTAACATCCTAGCTGATAAAATATAGTAAACACCGAGTTTAGGAAACAAATCCAAGCTCAAAATCTATCAAAACGCGCCAACTAAATCTGGGCATGCCCACCGAGGCAAGGAGTTTTGGCCTACAAAGTCCGTTGAGGTGGGTGTTGACAGAGAGCTCTACGCCGGGGCGGCTTTGTACACAGAGTTTGCCGTCAGGGTGGCCATTTTGGCTCATAATAACCCGCCGGGACGGGTGTGCTGATTCTCAAACTTGTAGGCTCTTTTCCTGGCTTGCATTAGATTGTTCTGGAACGCAGTCTTGGATCATATTGATGTACTTGGGCATAACCTCATCCTCCTTGGACCAAGTTGACATGTTATTTTCAATCGACATTGCTTATACGAAATCCATAAGTCCTTCCTTGAACCTTTTAGCTCGTTCTCTCGTCACGGGTCCAATTGGTACTTGCACTGGATCCGATACACGACCTCCATTGGAATCCAGGCTAATCATGTCCTCATCATTCCTCTACTCTTGAAAAGGATTTGTCCTCAAATCGTCACCTACATCAAACAGACTTAAATTAGAAACATTGAAGGTTGCACCAACATTATACTCATCGGTAGATCCAGTTTATAAGCATCGTCATTAATACGTTCCAACACTAAAAATGGATCTCCTCGCGGAAGCAGCTTAGACCGTCTTTGAGCCGAAAATCGTTCTTTACGTATATTCCACCAAACTCAATCCCTTGGTTCAAAGATAACTTGACGTTGACCCTTATTGGCCTGTTTAGCATATTGCTCCGTTCTCATTTCAATGTTGAGCCTTGTTTTCTCGTGTATCAGCTTAATAAATTCAGACTTTTTCTTTCCATCCATGTTAATAAACTCAGAAACAGGTAATGGTGATAAATCCAATAGAGTTGAAGGATTAAAACCATAAACAATCTCCAATGGTGAAAATTTAGTAGCAGAATAAACAGATTTATTATAAGCAAACTCAACGTGTGGTAAACATTCTTCCCCACTGATATTCTTTTTAATGATAGCCCTTAACAACGCAGACAAAGTTCTATTTACTACTTCAGTTTGACCATCGGTTTGTGGGTGACAAGTAGTAAAAAAATAACAGTTTAGTTTCCAATTTACACCACAAGGCCTTCCAAAAATAGCTTAAAAACTTGGTGTCTATCAGAAACAATGGTCCTAGGCATACCATGTAATCGAATAGTTTCCCTAGAGAACAAATCAGCTATATGAGATGCAACATTAGTTTTGTGACATGGAATGCAATGTGTCATCTTTGAAAATCTATCCACAATTACAAATATAGAATCATTACCATGCATAGACATAGGTAAACCTAACACAAAGTTCATCGATATGTCAATTCAAGGTTCATTAGGTATAGGCAATAATGTATACAATCCATGGGGTTGAACACGTGATTTAGACTGACGACAAGTAATGCATCTATCACAATTTCTTTTCACATCTCGTTTCATACGAGGCCAAAAAAATGTTCTTTTAAAACAACCAAAGCTTTACCAACAACAAAGTGTCCCATCAAACCACCCAAACAATTCACGTAAAGAACATGCAAGTATACACAATATACTCTCACGAAACAGAAATCTATCCATTTTTAAGTATTTACCTACAACATTCTTTTCACAAGTTTTAAACTCTTCACCGAAATCAAGGTCATTAGCATACAATTCTTTAATGCGCTCAAAACAAAGTAATTTTGAATCAAGAGTATTTATCAAAACATACATTCGAGACAAAGCATCCGCAACGAAATTTTCCTTACCCTGCTTGTATCGAATGACATATGGAAATGTCTCAATAAACTCCATCCATCGCGCGTGTCTTTTGTTCAACTTGTGTTGTCCCTTCAAATATTACAATGACTCATGATCGGTATGGATCACTAACTCCTTGGCCCACAAGTAGTGTTGTCATGTCTCTAATGCTCTAACCAATGCATACAACTCCTTGTCGCAAGTAGGATAGTTCAAAGCTGCTCCACTCAATTTCTCACTGAAATAAGCCACTGGTTTTCCTTCTTGCATCAAAACAGCTCCAATCCATAAACCTGGAGCATCACACTCAATCTCAAAAGTTTTAGTAAAGTTAGACAAAATAAGTAAATGAGCATTTGTCAATTTATCCTTAATCAAATTAAATGTTTTTTTCATGTTCATCACCCACATAAAGCCCATACTTTTCTTGATGATCTCGGTCAATGGTGCTATAATCTCACTAAAATTCCGAACAAAGCATCGTTAGAAACTTGCTAGTGCATGAAAACTTTGCACTTGACTCACATTTGTTGGACTCAGGCCAATCTCGGATTGCACGTATCTTCTCCTCATCAACTTGGACTCCCTGTGAACTCGTAACAAAGCCAAGAAAAACAATTCTATCCGAACAAAACGTATACTTTTCCATGTTAGCAAATAACTTTTCTTTCTTAAGTAAATCTAAAACAGATTTTAAATGTAATGCATGATCTTCCAAGTTTTTGCTATAAATCAAGATGTCATCAAAATAAACTACGACAAATTTGCCAATGATTGGACGCAACACATGATTCATAAATCGCATGAATGTACTAGGTGCATTAGTTAAACCAAAAGGTAACACTAACCACTCATACAAACCATATTTCTTTTTAAACGCAGTTTTCCATTCATCACCCTCTTGCATTCTAATTTGATGATAACCACTTTTTAAATCAATTTTAGAAAATATGCAAGACCCATGCAATTCATCCAACATGTCAACTAAACGAGGAATGGGGTGTCGATATTTTACCGTGATATTATTTACTGCTCGACAATCGATGCACATCCTCCATTTTCCATCTTTCTTTGGCACTAGAATCACCAGAACTACACATGGGATCATACTTTCCCTCACGAACCCTTTTCCCATAAGCTCATCAACTTATCTTTGTAACTCCTTCGTCTCCTCGGGATAATTCTAATAAGTCGGACAGTTTGGAATGGTCACACCGGGAAGAAAATCAATCTGATGCTCAATTCACCAAATAGGTGGTAGTCTTTAAGGAAACTCCTTGGGAAATACATCTTTGAAATCCTGTAGAAGAGAAGAAACAACACTAGGCAACAAATCATTAGCGTTAGTATTCAAAAGCACCTCTTTATACTGAAGTAAAATCATAGGCTGTTTAGAAAACCAAAGCTCGCCTCACATCACTTTTTTTTGCAAATATATTTGTTTTTTTCTCTTCTCCTTTCTTTTTCTCGATTTTTCTTTTCCTCACTTTCTTTTTTTATCATGGTCTTTTTGTAAATAAATTTGATCCTCATGCACCTGTTGTGGTGATAAAGGACACAACGTGACTTTCCTTTTATTGTGTACAAAAGAGTATTCATTGATGAGGCCATCGTGCTTCACATGCCTATCAAATTGCCACGGTCTACCAAGTAGTAAATGGCCAGCTTGCATTGGAACCACATCACATAACACCTCATCTACATATCTTCCAATGGTCAACGGTACCAACACCTACCTCGTCACTCTCACATCTCCACTGTCATTAAGCCATAGCAATCTATACAGTTGAGAATGTTTGGTTGTTAACAACCATAGTTTCTCCACTATAGTTGTCCTTGCCACATTGGTGCAACTCCCACCATCAATTACCATGCAACAAATTTTTCCTTGCACAAGACAACTAGTGTGAAACAAATTCTCACGTTGTTCCAAACTTTCCTCCTTCACTTGCGCACTAAGCGCTCTTCTCGTAACCAACATCTCGTCATGTATAGCAACATCCCGATCATCAATCTCCTCTAATGGTGGCATAGAATCGGTGTCAATATCTTCTCCCTCAGTTTCCACCTCTCCATTATCAAGCAACAATATAGTTCTCTGATTTGGACATTAACTAGAAATATACCACCTGCCTTGACATTTAAAGCAAGCAATAACTCGATTGCGACTAAAAGAAGAATAAGGTTCAGTTTTACCTTGTTTCCCCCGATTAGTCACATCCAGTTTGAACTCCACTTTAGGTTTATTTGCAACTGGCTTTTCCTCCCGCTTTGCAGTATTAGATTTCCATGATGACCCTTGGTAGAATTCGATCGTTGGCCATCTCTCCTCTTAAGTTGTTTCTCAATCTTGATAGCCATGTGGACCATATCCCCCAATTCAACATAATGTTGTCATTCCACTAAGTCTGCTATATCCCAATTTAGCCCTGCTGAAAATCGTCATTGTTGCCTCACTATCCTCATCCATATTAGCTCTAGCCATCAGTATCTCCATCTCCTTGATATATTCATCCACACTCCTACTCCCCTGTTTCAGATTTTGTAAACTTCGAAACAAATCCCGATGGTAGTGACTCGGTACGAATCTCTTTTTCATCACTGTTTTCATCTTCGCCCAAGTTTCAACTGATCCCACCAAGATTCGGTAACGGCAAATTTGACTTTCTTGATATCTGAATAATTGTGACAGTCAAATACCCATTCTAAGTATGCCTCCGGATCACTCCTCCCATGGAAAGCTGGGATTTTCATCTTAATGCCATTCCCGTTATCATATGTCCTATCCTGACCTTCCCTTTCTCTAGGACCTCTTGGCCTTTGATGTAAAAAACCAGATTCACGATCTTTCCCCTCATTGAATTCCCCCTCGAAGTAATTTATGATAACTCGGGATTTCGAATAATTCGAGTTTTACCAATAATTTTTTTATATTTTAATATTGATATTGACTATCAATATTGTGCTGAGTATCTATGATAGGAGTCTAGAGATGTGGTCAATTTGTGTATTGACTGAGAAATAAGAGTAGAGTTGTGCTTAACAGATAATAGAACCCTAACCCTAGTTACGGGTAATGATTTGGTAGAAAATACAATTATAATAATTGTATTGATAAGTACGTGTTTGTAGTGTATAGAATTAATGATCAACGATTGATCGGATAGGGTATAAATTTAGTAAACCCTAATAAGAGATTAGAAACCCTAATCTCAAATTGAGAAATCCTAACGCACAGTTAAGAACCCTAATTGAATGTCGGAAAACCCTAATTTTAAATTCGAGAACCCTAAACCCTAATTAGAAAACACTAATCCTAATTAGCAAGCCCTGATGTGATTAGTAAACTTTAATATAATTAGGAAACCCTAATTATAATTTAGAAATCTTAATTTTCTATTTTAAAACCCTAATTAGAAAATCCTAGAAATTACATTTGCAAGGGTTAGAACCTTAGGGTTAAACCCTAAGGGTTTGACAAGTTACACTTGTGCTATTAAAATTGAAAACCAAATGTCCAAAATACCCTTTCTTTACTTGTAAGCTAAAAGATTTTCTAGAAGTTCAAGAGTCATCACATTAGGTATGACTTTGTGCTCTTAAAATCTCAGCAATTCTGATCTGACTTGCCACCTTACATTGCATACATACATTGTATCTAATTATAAGGATTAAAGAGAGAGAATGTTACCAAAGTTGTTCATTTTACTATCTAACACTTAACCTACTTTTCTCTCAACCAAACCTCCGAAATTTCCAAGCATATCAGTCACTTGTAGAGACCCTATCATTCCTAAGAACAGATTGGAGAGCAAGAATCAAGGATTGGAACTATAAGGTATAAAGTCCTAAACTCAACCTAGATCATGTATGCTAAGATCAAGTACATGTTTATATGTTTAGAATCAATGCTAGAGGATGTTATATGATGATATATCATAGATCTATAGCATCAAAGGCCTTAAAAATGAAGTTTTTCCAAAACTGTCTACGAACCCTAAAAGTGCTCTGACAAGCTAATGTCAGTGGCCTTAGATCCCTGTCTGTTTATTCTTTGTGTTGTTTTAAGCTTTATATTTGTAGTTTGACATAAGGATTGTGATCTGGAAGTGGAATCATAGTTATTCCATGTCCAGATTACGAGATATTGTTGGTCAAAGTCGGTTGACCGACCATGACCGAGTGATTTCTGGGTAACCCAAAAATCCATAATCAGAGTCTGACAACGTTTTGCAAGGCCAAGATCTGTCAGGTGTTGTAAGACTTGTTGGTGTTGTTGTAACCAGATTGTTGTATGTTGTATTGACTCTAGATCCATCCCATTAGATCTCTTAAACAATAAATATGTAGATTGTAGTGGATGGTCAAAGTAGGCCATCCGGTCACAATTGTTGTTTTCTGGAATTTCCAGAAAATCTAAGAACCTTCTAACTAGGTTTGACCGGACTGAATCTGGAACGTGTGATGTACTCGAACTGATCTGTTGATTCCTATGTGTTCGTTGACATGTGTACTACAGACTTGGACCATTAGAACAACATATTGATGACCAGAACCTATAGAAATTTGAGCTAGAAAGTGTCTACTTGAAACTGTCTAGGTTTTTGGGTAACCCAGAAAACCCAGATGGTGCCTGACAGTAAGTTTGGAGGCTCAGATCTCCTTGTTGTGCTGTTGTATGACCAAGATAATGGTTGATAATGGTAGTGTTACATACCTACTACAAGATCAAAGTTTAAGTTGACCCGGAAACATGATAAACAGAGAATTATAAGTGGTCAAAGTAGACCCCTTGAGCACTGACTGTCAGTGTTCTTGAACACCAACAGCGACAAAGCGTCGCGAAAGCCTCTAGCGACGGATTTAAATAATTTTATTTTCTGAATTTCAGAAAAATACTTAAAAATAGAAAATAAATTCTAAAAAATTACAAAAATTATTTTAAAAATTATTTTCAATTATGAAATTTTTTTTTTTGATAATTTGGAATATTTTTCACTAATATATATAATTATTTGAATATTAATGATATTTAATTTTTTTTAATTAGTATATTAAATAAATTAGAGAAAAATGATTTTAATATTATAAAAATCATTTTAAATGAGAATAAAGTGTTAGAAAATATTTTGAGTTATAAAAGGTAACTTTTAATATTTTTGGAGAATTTTCATTAATAATTTAATATTAATGATATTAGATTTATTTAATTATTATATTAAATAAATGATGGAAAAATGGTTTTATTAATTTAAAAATAAGGAAAATGATTTAAAAATATTTTAAGTTATAATTATGACTTAATATTTTGTTGAGAATTTCATTAATATTTAAATATTATTGGTGATGATTTAAAAATGATTTTAATTACTTTAAAAATCATTTTAGAATATTGGTGATTTAAAAATATTTTAAGTTATTATAAATAACTTCAATATTTTGAAATGTCAATAATATTTTAATATTATTAAATATTAATGACGATGGGATTATTTGATATTTAAATCATTTAAAAATGATTCCGGTGTTTGAAAAATTATTATAAAATATAATAATTGTTTGAAAATTATTAAAAGCTTCCGAAAAATATTATAAATGATATATAACTTATTTAATTTAATATAATATTGAAGCTTTGGGACCGAGTTTAATTGACAATAAGTGTGTTAATTGTCGGATAGGGTGACGAGTACACCGAGAATAGACTGAAGTCCAACCAAGACCGAACTAGTTAGACTTGAGTGTTTATATAGGTTATAAACACTGTTGTGACTATGTGGTAATGTGTCTAGGAGAAATATTGATTGTAAATTACAGTGTTGTGTGTTATGAATTATTGTGCTAATTGTGAGACCGATATTGTGATTATAGGTCTTTCAAACGCAGATAAATATATTGTGTAGCAGTAATCAACGCGGAAGGCAAGTTTCCTTAACTCAACCTTGCGTTATATCTTTTCAAATATTATGGTGGTTAATTATTGTTGATTAGACCACGTCTGAGAATTATTGTTCGCAGTTGGTGCATGTTTATTAATTCAAATTGAATTGGTGATTCTGAGAATATATATTTGGAGAATAATTGTTATTGAATATTCACATTCATAGAAGTTATTAGTGATTGCAAATAGTACATATAATTCATATTTATTGTTGAATTGTGTTGAGAAATGTCTTGGTCAATTGTTCTGGCTAGATAAACATTTGTTAAAACTTGATAGATTCGAGAAGAGAATAGAAGAGAATTCAATTATTATTGATAGATCTATGCCAATTGTTTTGGCTAGATCATGAAAGTAAACTTGACAAGTTCGAGAAGATAAGAGAATTGATTAGATATTGAAATCATTGTATTTCGTTGTTAAATCAAATTTTGATTCTAAGACTGAGAAGAACCACCTTTTATACAAAGGGAACATTTTTGGTCGTATATTCGGCCTTTGCGCGCGTGTAAGTATTATGCATAATATATGGTACAAGGAGTTGGCCGCTCTAAGTACTTGCTGGGGGTATGATTTAATCTTTATGGTTATCTGATACACCTGGGTATATCAAAGTAAATCTTTGATAGTTACTCGAGAAGAGAAGTTCAAGATCCTTAGGGGTCACTCAACATAAACTCTGAAGAATATTTTCCGTTTTATTATTCAATATCGTAGAAACTTTGAAAGCATTGTACTCTTTCATTATCAAAATTATTGTGTTGCATAGGATGCGAGAAGACTTGTTAGTGATTAACGAATTGTTCAGTTATTTCAAAGTTCCCCGAACTTTGGTGTCATTCTATCAAAATAGATAGTTTGTTATTCTTAATTCTTATACATTCATTGTATATCTTAACTTGCGGGACAAATTTGTTGCTCACCCTTGCTAAATTAAATATTTCAGCTAGGAATGAAGTAGTCGGAGGGGCAGAGAAGAACAAAGGCAAAGGCATAATGCTGGAGTAGTTATAATGAACATATTTATTATGTTGTATTTGTAAATCCTTTTTGTATATCTAAAGGGTATGTTTGTAATGTTAAGGTTAGATAACCTGGGACGAATGTATTAACAATATATGTTAATGGGATATGTATTGCTATTTATAAATAAATAGGTAGTTAGGTGTTATTTATATTGTGGATCGTGAGCGCTAAACTCGGGGGTCAGGTAACCCGGATTTGGGAGCGTCACATAATTTTCCTCCGTTTTAGTTTCCCTATGTGTTCTCCCCTTTTGTTGTGTTCCATGCGACTTTTGGGATGATCCCCCTCAGGACTCACTAATCTGATCAAGTCGTTCATTCATCATCTCCCACCTTCGATTCCACTCCTTGTTTGTCTTCTAACATAAACTTCATGTTAAAAGTTGTGGTCTCTTCAAAAGTTCCTTTATCTTTCGAACTAGACATATTTCCTGCAAAACAAGGGTTAGTAAAAAACAATTTCCTCACCACTCCCTTACGTGTTTCGCTAGAGTCAATGATTCCCTCATGTATACAATCAATAAATTGGCTTTTACCCTCGATTAATCTCACTACTGAGCCCTTTTACCTCTAAATATTCTCTCTAACAGGTTCTTTTCGAATTAACCTAGCAAAATCCTTGATTTTACTAATCAATTCAAAAATAACTTATCACGAACAAATTATAGAAGGTATGAAAACTCAAAACATGTAATTGACAAAATTTAAAAAAATAAGAATTTTTTTTATACTTTATAAGTAACTTGCTAGAAAATCTTAGCTTTGATACCAAATGATAGACTCCACGACACGCTTGCGTGAGGTGGTCGGCCCGGATCATTTCTAGCACAGTTGATAAGAGTGAAACTCTCTCGACACCTCAACCCAAGGTCTATATTGAGACGAGAACCTTGGTACAATCGATCAAGTAATGAAATCTGCGTTGGATGGAACACAAACGCCGCCTAAACCCCGTGTTTATATTGAAACAGAAACCTTGACACAATCGACGATTGATGCGGTAGAAGACGTCACACAACTATGTACTGTTGTATGATAAGTCAAATTGAATCTCAAAGAATTAACTAAGGAATTAGCTTGGGAATTCTTCAAAGAATCAAAAGTAGAAAATAATCTCACAAATAATTAAATCTGAATATGATTGAATTGTGTTAATGAATTACATCCACGAGACTTAAATAATAGGAATTGAAACCCTAAGAATCCTAAAAGGAATCAATAAGTGTTTTTGGAATCAAAATATAATCTAACATCCTAGTTATAATAGAAATCTAATAAAATAAAATAAACACTAAATTTAGGAAACAAATCCACGCTCAAAATCTATCAAAACGCGTTCGTCTCGAAAACGCACCAACTAAATCTGGGCATGCCCGCCGGAGCGGGGAATTTTGGCCTACAAAGTCCGTTGGTGCGGGTGTTGGAAGAGAGCTCGGTGCAGGGGCGACTTTGGACAAAGAGTTTGCTACTGTGGCGGCCATTTTGGCTCATAAAAGCCCGTCGAGGCGTGTGTGTTGATTCTCAAACTTGCAGGCTCTTTTCCTGGCTTGTATTTGATTGTTCTGGAATGCAACCTTAGACCATATTGATGTACTTGGGTATAACCTATTGCGCCTTGGACCAAGTTGACATGTTATTTTCAATCCACATTGCTTATACCAAATCCATAAGTCCTTCCCTTTTAGCTCGTCCTCTCGTCATGGGTCCAACTGGTACTTACACTGGATCCGATCCACGACCTCCATCTGAATCCAAGCTAATCATGTTCTCATCACATGAGGTTAGGCCATATGAGTGAAAGAGGCATGGATGCTTTGAGTAAGAGAGAGAGGTCTTTTGTCTTGACAGAAAATAGGAAAGTTGAACTTCTGTGAGCATTGTGTCTTGGGGAAGCAAAAACGAGTTAGTTTCAAGACTAGAACAAAGGGAACTTTGGACTATATTCATTCAAATCTTTCGGGCCCTTCACAGGTTCCTTCAAAAGGTAGTGGTGCACATTATCTGCTTACCTTCATTGATGATTATTCCAAGAAGGTTTTGAGTTTACTTTTTGAGGCATAAGAATGACGTTTTTGTGACTTTCAAACAGTGGAAGACTTTGGTTGAGAAGCAGACAGAAAAGCTGACTAAAAGGTTCATTGTTGTCAAGTCGTCGACTAGGCGTCGAGTCGACCAAAAAAATCAAGCCAGTAGGACGACTTGGTGGCAGAGCACATAGTCGACCGCTCAGGCGTCGACTTGGACGACTTGGACGCTCAAGCAGACGACTTGGACGACTAATTGGAAAAGCGGGTGACTTTCCAAAGCGGGTTTGACCCGAACCAATTCATAAACCTAAACTCCTAATCGATCTGCTCGTTCCTTTTCCTTCTTTGACAGTTCCTTTTCGGCTTTTCCTTCTTCGACAGTTTGAGAGGGAGAAACGAGAGGGAGAAACGAGAGTCCTCGACAGTTCGAGAGGGAGAAACGAGAGGAAGAAACGAGAGTCCTTTTCCTTCTTCGACAGTTCGACTGCTGCTCCTCGTTCCTTTTCCTTCGACCGTTCGACAGTGTGACTAGTAGCCTTGTAGCACAATTCCTTTTCCTTCGACCGTTCGACAGTGTGACTAGTAGCCTTGTAGCACACAGGTATTCTTCATTTCTTCTCTTTTACTTGTTTCTTCACTTGACCTTGTGCGCTTCTTGTTGTGATTTGATATGCTACAACCTACATTATGAATATGGTAAATCATTAGAAATATCAATATATAAATATTCATATAAATGTTAAATATATAGAATTTTATACGTATAAAATTTACATTGTTAACGACTTGTCGACTTGTGGACAACTAGTCGGGCGCTTTGTCGCCTAAGCTCCCGGCTGTCGCCTCGCCTCGACTTAGCGCCTTGATAACTATGAAAAGGTTCAGAACATATAATGAGCTTGAATTATGTGACTGAGTTTAATGAGTTCTACAAGAATGAAGGAATTGTTAGTCATCGTACAGTTGTGAAGACACCGCAACAGAATGGAGTTGCAGAACGGATGACCAGAACCTTGATAGAGAAGGCCAGGTGCATGTTGTTAAATGTAGGTTATGCAAGGAATTCTGGGCAGAAGCAGTGAACACAACTTCATTTTTGGTGAATCGTTCTCCTTGCACAGCTATAAAATTTAAGACCCCTGAAGAGGTTTGGTCAGGTAATCCTGCAGATTATTCATCTCTTAGGATATTTGGTTGTACTACATATGCACAAGTGAATGAGGGAAAACTCAAACCTAGAGCAAAAAAATGCATCTTTCTTGGTTATGGTTATGGTATGAAGGGCTATAGACCTGTGTTGATCAGAAGTCAACAAAGGTCATCATTAGCAAAGATGTTACTTTTGATGAGTTTGATATGCATCATAAGAACAAAGAATCCTCTGTTCCTTGTATTGATAATTTTGATAGTGTTGGTCAGAAAGTGGAGCTTGAAGCAACTTCTCCGTTCAGAAATTACAGCATAGTTAAGATCATGTGTCTACTATTACTACTACTATTGTAGATGAGAATATAATTCCAGAGAAGGAACATGTGGACTATCAATATGGGCAAAGAGAACAGTACAACCACCTCAGAGATATGGTATTTAGATTTTGTCAGCTGCCGAGACAGTTGAGTACAATGACCCTGTGACTTATAAAGATGTCGTTTCCTCGAATGATTCAGAAAAATGGTTATTTGCTATGAATGAGATGAAATCTCTTAAGAAAAATCAAACTTGGGATGTAATGCCCCCAAACCCGGTCTATCTTCAAACTCGAGTTTAGTGCATCACGAGTGCTACTCATTCTATACATACATTCATATATCCTTAAGATATAATTAAAAACTCCAAAATATAACAATATATTTTTTTAAATCCCAAATTTTATTACCTTAAAATCTTCATTACAATACAAATAATGATAATTACATTATTCTTTAATTACAAGTGTGACTTTCATCCGCCACAACAGATACAAATAAAGTTTATCTAACTATTCTTCAAGTCTCGGCTTGGTTTTCTCTTTAATCTTCGCTGGATTCCTCAGATTCTTTAGCTTTGCTAAAAATGTTTTTATTTTAAAAGTAAATGTGAGCATTCAATTGCTCAGCAAGTTCTAGCAGTTGAATAACAACAAAATCAAGAATCAAAAATTATTTTCTTATAAAACTTCAATAATTGAATAAGAAGCATGAATAACAAGAATAAATTTTTGATTCCTATCATTTAAAACATTGACAACATTTGACATAACACATTAACAACAATATATTCTTTACCACTTCTACGACTTAACTCATCCTACGCGACAATATGTGAAAAGAATCACATTTTCGACATACATTTACAAAACACATTACATAGCACACATCAAGTTCTCAACAGTTATCAATATAATAAATTGAGTGGCTCCCCACCAAAAACTAATAAATTAATTTCCCGTCTCATCTACACTGTCTTTCACAACGAGTTAGATCGATTACTAACTCATCTTAAACCTTTGCCCATAACAAAGGAGTCGTTTAACTCAGATACTACACATCAACGATTAAAAGTACAATTGTACATATACCTTAAACTAAAATTAACATTCTTACCTTTGTCTTGCTGAAATAATCAACACAGACCCAATCTTTATATAGTTCATGTCTAAGCAGAACTCTTACAAATTGAACAGTTCAATCATTGAACAATTTATCTTAAAAGCACATAAGTGCGGACAATTGGCACGTAGCACAATTCATGATACACATCTTATACAAATATAACACATTTGTAGGGTTAAATGCAAAGTCGACCACTGAACTTTTCTAATATTTGGGTATTGAGCCTCTTTCTTCCGGTCAACGCACATGTGGCGCCTACATGGCAGATCTGACGTGGTATTTTATATTTTAATTTTACATGTGAGCATTGCTAACATGACTTCTTTTGAATTTTTTCCAAAAAATTGCCTTTGCCCGGATTTGAACTCGCAACCTCACATTTGGAACTTTAGTCATATGACCGCTGGAGCAACACATGTCAATTGTTAATATCTTGCAATAATTAAGATTTATATCAAAACATGATATTTCCCCCATATATTCCTTTCTCCTTCACTACATACCATTATGAATAACTGTTAATATTTATATTTGTAGTACTAACAATCACAATCACAATCACAATAATAATAATAATAATAGTACTAATAATAATAATAATAATAATATTAGTACTTGTGCAAATATTACTACACACCGGATCCGGGTCGTCCATGTCCTTGTTTGATGGTACCCAGGTGTCGGGTTCGGGTGCCACGCCGGAGCAGTTGCAGATGTGAATCACTAAAAATATATAAATAGATAGAAAACAGAAATTAAAATAATAAACACTCTCACAAAAAAATAATTCTAAGCCACTTGCGCAAAATACAAACTAGTCATTATGCTACACTTAATAATAATAATAATAATAATATAGTTCTTACAATAGAAATTGTCATCACATATAATACACATTTACATCACATGACTCATTCTTCAAATAATACACGACTAATTCTTCTACTAATATAGCAACGCGTCCAAATGAGATCTCAAATTTGGGAACCTTTTCTTTGCTCCCTTCATGTAATATTTGCACTAGTTTAACAGCTTGCCATAGTTTAACAGCTTGCCAAGAATGAACCAACACATGTGTTGCTCCAGCGGTCATGACTAAAGTTCCAAATGTGAGGTTGCGAGTTCAAATCCGGGCAAAGGCACTTATTTTGAAAAAAATTCAAAAGAAGCCATGTTAGCAATGCTCAAATGTAAAATTAAAATATAAAATATCACGTCAGATCTGCCACGTGTGCCACGTCAGCAGGTCAACGCACATGTGGCGTCTGGGGGTTCAAAGTCCAAATTTTTTAATAGAAAGGAGCTCAGTTTGCATTGACCGGAAGAAAGGGGCTCAATACCCAAATATCAGAAAAGTTCAGTGGTCGACTTTGCATTTAACCCCACATTTGCACATAAATTATAACTTACTCAAATACAACGTTGGAGTAAGTTAAAGAAACTAGCAAATATGAATGAAGTTATAAAACTTGCCTTAAGCTCTGCTTACAGTTTACGCTATACTGCTCTTTGAAATCCCTTCATTATTCTTCTTTTACAAAGCTTACAATTTGCTAGCTTTTTTTCTTCCTTCTTCTTCTCCATCCAAAATCTCTCTCCCTTTCTCTATATTTGCCTTTGCTCTTGAATGTGTTAGTTGAAATGAACCAACACTTTCAAAGAAAAGGCTTGTTTTTTATAGAAAAATCAAGGGTAAGGGCACTATGGTTATTAAATCAACTTTGCTTTTCTTACCAATTGGTCACTTAACTTAAGGTCTTGATTAGTCAACACCTTATATTTGCATAACTTACAAACTACCCCCAATTAACCATCATCATTTAACTCTAGTTGAGTCAAAATGATGATACTTGCTTTTGAGTCCCCACTTTACTATTCTCACCTCCTTACTTTCCTAAATCTGTGTTTAACCTAACCACACCCCAACTAACCATGGTTAAATATTAACTCATGTATGGCAAGTTGGTGGGAAAGTTGATAACCTAGTCACTTTTGTTGACTTTGACTTCCGTATTTATACCGTATAATTTTCGTATTATACGTGTATTGTACTGTATTGTATTCGTATTATACGTCATATTATTATCATATTCTACTCATATAATATTTTGTATTATACTTATATTATACATGGATCTTAAAACATTAGGACACACCAATGTCTCTAAAAGACTTAGATTATTCAAATTCTTAGGGTTTAACCCTAAGGTTTCGTCGAGTAAATAGTGTCTATTTCGTCTTTTTCTCAAAAAAATTTTATTTTCGCCTTCAAAATTTTTACTCGTTTAATCTTGCACATAACCAAAATCCTAACGTTTAATAATCATCCTAGGTCATATTAAGACCTTTAAACACATAACACATAATATTATCAATAACATTACCATCCGATTTCTCGAGTCATTATATTCTTCCCTCCTTATAAGAATTTCGTCCCAGGAATCACTACTACCAAATTGCATCCAAATTTAGATGACTTCTTATAACCTTTATTAAACTCGATTATATTTCGAATAATATCCATCCTTAACTCATCAACTTCCTTTTTCTAAGGATCATCGTCTGACACAACTAATCACTTGGGATATCACATGGGAGCTTGTGAAACCACCTAAAGGTAAGAAAATTGTGGGTTGCAAATGGATCTTTAAGAAAAAATAAGGCATCCCAAGAATAGAAGACGCTAGATACAAGACTCGACTAGTTGCTAAGGGATTCAGTCAAGTCGACGGAATTGACTTGAATGATGTGTTTTCAGCAGTTGTGAAACATGGCTCTAGCGGAGTATTACTTGGTTTGGTTGCTATGCATGATTTGGAGTTGGGACAACTCGATGTGAAAACAGCTTTCTTACATGGTGAACTTGACGAAAAGATTTATATGCATCAACCTCGGGGATTTCAGATTCAAGGAAAGGAAGACCACATTTGCTTGTTGAAAAAGTCTTTATATGGTTTAAAGCAATCTCTCAGGCAGTGGTATAAACGATTTCATTCATTTATGGTTGGTATTGAATATAACAGGAGTCAATATGATAGTTGTGTGTACTTCAGGAAACTTTATGATGGCTCATTTATCTATTTATTGCTTTATGTTGATTGCAGCAAAAGATAGTTCAGAGATTAGTAAACAAAAATCACAGTTGAGCACCGAGTTTGAGATGAAAGATTTAGCAACTGCAAAGAAGATTCTTGGCATGGAGATTCAGTGAGATCGCAAAATTAAAAAATTGTACTTATCCCAGAAAGACTACATCATGAAGGGGCTAGATCGTTTTGGTATGAAGAATGTCAAACCAGTAAGTACTCCTCTGCTCACTTCAAGTTATCAGTTGAATTATCTCCACAGATAGATGAGGATGTTAGTTATATGTCAAGTGTTCCCTACTCTAGTGCAGTTGGTATCCTCATATACTGATTTGTACTCGTCCAGATATGTCACATGTCATTAGTGTGGTAAGCATATACTTATCGCATCCAGGAAAAATTCATTGGAAAGTCGTGAAATGGATTTTAAGATACTTGCGAGGTACCTCCAATGTTGGTTTAGAGTTTGGAAGGAATGGCAATACCCTCCCATGATCCTCCGATGGAGATTTGTTGGTTATGACATGAATCCTTATTGAATTTGAATTTAGGTATTACCTAGAATCTACTTTGATTTATAAAAGTTATCTTTTCTAACTATACTCAATTTAGTATTTCTAATCCTATTTTGTTATGGATTTTCCTATGACCTATAAATATAGGTGCTAGGATTTTGGAGAAGAGACATTCAGAAACATTCGAAGAATTTTCATAGTTCTCTCTTTATCTTGTACTCTTAAGATATTTATTTAGTGAATTTCTTCTGTCTTCTCCATGATTTTTTCCCGATTTAAGTTTTCACGTAAAACCTTGTGTTATTGTCTTATTTTTCTGCGTTGAGTTATTGTGTTTGCCATAGTTTGTCATAACACACTCCCATGATCCTTATTCTGGTAGAAAAAATGGCCAAGAGACTACTATATAAAGTAATGTGGGACAAATTTATGTTAGGGATAAAGGAGGGTGCAATAAGGGGAGAAAGGGGTAGAGAAGGATGCCTGAAGTTCACAACACAAATCCTCAATCTCAAATCTATATATAATACTCTGAAATCTGTCGATGGAGATTCATCTCCATTCTTTATAAGATTCACGACTTAACAACTATGTCAATATATATATATATATACACACACACACATATAATTAATAATCCTTTAATCTTTATATCCCATTTCGCATCAAAAAGATGTGTTAACAGACGAGACCTTCAAGTTTCTGAACAGAGTACACTGTATGTGAAGTATTCTGAGTTGAGATATATTGAAATTTATATGTAGAATCATCAAATCAAATTACCTGGAGAGTTTTTGGGAAGCTAAGTTTGATCAGATTAACACTTATAACTTAAAATGTTCATATTTAGGCTGCCTTTACAGATATTTCACATCATTTGACAAAATGTATGATAATTATTGTACAGATGAAATCTGTCCTTTGCAGTGGAAAAGGAAATATTCAGATTGCTAATGGGTCATTAGATGCCAACCACAAAGAGCTTAAGAGAATAATTAAAGAGAAATGAAATTTGGAAAACCTTTCTAAGATTCAAAGTGAAAGATAAAGAGAGCTGGTTAATTATGTAATTAATATTATATCCATAATTATTAAAGACGAACCCCGATAATTTCTTCAATTTTTTTAGGGACAAGTAAAAAATGTGTCCTGAGGCCAACACACCATATACACACACCTGAATAAATAAATAAATATATATATGCCCATAAGAAAAAACAGAAAAAATATATATATGCCCATAGTTTGTCATAACACACTCCCATGATCCTTATTCTGGTAGAAAAAATGGCCAAGAGATTACTATATAAAGTAATGTGGGACAAATTTATGTTAGGGATAAAGGAGGGTGCAATAAGGGGAGAAAGGGGTAGAGAAGGATGCCTGAAGTTCACAACACAAATCCTCAATCTCAAATCTATATATAATACTCTGAAATCTGTCGATGGAGATTCATCTCCATTCTTTATAAGATTCACGACTTAACAACGATGTCAATATATATATATATATACACACACACACATATAATTAATAATCCTTTAATCTTTATATCCCATTTCGCATCAAAAAGACGTGTTAACAGACGAGACCTTCAAGTTTCTGAACAAAGTACACTGTATGTGAAGTATTCTGAGTTGAGATATATTGAAATTTATATGTAGAATCATCAAATCAAATTACCTGGAGAGTTTTTGGGAAGCTAAGTTTGATCAGGTTAACACTTATAACTTAAAATGTTCATATTTAGGCTGCCTTTACAGATATTTCACATCATTTGACAAAATGTATGATAATTATTGTACAGATGAAATCTGTCCTTTGCAGTGGAAAAGGCAATATTCAGATTGCTAATGGGTCATTAGATGCCAACCACAAAGAGCTTAAGAGAATAATTAAAGAGAAATGAAATTTGGAAAACCTTTCTAAGTTTCAAAGTGAAAGATAAAGAGAGCTGGTTAATTATGTAATTAATATTATATCCATAATTATTAAAGACGAACCCCAATAATTTCTTCAATTTTTTTAGGGACAAGTAAAAAATGTGTCCTGAGGCCAACACACCATATACACACACCTGAATAAATAAATAAATATATATATATATATGCCCATAAGAAAAAACAGAAATAAAAACTCCTGGTACAGTAAAAAATTATACATATTTAAATAACTATATATACATATATATATATATATATATATGGTGATGTAGGACAAGGAGGGAAGAATGAATAAAGGGGATTCAAAAGAGATAAAAGAGGCTAAAAGCCATAAAACACAAGGCTTAATTCAATAATTCAATAATTTCCCATAATGGATTATAACTGTTTATATAAGAATAGGAAAACCCCTAATACTTGGACGCTAAGTAAAATATTAAGTAACCTAAGTAAATAAGGAAATAAAATCTTAGTAATCTACTACCTTAAATATTTAATACTCTAAAATGTTCTACTAATATAATTAAATATATCCTATTATTATCTACTAAATAAACTAATTACATTGAAATCATCCATAAATAACAATATATAATAATAACCAAATAATTTCTCTTGCTTTTATCCTCATCATTCTCCTCTCCTTTGAAAAAAATTCGTCCTCGAGTTTTGAAGTTTAGAAGAATCCATATTCCAAGAACCTAACTCCAAACATGCAAGAAATTTTGGTTCTCCTTGTAGACATATTGATATGTAGAAAACAATAAGGAGTGAACTTCCTTGTATTGCATCTTGTTGGAATTCTCGTTGATAACAAAATCAATGACTTAATAATTAGTTTCTTCATATAGAATATCAAGTTGCTTTGGAAATGCATCGACTTTCTGCTCACTCTCGCTCGTTGTATCCTCAACATCAACTTTATCTTCATGACTTGTAATTGAGTCGGCTCTTCCACTGCATCTTGATAGTATAATGCTCATGTTTAAAAGAGTATATATCACCTTCTTCATTATCCACATCTAAGCATTCAATTCAATCTTAACCCAATAAAATATGTGCAACAGTCATTGGTATAACATCACACCATACTAAATCAAAATATATGTGCATCTGGATGGGAACTAAACACCTATCTGTAACATGAAAAGAAGTATTACCTAACTAAGGAATAGCGTAAGGTCTTGGATGTGGTTCATCAACATGGTTTAATTTTTTCCATCAGATGTGGCAATTTTCATAGTTATTTTCACAACCAAATAATCAAAGACCTAACAACGTGAACACTTCCAAATTGAAATAAAAGTAGCCATTAAAGTAAAAAAGAACACTTATGCCAATCTTTCTTTCCTCTTCTATATTTTATCTTTTCATTTGGTTCTGTCGATATCGATTTGTTTTTCTTTCTTTTTGGTTTTGTCAAAAAAGGCTAGGCACCAGATTAATATTAGTGGCTCAGTTCATATTTAGATTAGAACATGGACAGATGAGGCTAATTTGGCTTAACTTCAAAGAAGTGAGGGCCTCTTTGCCTTCGGCCCTCATTGAAGCTGTTGGGCCTTAGGCAAGGCGAGGAGTCAACCTTGCAGCTGGATGGACCTTAGCACGCCTATGCACGCGCCTTAGTTTTCCTTAGAACTATGATTTTATCATTGAATGCTTTTTAGATTATAATAGTTTAGGGCATCTAGGGTTGTACCATGGTTACTAATCGACTGGGTATGCAGAACGAAAACAAATATGTTGGCTCCAAATGGAAACGGAAACAGGTACGCAAAGAGCTACCTATGGTGGAATGGGTAAAGCATGTAGTTCCCATACCACGACTCAAAACAATAATACCCTGTTTGGAATGCAGGACAATCAGAGTTCAACGGTCGTTCCAATAATTCTAATCTTTTAATGTATCTTTTTCTAATTTATGTACCTGCAAAATAACATCCTCAATTGATCTCTTCAAATGGACTCATAGAAGGTTACAATCATAAAGTTCAAAAGGTATCTTCACTCCACTTTGCAACACAGAAAAAGAAATTAACATTAGCATACCAATTACCAAAGCAATCATCAATAATAGAAAATAAACAATAAATACAAAGTATAAAAAAATAAAAAAACCTCCGATGGCAAAAGGCTGTTCTATAACTGTTCCGCCCAGAGGAACCCCATATATCTTGCCACCTTCATATTTGTCCCATCCACCAACAATTATACCAGTTTGTAGCATGTTCTGTGAGATCCAGAAATCAAAAATGAAGCAAGGTTAAACCTTCATTAGAGTAAGCATTAATACAAACTACTAGGAAGAAGCAAATTATAAATATTAACACTAACAAATAAAGAAAGATGTAAGAGTAAATATTGATATTACATAGAATTGACTACATGACACTCATATCATTTCGCAACATGCAGAATTCTTTGCCTTGATAATGATATCCTTTTTCGCTTCGAACAAGACATAGGTTGATGTGTGATAGGCAACTACTGAAATCTAACTATTTGAACTGGATTGGATATTCATGCAGATGACGATGACACGAGAAATATAACATTTCATAACAGCGAAAATAAATTATGTAGCTAGTCTAATATTAATGAGAACTGATAAGCAAGATAATCCCAAATCAGAGATGCTTTGTATCCCGAATGATCACTAACTATACTCGATGACAGGCGCAAAAAGTGACTTGTATAGTATGCTGATAGGAACATCACCAATAATGACTTCTTTTATTCACAATCATGTCTGCTACTAATTGACATCTACACGAAAAGAAACAAATAAATAATAAGAGAACAAAAAATAAAGAGAAATATTCAAAAATAAAACATGAATGCATGAAAGGATTATGTAGTGTAAGTAAAAGTGTATGTTCTAACCTTGTTGTTATAGCATAAAAGCCTAACAAGATTTGCAGCAACTTTTACAGTTGCAGGCTGCCCCAGCTGGATCCTATAAAAAGAGAATATTGGCTTATGGGATAGGATCAATCAATGAAGAGGAAACTGTAATAATGCAAATCCAACATGATATAATTAATATACGTATTAGACAAGCCACTAACTGATACAGACATGCTATCAACAAAAGGGGCAAACTCACAAATATCATGAAGCATGCTTGAGTCATCAGACAAGGCTACTTTTGGTATATTTTATTTATGCTTTATTTGGTATTTTCTCATAAAAGCAGGATTTTGAGTAGGGAAGCAGTTAAATCCCGTGTCCAACTCTTTCAGTCAAATTGTAAAAGAAATGGTCCAGTTTAACACAAAGTCAAATGATAACATCCTAACCAAACAACTCAACTCGAGTTCCAAGGGTTGCGAGTAGTTGGACTGAATTCAACCCGAGGATGCTTACATTGGAGTTCAAGTCAATTGGTGTCGTGTAAGTTGCATGGATAAGAGCTTACAATCTACCACGCGACAGCACAAGGTTGGAATGCATTGAACGAAGAAAAAGAGTTCAAGCGTCAAGACAATGTGTTCATCATGCAACCGAGATCAAAGCTTGGCGTTTTCAGCTTGCCAAATACATACCAGCCACTTTAAGTTCGATTTCGACCTTGATCCAGCCAGAATCTCTTAATCCTCAAAGAATGAAAGTTGTAGAGCTATTCGTTCTCTTTATGGAGCCTCTTGAATCACCTCAATCGGAGTTCAGACGATAAAGTTATGACCATTTTACCGAAGGACGCCGCAGCAAGAAAACCATACCAGCCCCGACGGGTTTTCAAGGCATAAAAGCCCGCCCCGGTGGGCTTGTCTCTGCCCAATGCCGCCCCAACGCATTCTGGCTCCGCTCCAGCGCGTTCCTCTCTGCCCAATGCTGCGGGCTTCCCAGGCCTAAAAAGTCCGCCCCGACGGGTGTGTCGATTTCTAGTTTGAGTTTTTACGCATTTTGACAAATTTGGAAGCGGATTTACTTCCTTAATTAGTTATTTTCAGTATATTTTAGATTTTTAATGTATCTAGAAGTTATATTAGATAAGATTTGATTTCCATATTGGTTTGTGAGCTAAGGTTTTACATTCCTTTTGGAATTCTTATTCCTTATGAAATTAGGGTTATTGTTATTAGTATAAATAAGCTACATGGATGTAAACATTATTATTATTCAATACAACTAGTGAGTTTATTCTCTTTTGGTTCTTTGAGAATTCCTGAATTGTTCATAGTTTTCTGTGAGATTCAATTTGACTTATCATATAACAATACATAGTTGTATACGGTGTCTTCTACCGCATCAATCGTCGATTGTACCGAGGTTCATGTTTCAATATAAACACGGGATTTAGGCGTCGTTGGTATTCCATACAATGCAGATTTAATTGCTTGATCAATTGTACCAAGGTTCTCGTCTCAATATAGACGTTGGGTTAAGGTGTCGATAGAGTTTCACTCTATCAACTGTGCTAGAAACGATCCGAGCAACGACCAACTCACGCAAGCATGCCGTGGAGTCCATCATCAAAGTTACCCATCAAGGTTGCATCCCATATCTCTCTCTCACAAGTCTCACCCACAAAGACACTACGAGAAAGTGAAGTATCACTAACACCTCTTCAGCTGATATTTTAAGTTAAAATTTTACCTAAGATATGAATCCAAAGTGAAGCATCACTAGCACCTGATCCAGACTTCAGCTGCTATTTTAAGTTAAATTTTACCTAAGATATGAATCCATATTAATAAAAAGCCTCAAATCTTTTAGCAGCTTGTTCTGCCAAAGATAATAATTGAATGAATAAGAGGACGTCATTGTTCAAAAACCGAGGTTGCGAATGACAAGATATCTTTCACTTGATGATATAGAAATTATTAGCTTCGCTATCATCATCAACATCTTCATCTAAGAATTACAAGTTACTATTCACATCCCCAACTCAGCTTCCAATTCAACTCTCAAACTCATAAAAAAAGAAGTGTTTCTATTGTCATTTCTCCCCCCTGGACAAGTTTGATTTAACAACTACACCATCTACCCTATGCAGTTGAAATCAACCTTAATTCAGTCCAGTGCCATTTTGGTCTTCTAATAAGCACTTATGCAACCTAACAGAAGAAGGGAGTGGGAAAGGAAAAAAAAAAGCAGAAGAAAAGCCTAAGAAGTTGGTGTCCAACAACTACTTCTATAAAATTCCAGCAACCAAGTAAATTTGCTATTTTAGCTAACCATAACATGTTGCTTAACTCATAGCTCAGAAGAGACCAACTCTTGAAGATTACCAACCAAATATACATCCACTAGAATATGTTTAAGCTGCTAGTTAGTCAGATGTGCATTCAGTTGCAGGAATTACACCTTTTCCACTACCTCCTACTCTTATATTCTTTCCCTGCAAAAAAAGCCCAAAATTCTGAATGCATTCCTAGACTAACGAAAAGACAATTTAGAAAATAGGATTAGACAATTTGTAAAGTGCTCAGATAGGTATACAATAAAGAAGTCAAGAAAATCAGCAGATAGAATTTAGAAATCAATCTGTAATTCTGTATAGAGAAACAAGAAAATGATCACTCACGTGTGCTGATGAAGAAAATATCGAACATAATCAGAGACGATCTGCGAATCTGCAGCCTGCAAAAGGCAAATGACTAAATGATCCATCTAAGCAAAACAATATATTTTGAAGTGCATGACTTTGGATGGAGAAGAAGTAGAGAATTAGAAAATAATTAACCCGTATTGAGGTTTCCAGGATAACATGCTATACGAATTGGCTCACAGTTAACTGTTTAATTTTTTTAATTTGTTTTCCTTTCCATTTTTTTCATTAACAGTTCAATAGTGTAGCACGCGTCTGTTTTGTAGTTATGAGCAAAATCAAACACAATGCACTCTTATACACACAAACATGTAAGTCCAACTTTACTAAGATAGAATTGCTCCTCCATAAGTAAGAGACACAAGAATTACTTAAGCTCAAAACATATTTTCCATCAGTACTGTTGTCAAGTACATCAAAGTAATAGACTATAACTAAAGTAGATGAAGACGAGGAAGGGGAGAAAGACAATGGGATGGTGTTCATTGTGATTCACCAAGTAAACTGATCCTGACTTGAAAAGTAAACCTAAATGTAAAAAGGACATGTTGGCAGTTATAGGAAGAAAATAGCTAAGCTACTTCCATGAAACTTTCTACTCCATTTTTTAAGGGGGATTCTGACAGAAGAAAACTGAATTAGATGGTGACTAAAATAATTAATGACTTGAAAGGAATTAGAGATAGAAATTGCTATAGTTCACTCCGTCACTGTTTCAAAAGTCAAGCAGGAGTAACATTAAAAATGTTATTGGTTTTCTTCAAAGTCACCAAGTACTAGTCTTGGTTTGCTAGTTAAAGATTGTGATAATTTATATTAATGACCCATACAGTCTCTATCATTGAGAACTTTCTTAGCGGCAATTTGGTGACAACATACAGTCACTAAAGGGAAGTTGACAAGCATTTTAAGCAGCAAAAGTAGCACTCCTAAAGTAAAATATTCCATCAACCATATTGCTGATAAGATTGTGTTCCTCTTTTAACCCCCGCACCACCCTTTCCCCCACAACACACATACTTAAGTGTGAAATAAAACAAACAAACAAACACCATAGTTGCCATATTGTGTATTGTGTCGAGTATCATGGATAAATTTCAAAGGGGACTCTAAAGATACCAAAATGTAAAGGACTCCAAATTGGGACAGAGGGTGCTATTTAGCTCGAACGTTTCATTTAACAAAGGTGCTGCTTAAGATGTATAAATTATCAAAACTAAAAAAGACATGGGATGTAAGTAAAAACCTCAAGGTGGTTCCAATCCCCATAACTTGTGGTCAAGCCTGACTATTTCTAAGAGAAAATAGGACGGAAAAGAAACATGTCTACAAAAAGTTACGTGAAGAATACGAATTTTTATCATTATCTGTCACAAATCCAATCCATAGAGCTCAAATTTGTTACAGGATCAAGGCAGAAATTATTATCACATTCACTATAGGTCATAACTAATAACCTAATAGCAACACTACATTAACCCAAAAAATGCCCCTTATAACTTTCTCACGACATACTTCTTTAAATGAAGAAAATAAAAAAGATTACAGTCCCTTCCTCCCATTTTAAAAGTTATTCTCTTCCTTTTTAGATGTCAAAAACCATGTCATCTTTGAATTTAAAATGTAGCAATCTAGTAACACTACCTACCTACTAATTAACTTTAAATGTGCGAGGTCAATGAAAAATCATAACAGCTCTCCCCCATAAATATATAAATTTAAACTTAACTAATTATGCGAGTAGGTCTATGAACCCAATAATTAGAAGTTAGAACACTATATGATATTTATATCATTCTACTTAGTTTACTAAAATACCTAACATAATTTTTCAGTTAAGTACAGAACCATCAAGTAAACTGTGCGGTAAAATTCTGGCATCACTCAAATTAAATTAAAAGCATGAAAAGAGAAAGATAGTAAATTGAATTAAAAGTAAGAAAAAAAATACCGATCCAGATCGACATATGTAGACATTATTTGTAAGCTGAGTGATTTTATCAGAGGCCCGATTCGCAACATACATCCCTAACAAGAGCATTGCAAATCGAATCAATTAAAATTAAGGCAAAAAAAACACGAACAAGGAATTATAAGGAAACCAGAAGTACCGGTGCTGGTTCTAGAGTCGGCGCCGAGGATAACGCCGCCGTTGTATGTGACTCCGATGATTGTTGTACCCATGGAGTGTGGGGCATTGAGGTCGAGGTTGTTATCCATTGCAGTAATCGGACGTTTTAGTAGTGTAGGAATTTTGTAAAGGGAGCTCAGAACATTAAAATAGCCCTAACTAAAGGTATAGAGAGTATAAAAAATGGACAAGTCGGTCCTAACTAAGAGGAAAGAGAGAAGGAGCTGGCTGGCCTCTTGCCCAAGCCAACTTTTTTCATTTTCCCAATTTTGTGTTTTGATTAATAACTCTTTGTATACTATTTCTTTTTTCTTTTTTTCCTTTCTTTGAAATTCTCTTTCAAAATTGCAACTTGAGTTATGTTTGTTTGTAAAACGATGCATGCATATGATTATTTTACTAATTTAATAATTTTAAGAACTGTTTATTGATTGATCATTTGTTTAATCTCATCAATTATAATTTTTTATTTTTAAGGTATGTCTAAGTTGGGAATTTTTCAAGTTTTATGATATCATGGATTTTAAGGGGTAATTTGAGAAAATTCGACTTTAATGTCAAAAGGTTCAAAAGTTTGATTTTAAAATGGGTCTATTAGACAGAGTCGCTAGTTTGTAGATATTAAATAGATGTACCAACTCATCCGACTTTTTTAGGTTTTGATAATCGAGATGGTCCATCGTGTGATTCCGTAAAATTGGTTCGCAACTGAGATTCATAGAGTTCAGGGGACTTGCTTAAACGAGGGGGAAGGAGTTAGACACTTTCCGACTTTCGTGAAACACAATTACAGTTGTTCTAATATTTTTCTTTAACAGTTAAATTGCCTCAATAAACGTGAAATGCGTGCTTGTTTTCTATGCCTATATGAATTGTGTCATTGGAAAAAAATCTATGGTACCATCTCCTAGAGCCAATTTTAATTTTGTAATTTGAACTTGAAATCTAAGGTGTCGTCTCTTATATTTGAATCGAATCGTGAAACATAAGGTGTCGTCTCCTATGTTGTCTAAGTTGAAAACTAGAGTGTCGTCTCCTAGATTTGTATTGAATCGTGAAAACATAAGGTGTCATCTGTAAGACCCCAACTTTTTAAGAATAAAAATTTAATTTTCTCTAAATATTATTTTGAATAATAAGGTGTGACTAAAGTACTACTGAAATTCGTGGGTTTAGAGAGAGGGTCTTGGTGGTATGTTTGCGAAAAAAATGAGGCTTGGATGTAGCCTTCCTCTCTCTTGATCTTTATATAACATGAATGCAATGAGTTTGGCTGGTAAATGGCTGATCTTTTTGGTTTATAGGCACATGGCTAAGCTAGGGTTGTTCAACAACAAAATTTATGGCAACCTCTATAAGTTATCTATTAAATAATGCAAGAAGGGCAATTATGTCATTTGGCTTTTACTTTTAATGGCAAACTTGACATCTCACTCCAACCCTTAGGGTTTAACCCTAAGGTTTCATAAGTTCATTTTCTAGGATTTTGAAATTAGGGCTAAAATATAAATTTTAATTTCTAAAAATGTGAATTAGGGTTCCCTAATTAACTTAGGTTTACTAATCACTTAGGACTTGTAAATTAGATTTTATAAGTTACCAATTACCATTAAGCTTGCTAAATTAATAATTAGCGTTTATAACTTAGCAATTAGGGTTCTAATTTAGTAATTAGAGTTTCTAAATATTAATAAATTAGGGTTTACCTAATTAACATTAAATATATAATAATTGTCATTAATTACATAACACAACAACTTAACAAATCTTACAGTCATAATTGACTTATGTACTAGAGTTTATCAATAATGTCAGGGTTTTGTACTAATTTACTATAACTGTTACACAAATTAACATTACACACATACTATACATATTTATAGCACTGAAATAATATTATATTATTATTCTCATTCCTTATTCAAAATACAGAATTAGGATTTTGAATCCATATCCGACATAACTTTTGTATATACCATTATTAATTAAGTTAAAATAATTAACTTAACTAATATAATAAAATACTTATCATAATAATCCTAATAATCATATCATATATACAATAATCATATTTTCATGGAAAATAAATAATAAAATATTTTTACTACAAAATTAATTTATTATAAGAATATAATCTATAATGATCAATAATTCTTAAAAAAAATTATTTATAATTATTCATGTAATAAATAAATTTTATTTATCATATATATATACGCTTTACTTTGCACATATTCCCACCTTTATATATATATAAAATTTACACGCAATTTTTTTTATTTAATTATATTAAAAATATTGGGTTATTACATTCACCCTCCCTTATAAGGATTCCGTCCCTGGAATCACCACTTCAACACTTATAGACACTAGGGCAAATAGCATACACAATCATTTCAAGCAGATCTCGATCAGATTCGATCGAATTGATATTTAACTATTCAACATAAAGCTTATCTATCTGATTATACGGAAATTTGATTTCTAATAGAACTCAAATTTCTCCTTCAAAATTTCTTTATAACATAATTTACTATATTTAATAAAAATCATATATACGAAAATAAAATTCATACTAATAATACTTGGAGTTCCATCCCCGACTGCTATGTGACAAACGAGATTTTGTAACTTAATTTTAATATTTATTGAATTAAATAAATATTTTTTGATGATTTAATTATTAGATTAAATAATTAATTGATAAAATTGTGGTAGATTAATTTAATTATATGTGTTATATTATTAAATTAATATGGAGAATTTTTATATTCAAAGTATGTAATTATGTGAGCTTATTGAATTAAAAGGAACATTTAATAAGCATATATTATTTTAATTAATTTAGTAATTAATTAGTGAATTAATAAATTTGACGTAATTAATAAATGAGAAATTTAATTATGTGACTATGTGAATTAATGAGAAATTATTATATTTTAATTAAAATAAATTAAATAAGATATTTGATTTATTTTATAAAGGGTGTGACACTATTAAACTATAGTATAAAAGATTTATTAAATTAGACGGTTATGATTCTTTTAAGAATAGCCAAACAAGGCCTTAATGGAGGTTGAGGGCAGTTAACCCATGATCGAATTAACTGACCACGCAGCGTCAGTTTCCTTTATTATATATGTCTTCTTTCTTTTATTTTGCTAAGTCTGGGAAAAACAAATCAGAGAGAGTTTTGAGAATCAGTTAGATTAAAGGAGAAGAATTGTGGAAATTGAAAGTTGTTATCACCTTGTGTAATCCAAGCAGAATAATCAAGGGTAAACCCTTAAATTCAAATTTAATTTACGTCGTTGAAGTTTTCATGAAAATGGCTTTCAAGTTCTGATAAATCTCTGTAATTAGAAATGGTAGTGATTATGTGGATATATATATATATGTGATTATATGTTAACATAACATTTTTTTATTATATATTGTATGGTTCCATAACATCAGTTTCATAAAATATGTCGTATATTATTGCTACAAAATTACATAGTATAGAAATATGGTCATATGGCCCTTACACGCAAATTTAATATGTCAAAAATATATTGTCTCGTAAATTTTACACTTGTATATAATTATACTTGTCAAAACGAAGAAAAATAACTTCGAATGGACAGATTTTGTGTTATATCGAACCCGTGGTGTTAATTTTTTATGTTTTACGTTCAAAACTTTTAAGAACATCAAGAACGATGAAATTACATGTTTTGATTCTGTAAATTATGTGTTTTAACTTGTTAAAATCATGTTAGAATGGTTGAGTATTAGTTATTTGTGTATTACAATGTTTGGGTATGTCTAAATTCGTGTAAAAACAAATTAATTGGAGGTTTTGGCCATGTTTTGCAATTTTCGCGAATTGCAGAACTGATTCTAGTTCGCCGCGCCGCAGCACCAACTCCATGTTTTAAGTCCCGCGCCGCAGCGCCATAACCTAAGCCACAACGCCACTCTGCAGATTGTCCAGAAATGAAATTTTTAATTGTTCAAGTCTAGAAATGTGATAGTAACCAAATGTAAGGAACATAAAATTATGTTAGACGTATAACGAGACGTTAAAATAAATTCTTAACATATTAATAACACATTTATGTGTGAATTGAATTATTGAATGCATAATTAGCTTATGGTTTGTGAAGTGTAAATTATGTGACAGTAAGTGTGGTAATTTGATGAGTATAGTCATAATCCGAGTTAGACAAAAATAATGAACTTATGATGACTAATTACGTTATAATTGACTGGTATTGTGAATGTAAATGGTATGTAGGATTAAATCAAGGAACGTGTAAAAATTAACGTGTAATCTACGCACGAGGCAAGTTTCCTAACCCTACTTGTTGTCATTATATAAGTTTATAAATTTACCTCTTTACATCGAGCAAATTCTCATTATTATTGATCAACCCTGTTCTGCTATATTAAAGTTTATTAATCTTTCAAAGCATGATGCTGTTATACAATACTTATTCTATTGTATACCTCTTGAGATTTTATTTCAATTTAAATATTAGTTATGGTTGAACCTTGTTAGACTAGCGAACCCTTAACGATTCGACTAGTGTATAGTTGATGAACGTTCTAAATTTCAGAACCCTTGTTGAATTATCCAAACCAAACTTCATTTGGTGCGGACTCTAATGTCAAACTGAGATGAACAACCCTGTATAGGGGATTACTTATACGTTAGCATTAAGATATTGTGCACAGTATGGTACTAAGGGCTGATCCCCCTAAGTACGAGAAGAAGAGTCCATAATCTTATGACTGTTAAAGGTTTCAAGTATAAACACTTGACAACCTAGGACATAGTTCAAGGTCTTATGACCCTCAAAAGTTTTTTTGATTCTTGTTATTCATTTTTTATTCAAAAGCTGAGTTTTCCTATTTTAGAAGTCTTTTATTCATTCGCATGTAATATCATTGTTATATTGTTATACTTATGGGCAATCGTGCTCACTCTTGCGTAATAATAACATTACAGTTAAGAACGAAAGATTCGACGAACCTTCCACTAGTAAATACAATGGCAAAATTAACAAGTGATGAAGACTTGTTGATTATGTGATTATGTATTTATGTTTCAGACTTGATATTGTTTAAGACTTGTTATTTGTTTATGATTCCGCATAGATGTTTAAGGCTAGTTTAACCTGGGATTGTATTTATTATTATTCAGAATGTTGTAACCCCATAAAGGGAAGATTTATTTCTATCTATTGCATGGTTTGCATTTATTATGACACCCCCTTCCCGAAAAGGAAAGGGAGGTCACGTGCAAAGCAAAACAAACCTCAACATTATTAAACAGAGCACTAAAGACTTCAAATATGTAATAATGATAACCATCAATAAGGCATTAAATACGATTCTCAACATAGAGTCAAAATAATCAAAACCTAAAATTCGAATCCACCTAGATGGTCAAAGGCAACACTCTCATCACACTAGCCCTGAATCACCCCTGCAACCTGCCGGAAGAAAAACACAACATGAGCCAATTGCCCAGTACGGATACATATATACAAAAGATATACAACTGATATACGAAAATAACTGAGACAAAATATTGAACAAAGCCTCAAGTGCAAATACGAACGAAAGTATAATATCCAAAGATCTGAATGGAATATATCTGAATCAACGTAAAGAATATATCTGAATCAATGTAATTGACGAAACAAATAAAAGAATAAAGAAATAACGAACTGAAGTGACTAACTTAATGACTTGAACTGAACAGAAATCAACAAAACTAATCAAATAAAATAATAGGCTGAAACAAATGGTTGGAGTTATTTTATACCAAAAGAGCTCAGAAGTATACCTTGCCACATAGGCAAGTCAAAATAATGCCATATAGGCAAGTCAAAATAATGTCACACAGGTAAGTCAAATGATCCCACACAGGCATATCACACATTGGACCGCGAATCCAAATGTATGTAAATCGGATAGGTGTGTTTGGCACAACATCACCAATCCGCAGAACAGAAAACTAGGGTTAACCCATACGCCTCCCACAACAAAACACCAAATGGCCCACTTCCTCCGGAGCCCAAAACGGAGACGCCGTGGACTAATCACACCGCCACGAAAAGTGTCATGCCTCTCGTGCCAAGACGACATGCCAGTGGTACCCCCACAGGTGGTTATAGCTCAGGTATACGCTATGGTATATTCTAACAAAAATACCATGTCACAACACATGCGACATAATACCAACAAAAGGGTTCTATATGTACATGTTGAACCAAATCAATTATAGTCACAAGGTTTCAAAAGGAAGGTAACAACATGTACCGCTCTACAATTATCAAAATAAATACTATACATGATAACCTGATTCAAAGAGTACAAATGCGAGTTCAAGGTGTCAACTCCAAGATGAAACAAATATATGAATTTCACAAGAAATAATTATGTGAAATAATAACAGAATTTCAAAATAAGTGACAAAACGAATAAATCAAATTTAACAAGAATGCCGCTGGAAGAGTACGGAATCCGTACCTTAATATAGTACCAAAATAATTCACCGAACCCAAACATCACACTGTTAGACCTCCTCAATCTGATCTAATAAAATAAAATTCTATTACAAATGTAATCATTAATAACATAATATTATTATATTTATTAATATACACAATTTTTATAATCTTATTTTGTAATGATTACATTTATTATAATGTTATACAAATTTTTTATAGTTTGAATAGTCTGAGTATTTACACCACTGTACATAGTTAAAATAAAAAATCTGTTATATATATAAATATATTTAAAATTATACTAACTTATCTATGTATACTATTCATGAATCACTTCTCTGTTCTCAACAAAAGAATAAATTGTATATTAAATTATAATATGCATCAAAGCTGTACACTCCAAATTCTATTAACATGATTTCCGATCCTAACATAATGAACATATGATTTTTTTTAACCCAACACTCATATTATTAATTAATTACTTTCCATCAAAAGGCCTAAACATATTCAATCTAAATGCCTTTAATGATTAAATATGCTTATGACATCTGCATATTCATTCACCATCCATACACATTTATGGATACAACCAATCACGAACCTCTTGCGCCTATATATGTATACTAAACAAAATTCAATAAAAATTCGGAATACACTACCAATCAAATACCATTTAGGGCAATTTATTAATAATAGCATAGTTACAATACTTTTTTCTTCTTCTTCTTCTATTCTTATTATTGTTGCGGCTGCTCTATCTTTTTGTTCTCCCTCTCACCGCCTCCTTATTTTTTTGTCAGTTATCAGATGTAGATGTACGTGAGAATTGAGATAGATTAGGGTTTAAGTATTTATTTATTATTTATCTTATTAATTGTTCTAATTATAATAAAATTAATATTACCCACAATTACTTAAATTAAACCCAAATAAATTTTTAAGGCCCAAATTGTACTAAATTAATTTACCCATTTCTTATTAATATTTATTAGCCCAGACAAATTAAATAACTAGTTTGACCCAAATAAATGACAAAGTCCAATTAATATGTTTTCAAACAAAATAATTAATTTATTTTTATTTTTTTATTTAATATATTTTTTTTTCCGGGTTTTACATCACCTACCCCTTAAAAAGGATTCCGTCCCCGGAATCAAAAGAATGGAACGCATTTAATTTTCAAAGAGATGCGAATACTCCGCTCTAATAGACTCCTCCATCTCCCATGTAGCTTCCCGTTCCGAATGATTTACCACAAGACTTTAACAAAAAGAATTATCTTTCTCAAATTTAATTTAATCAGTTATTTAATTATCTACTTAAATAATTAAATTTTTCCAAACAAAACAAGGAAGAAAAGAGGAAAACAAAATCATTTACCTTTTCTAATTTAAATACAATTGTATAAGATAAAATTAATTAATATTTAATTATAAAAAATAGGTTATTACATTTTTCACCCCATAAAAATAATTCTGTCCTCGGAATTCAAATAAGCTACAAAAATAAATAAATAAATTTAGATACGACGTAGCGCCGCCATTTGTAACGATCAACGCGGATAAGTCATCGGTCCAAGTAATTATCAATGTACTTGTTAAAGATCTGTCAGCTACCGTGTCAAGCCTTGGTAGGGTTCTTCGTGTTGCATCAATTTAGATCACATGCTCCACCATTGGTGCAGGTCGTCGCTAATATCTTTGAGTTTCATTCTTATAAACGTACTCTTCGAAAAATAATTCAAAATCACAAAAATTTCTCTTCATCTAAATACGATTCGATACCCAAAATATTTAAAATTATTTTTAATTCGTAAAACGTTTATATTCCACACATGACAAAGATCTAACCAATTGTTTTTATTTTATTTTACATAAATTCATACAAAACTCTAAAGACATCAGATAAACAAAATAACTATGCAAACTATATTACCAACTCTCCCCAAGTCCTCAAGAGCTTCAAATTATCTCATCCTCAATTTGAACCATTCATCAAATAATATTACACCAAAGAATATACTACTACTATCTCTTTATCACCAACTCTCCTAAGTCCTTAAGAGTTTCAAAATATCATAACCTAGAATCAAATTAGTTCTCAAATAATTTTACACCAAAAATATATTACTACTAAGATCTCTTCATCACCATGCCAAACTCCAAATCATAAATCCTACTATCTGAATAAGCAAACTATAGCTTTCAAAATCTCTTAAAGATTCATCACTTATTGTATATCTAATCATTCAATAAATCAATCATTCTCTTAATGAAAACCTTAACCCAACAAATTTCAAAATCTCATCTTACTATCACAAAGAAATTTCATATAAAATAATTTCAATATCATACTAGAATAATCGAAAAGTTAATTTACTCCAAAAGATTAATCTTATTACCTCGAACCTCTACAACTCCTCAAAATTACAAGAGATCCTCTGTATTTAATAGTTTTCACTTTATCATATTATTCCACCGATACACATACCTCAACTTAACCACAAACTTAACAAAATTTAAAGAATAACCCAAATCAAATCAAATTCTAAATTCTAAGATCTCATAATAATTGATACCTGAAATAACTCTAACAAATAATTCTCCAATATAAAATATTCGCTGATATAAGTACTCATATCATAATCGCATCTCATATAAGATCGTTTCTTATATGCACAAAGTATAGTTTTATTCACCTCAATGATTAAATCACAATTCTTAACTAATATCATTACTCAATCACTTTAATAAATTATTCCACTTTCCTCAAATCAACTACAAATAGAAAAGAAATCGACAGTTAGTCAAAATAGAGACCAACCAAACAATTAACAAAATCGAATCAAACTCTTACGTCTACCCAATGGTTTACCCACAACTCACAGGTCAAACCTAAATAGGTTTTCTACAAGAAAGAACCTAAGCTCTGATACCATATCTGTAACACCCCTTCCCGAAAAGGAAAGGGAGGTCACGTGCAAAGCACAACAAACCTCAACAATATTAAATAGAGCACTAAAGACTTCAAATATGTAATAATGATAACCATCAATAAGGCATTAAATACTATTCTCAACATAGAGTCAAAATAATCAAAACCTAAAATTCGAATCCACCTAGATGGTCAAAGGCAACACTCTCATCACACTAGCCCTGAATCACCCCTGAAACCTGCCGGAAGAAAAACACAGCATGAGCCAATTGTCCAGTACGGATACAGATATACAAAAGATATACAACTGATATACGAAAATAACTGAGACAAAATATTGAACAAAGCCTCAAGTGCAAATACGAACGAAAGTATAATATCCAAAGATCTGAATGGAATATATCTGAATCAACGTAATGAATATATCTGAATCAATGTAATTGACGAAACAAATAAAAGAATAAAGAAATAACTAACTGAAGTGACTAACTTAATGACTTGAACTGAACAGAAATCAACAAAACTAATCAAATAAAATAATAGGCTGAAACAAATGGCTGGAGTTATTTTATACCGAATGAGCTCAGAAGTATACCTTGCCACACAGGCAAGTCAAATGATGCCACACAGACAAATCACACATTGGACCGCGAATCCAAATGTATGTAAATCGGATAGGTGTGTTTGGCACAACATCACCAATCCGCAGAACAGAAAACTAGGGTTAACCCATACGCCTCCCACAACAAAACACCAAATGGCCCACTTCCTCCGGAGACCAAAACGGAGACGCCGTGGACTAATCACACCGCCACGGAAAGTGTCATACCTCTCGTGCCAAGACGACATGCCTGTAGTACCGCCACAGGTGGTTATAGCTCAGGTATACGCTATGGTATATTCTAACAAAAATACCATGTCACAACACATGCGACATAATACCAACAAAAGGGTTCTATATGTACATGTTGAACCAAATCAATTATAGTCACAAGGTTTCAAAAAGAAGGTAACAACATGTACCGCTCTACAATTATCAAAATAAATACTATACATGATAACCTGATTCAAAGAGTACAAATGTGAGTTCAAGGTGTCAACTCCAAGATGAAACAAATATATGAATTTCACAAGAAACAATTATGTGAAATAATAACAGAATTTCAAAATAAGTGACAAAACGAATAAATCAAATTTAACAAGAATACCGCTGGAAGAGTACGGAATTCGTACCTTAATATAGTACCAAAATAATTCACCGAACCCAAACATCACACTGTTAGACCTCCTCAATCTGATCTAATAAAATAAAATTCTATTACAAATGTAATCATTAATAACATAATATTATTATATTTATTAATATACACAATTTTTATAATCTTATTTTGTAATGATTACATTTATTATAATGTTATACAAAATTTTTATAGTTGGAATAGTCTAAGTATTTACACCACTGTACATAGTTAAAATAAAAAATCTGTTATATATATATAAATATATTTAAAATTATACTAACTTATCTATGTATACTTTTCATGAATCACTTCTCTGTTCTCAACAAAAGAATAAATTGTATATGAAATTATAATATGCATCAAAGCTGTACACTCCAAATTCTATTAACATGATTTCTGATCCTAACATAATGTACAAATGATTTTTTTTAACCCAACACTCATATTATTAATTAATTACTTTCCATCAAAAGGCTTAAACATATTCAATCTAAATGCCTTTAATGATTAAATATGTTTATGCCATCTGCATATTCATTCACCATCCATACACATTTATGGATACAACCAATCACGAACTTCTTGCGCCTATATATGTATACTAAACAAAATTCAATAAAAATTCGGAATACACTACCAATCAAATACCATTTAGAGCAATTTATTAATAATAGCATAATTACAATACCTTTTTTTTTCTTCTTCTATTTTTAATATTGTTGCGGTTGCTCCATCTTTTTGTTCTCCCTCTCACCGCCTCCTTATTTTTTTTGTCAGTTATCAGATGTAGATGTATGTTAGAATTGAGATAGATTAGGGTTTAAGTATTTATTTATTATTTATCTTATTAATTATTCTAATAATAATAAAATTAATATTACCCACAATTACTTAAATTAAACCAAAATAAATTTTTAAGGCCCAAATTGTACTAAATTAATTTGCCCATTTCTTATTAATATTTATTAGCCCAGACAAATTAAATAACTAGTTTGACCCAAATAAATGACAAAGTCCAATTAATATGTTTTCAAACAAAATAATTAATTTATTTTTATTTTTTTATTTAATATATTTTTTTCCGGGTATTACAGGTAGATAGATAGATGATATTTGTACAGTGAACACCAAATCCTGCGGAAATGGAAGTACCCGGATTTGGGTGTGTCACATGCTATGGTATCATGAACCGTCATGTTGAAGACTCTTGCGGTTGATTTTGTTGGTCTGCTTATTGAAGTTGGTCCCGTTATCGCCAGTGTTCCGCTACCTATCCCCGTATTCCCGCTTTCTGCATCTATTCTTCTTTTCGGACAGTCCTTTACCTTATGTTCCATCGATCCACATATAAAACACCCATTGTTCATCCTAGGATTGGGGCAGTTAGGAGAGATATATCCCTCCTTCCAACACTTATAGCACACAAACTTACCCTTTAAACACTCACCCGAATGGTTCTTCCCGCAATTTTTGTACTGCACCACTTGTTTCTTCACACCTTCTTGCTTAACTTGGACATTCCCAAAATTGTTCCCCTTTCTTTTTGCATTCCCACTACCACTACCTGCTTCTACCTTCCCGGCTCCCTCACCCTTATTCTTTCTCTCCTTATTGTAGAGGTTCATGGCCTCACTTCCCCCTTCGGCTATAATAGCCTTTTCTAAGAGTGCTGCAAAAGTATTGATTTGTAACACCGCCACCTTATTGTAGATCCAGAGTTTTAAGCCCATCTTAAACCTCCTTGCCTTTCTAGCCTCCATATCCACTTGGTGCAGAGCGAACCTAGCTAATTCATTGAACTTTGCGGCATACTCCACAATTATCATGTTCTCATGCTTCAACTTTAAAAACTTTACCTCCATCCTAGCCTGCATACTGGACGAGAAATAGTTCTCAAAGAACAGCGTCTTAAACCTAGTATGTGACACCCCCAAATTTGGGTACTTCATTTCCACCAAATTTGGTGTTCCCTTGATAAAAAAATTCATATCAAACTACCCAAACATAATAAAGTTTAATAATAAACCTTCCCATTAAAGGGTTACATCAATAAGACCAATAAAAATCTCCCAGGTTATCTAACCTTTAAATACAAATATCATATGCGAAAAATTTAATAATTACATCACAATAACTAAAAACAAAGTCTGACAATATTAAAAGTCAACATGTTTACAAGTCTTCAATACTTGTTCACCTTTCATTTTCCTTTACTGGTGCTAGGTATATCGACCTTCTCAACTTTAGCTGTAATAGATTATATAAGCAAGAGTGAGCAAACAAGGCTCACTTGAAACGATAATGAACAAAACTTTATAACAACTGCCAAATAATAGGCTCAATAGAACTAAACAATATGCTCTATCAATGATAATCAAAATCTGAAATATACATCTGAGGGTCATAAGACCACGAACTATGTCCATAGTTGTAAGTAATCTTTCAACTTAAACTTTAACAGTCATAAGACTATAAGGACTCCTCGTACTTAGGGGGATCAGCCCTTCATACAATGTATTGTGCACAAACATTTCAACGCTATGCGTAAATTATCCCCTATAATAGGGTTGTTCATCTCAGCATTTAGAATACGAGTCCGCACCAAAGTAAGTTTGGTTTGGATAAGTTTCAAGATAATTTAGAGTTTACGAACATCAACGAAGGACTAGTTGAATAAAACTGTAATAACATTATGCTATGGAATAATTCATAAGTGAATCAACATTGTATACTAAGGTCATGCTTTAGGAATAATCTAAGAGCATAAGTATTGAATAACGTAACATACCTTGCTTGAACAATGTTAAGCTAAGGTTAAAACCTTATTTAGAGTTGAGCCTTAAGAATGCATAAAAAATAGTAAGTTGAACGATAAAACTTGCTCAACATTAGTGTATCAGAATGTAGAAATTTGCATGCTAAATAACAAGTTAAAGATTGGCTCAATATCAAGAGATAAGGTTTAGGAGCTTGCACAATATAATTAATTAGGGTTAAGAAACTTTCACAAAGAAAGCTTAGAATTAGAAAACTTGCTCAAAGAAAGTTTAAAGTTAGGAAAACTTACTCAATGCATCAATAAGGTTTAAGCACTTGCACAATTATAAAAGTAGAGTTAAAGAACTTGCCTCGTGCGTAGGTTAAACAATCACTACTCACGTTCACCACAAGTCCTACACATACCATATGTATTGATAATATACATTAGTTACACTAATATTAGCTTCATGAGTTTCTTTCACACTTTTAGTATAACTCACTAACTAAGTTTAAGTTTAAACAACATCACATCTTTTCATGAGCATCACATTTTAGCTTTATTACAACTACTTAAGTGATCACGCCATTGCACCATATACATATTAACAACTTGATACAACATCCTATTACATGTCCAACATGTTATCATTAGGTTATACTAATACACAAAGGATTACACTTGCATTCGTCCATTCTTACGCCCTCTGATTGCCTCCAATTGCACAGTCCTAAAGATGGCCATTTTGATCCTTCATAACAACATCAAATTGAAAAACTTAAAGAATAAAAGTTATAGGTCTACTCGTCCTCATTCCGTATCATCTTGAATCGCATCAATCGGAGTTCGTATGCAAATGTTATGCTCATTTTAGTAAAGCATGTTCTGTCAGTTTTTTTTCCAAAATTCGGCTAGGTAGACTACCCCCCCCCCCCCGTCGAGGCGGGAGTTTTTGTACTAGGGGGCCCACCGGGGCGGGGGTCCCTTCTGCGTTTTTGCGATTTTTGATCTAGAACACTATAGAAAGCCAAATTAGACCTACAAACTCCTTTCTAACAACCATACCAACCTACCCAAGGTGTAATATGTTTACAGAAACATAATCTAATGTTTTATAACACGTTTTTAACCACCTAAAAAACATAAACATCAAGATTACAACCTTTAATTTTCATTATTTTTGATAAAACTTCACTTTTTGAAAGTTTCAGGGAAAATCATCACTGTGATTTTATTTTTCAACCAAAACAGTTAATTCAACATACTATGTTTTAGTTTCTTCATCCTCTTTCAAAATCAATAGTCAATATATATATATTAAACAACTAATTAAACCTTAATTTTACTTTAAACTAAGCAATAATCACATATATTCATACCAATTCACTATAATATGGTTTTATTCATAAATAATTACATAACATGAATTAATTCATCTATAAACTTATGCAAACAACTTTTTAACCACCAATTTATCATATAAAACTATATATAAAAAATAATTCAACCTCTACAAAGATTTTGCAGAGTGTTTTGGAAGAGAATAAAATAATAACTTTTTAAAAAAAATAAAAGAGTAAGATGATACCTCAGTTTTAGAAGATGATGGCTATTCTTTGAAAGCTTTCTTTTCCCCAATTTTCTCTCAATTTCTCTAGCCTTCTCCTAACTCTCTCAATTTTCTTTCTCTGCAACTTTTCTTCTCTTCTTTTTCTTCTTCTGAGTTCTTCCTATCTAACTCTAACTTACATACTAACAAATATAACGTATAGGTAATAATATAATTATTAATTATATAATATAAATATATGTATAACTGATATCAGTTATCTTATTTTTTAAAAATCAAAAGCCATAAGGCTTGTGTGATTCCCCCAAAATAGGTATACATCACCCATCTTGGGTCGCCAAATACATGGTACTGAATACAAGTACAAACTTAATTATACAACATGAGCTGGGAGTTTTTACACGAATATTGTCTTCTAGACAATATCCATACTCAAATGGAGTCCTCGTTACATTTATTATCACACTATTTTTTAGAATAGTGAGGACTACTATAACTCCATCTCAGACCATCACTCCGTTCCCCGACACAACAAATATTTTATATCAACTTTCTTACTTGCAAAATTTTTAAATATCACCCCTAACTTTAACCTTTTATCAATTTAACCATTTACTAAATAAAATAATAATTAAAAGAAAATTGAATACTTTCATTTCATAAAATTTGGGGTCTCATAATCTCCAATTCTTATGAAATTTTGCCCTCAAAATTTACGTACTTGGTAGTTCGAAGAGATGAGAATACATTCTTTCTTTTCCGATTGTACATTCCCGGTTATTTCCTCTGTATCATAATTTTCCCATTGCTCATCTCCTGTATTTCAGATATCATTCCAGAATACATCTTCAAAACGAAGGTTAATTGACATATCACAATTTGTCAACTTAAGTAAGAAAATTAAGCTTAGGTAGGACACACACTAGCGAAGGATATTATTCATCTCTCCCCTCCTAGTTTTAATCCCGGATCTTCGCCAGAGACCATATCCCTAAGCTCTGATACCACCTGTGACGCCCCCAAAATATGTATACATCACCCATTTTAGGTCATCAAATACATGGTACTGAATATAAATACAAACTTAATTATACAACATGAGCTGAGAGTTTTTACACGAATATTGTCTTCTAGACAATATCCAAACTCAAACGGAGTCCTCATTATATTTATTATCACACTATTTTATAGAATAGTGAGGACTACTATAACGCCATCTCGGACCATCACTCCGTTCTCCGACACAACGAATATTTTATATCAACTTGCTTACTTGCAAAATTTTCAAATATCACCCTTAACTTTAACCTTTTATCAATTTAACAATTTACTAAATAAAATAATAATTATAAGAAAATTGAATATTTTCATTTCATAAAATTTGGGGTCTCACAGCTTGTTTGGCTAACTACTTTAAAATTTAATCAATTAAATCCTTATTCTTTGTTTGATAAAATATATTTAAATTAAAGACTTAATATGCATTAAGCCTTGTTTGGCAAAACTGAATTAATCTCCCTTAACTTATTTTAATAACTCCTTTATAATATATTTTATGGTCACACTTAATTTAATTAAATTAAATTAAGAACATTATAACAATCCATTTAATCCCTATCAACTCTCTAAGTTAATTATTGAATTAGAATATTATCTCATAATAATTAATTTTCTTAACTCATTAATTATTTATTCAACAAATAAATAATCAAATCAAATCAAATTAAACAGATATTTATTCTACAATAAACACATCAATTAAATATTTATATAATTCAATAAATATTTAAAAATTATAATTTAAAATTCTAGATTGTTACATCCTTCCCTCCTTACAAGGATTCTGTCCCTAGAATCACAACTCAAGCAAATCATTCGTCACATTCTTCCCTCCTTACAAGGATTCTGTCCCCAGAATCGAAGACACAGATTAAATAAATAACTCAGGATAATCTTTCATCATTTTATCTTCGAGTTCCCACGTAGCTTCTTCAGCATTGTGGTTCCTCCATATCACCTTCACAGAAGGTATCACCTTATCCCTGAGCACTTGTTCTTTCCTATCAATTATCTGGATATGAACTTCTTTATAAGACAAGTCTTTATCAAACTGCAATGATTCGTACTCGATCACATGCTTGTAATCGGGTTTATACGGTCGTAATACCGAAATATGAAAAATATTATTAACGTGTTCCAACTCTGGAGGTAGAGCTACCTCATAAGCCACTTCTCCTACTTTTCGCAGCACCTCGAAAGGTCCAATAAATCTCGGGCTCAGCTTTTCCTTTTTACCAAAATGGATTTTCCCCTTCGAAGGAGTAACTTTTAAGAACACCAAATTTCCTACGTCGAATTCACGATCTTGTCTGTGTTGGTCAGCATACTTCTTCTGTCTGTCTTGAGCAGCTACCAATCTTGTCCTGGCGAGTTTAACAATCTTAGCAGTTTGTTGTTCCAGTTCCGGTCCTAACAGTTGGCGTTCACCGACTTCATCCCAGCATAGTGGAGTTCTGCATTTCCTGCCGTATAATGCTTCGTAAGGCGGCATGCCGATGCTTGCGTGGTAACTGTTGTTGTAGGTAAATTCTACCAATGGTAAATGTTCATCCCAGCTCCCTTTGAAATCCATGATACATGCTCTAAGCATATCTTCCAACGTCTGGATTGTTCGTTCGCTTTGGCCATCTGTTTGCAGATGATATGTCGTACTCATTCTCAACTGTGTTCCCATGAATTCTTGTAGTCTCTTCCAGAAGTTTGACATGAACCGCAGATCTCTATCTGATACAATTGATACTGGAACTCCATGTCTCGAAACGATTTCTTTAACGTACAACTTTGCTAACTGATCAAGATTGAATTTAATCTTTATTGGCAAAAAGTGTGCTGATTTCGTTAATCTATCCACTATCACCCATATCGCATCGTATCCTTTCTGAGTAGTTGGAAGACCCACCATAAAATCTATTGTGATGTGTTCCCACTTCCATTTCGATATTTCCAACGGTTGAAGTAATCTGCTTGGTCTTTGATGCTCGGCCTTGACTCTTTGACATGTCAAGCATTTCGCAACACATTCCACAATATCTCTTTTCATGTTTGGCCATCAAAAGTGTCGTCGTAAATCTTGATACATCTTTGTACTTTCCGGGTGTATCGAATATCTTGAGATATAAGCTTCAGTCAAGATTTCTTCTTTAATATCTGGTACTGCTGGAACCCAAATTCTTCCCTTGAATGTCAATAACCCTTCGGTATCGATCGTGCATTTATCTTTTTTTTTTTTTTTTTTTTTGCTAACTTGGTGTTTCCCAACCCGCGGGTCGGACTAATCACCCGGGCCGGACACCACCCTTTGGGCTTGCGCACCAGCTTGCACTGGCAGTCCGTGGCCACGCGAATATAAATTCACACTTGAGGCAGGCGGGACTCGATCCCAGGATGTCCGGGTCTACGGCTCACTCCAGGTCGAAGCTTACCGCTGCGCCAAGTGCTGTGGTTCGTGCATTTATCTTTACTGCCCTCAACACTTTCCTGCTTAAAACATCTGCAACCACATTCGCTTTGCCTGGATGATAAAAGATCTCATAATCGTAATCTTTTATCAATTTCATCCATCTCCTTTGACGCATGTTCAGGTCCTTCTGAGTTAAAATATATTTCAAACTCTTATGATTTGTATATATCTCACATTTTTATCCATAGAGATAATGTCTCCATATTTTTAGAGCAAATACCACTGCAGCCAACTCTAAATCATGAGTCGGATATCCTTTCTCATAGTCCTTCAATTGTCTTGATGCATAAGCAATAACTTTGTTGTTCTGCATAAGAACACAACCCAATCCTTTATGTGAGGCATCACTATACACCACAAAGTTTCCTGTATTGTCTAATAATGATAACACAGGTGCCACACTTAACTTCTTTTTCAATTCTTGGAAAATCTCTTCACACTTCTCCGTCCAACAAATTTTACAGTTTTTCTCGTTAAATTTGTCAACGGAGTGGCAATCTTGGAAAAATCTTGAATAAACTGTCTATAATAGCCGGCCAGTCCCAAGAAACTCCTCACCTATGAAGGTGTTCTTGGTTATTCCCAATTGATTATGGCCTCAACTTTTGATGGATCCACTGAAATCCCATCTTTGTCAATCACATGTCCAAGGAATTGTACACGTTCTAGCTAAAATTCACACTTAGAGAATTTCGCGTACAACTTTTCCTTTCTTAGTGTCTCCAACATCAAACGTAGATGTTCCACGTGTTCTTATTGCGATTTAGAGTACACCAGGATGTCATCAATGAATACCACCACAAACTTATCTAAGAATAGTTTAAACACCCTGTTCATCAAATCCATGAATGCAGCAGGGGCATTTGTCAATCCGAAAGACATCACCAGAAACTTGTAATGTCCATACCGAGTTCTGAATGCTGTCTTTGGTACATCCTCCTTTCTTACTTTCAATTGGTGATACCCACTTCTCAAATCTATTTTTGAGAAATATCTAGCACCCTTCAATTGATCGAACAAGTCACCTATTCTTGGCAATGGATATTTATTCTTAATAGTGACTTTGGTTAATTCGCTATAATCAATGCAAAGACAAATTGACTCATCCTTCTTCTTCACGAATAACACCGGTGCTCCCCATGGTGACACACTCCGCTGAATGTACTTCTTGTCCAACAACTCTTGTAACTGTACCATTAGTTCCTTCATTTCTACCGGAGACATCCTGTACGGGGCCTTTGATATCGGAACGGTTCCCGGCGCTAAGTTGATCACAAACTCAATCTCTCGGTTAGGCGGAAGTCCTGGCAAATCCTCCAGAAACACATCTACAAATTCCCTAAGCACTGGTATCTCTTCCAGTTTTACCCCCTTCTTTTGAGTATCTACTATGTAAGCTAAATAACCCATACAACCTTGACTCAACAATTTCTTGGCCTGCATAATTGTTAGACATCTCGCATGTCTAGGCGATTTGCTACCATAGAAAACTACCTTTGACAGAGTCATAAGGTTTACACATTTCTTTTGACAACCAATTATTGCTCCATAATTGAACAACCAATCCATTCCCAAAATAACATCAAACTCTCTAAGTTTTATCGGAATTAAAAATACTATAATAACATATCACTTAATGTTCACCCTACAATTCTTGTATACAAACCTAATATGAATTACCTCCCTATTCGTAATTTCTATGTTTAAAGGGAAATTCAATTCTTCACTAGGCAATCCTAACCTCTTAGCAAATTCATCAAATATAAATGAGCAAGTAGCACCCGAATTAAATAATACATAAGCATCAATATCATTGATTGGGATAATACCTGACATAACATCTTTTGATTGCACTACATCCTGCACAGTCATGTTGAAGGTTCTGGCTGTGGGTCTGTTTGATGATGTTGGTCCCACAATGGTTAATGTGCATCCACCGCTACCTCCCTTGTTTTTCGTCGTCTCTTCAACTTTCTTTTTAGGGCACTCACGAGCAAAATGATCCTTTGACCCGCACGTGTAGCAAATATTCTTCTTGGGTTGACTGCAATTTGGGTCAATGTGACCCTCCTGGCCACAGTTAAAGCATACACGCTTCCCCCTTAAGCACACACCCGCGTGAAACTTCCCGCATGTGGCACATGCTTCAAACTTTTTCTTCTGCTGGTTACCTTGCTGGTTTCTAGAACTCACATTTCCATTCCATTTCCTCTTCAGGTTATTGCTACCATTTCCACCATTATCACCACCATTCTTAACTTCGCCCTCACTCTTCTTCTTTCTTTGCTCTTGATTGTGCTTTGTTACAGCATTGCCTCTACTCTCAGCGAGAATTTCCTTCTCAAGCACTGCTGCGAATGTCTTCAGCTGGAACAGGGAGACTCTACTGTAAAACCAGGGTTTCAGTCCCTGCTCAAACCTCCTAGCCTTGCGCTCGTCCGTGTTGACTTGATATGGCGCAAATCTCGCCAATTCGTTAAATTTTGCGGCATACTCCGATAACGTCATTGATCCCAGCTTAAGTTCTAGAAACTGTACCTTCTTCTGATTCTTCGAACTCTCTAGGAAATAGGTCTCGAAGAATATCTCCTTAAACCTATCACAAGTCATCACCCCTTGTCCTCCTCGAGTTTTATTGGTTTGCCACCAATAACTAGCCTCTACTTTCAACATGAATGTTGCAAAAGTAGTCTTCTGATTCTAACCTACTCTAGCTACATCAAATACTTTCTCTATCTCCATAATCCAAGTCTGTGCCTCAACTGGATTCATGGACCCATGAAATTCTGGTGGTCCAACCGCCTTGAAGTCCTTAAATGTCACTACTTGATTATGCGGTTGATTCTGTAATGCACCCGCCAGTAACATCACTAGCCACTGAACTGGATTAGCCTCAGCGTTATTATTATTATTGGTAGATCCCTCAGGGGTTCTTTGTCGAGGTTGACGTCTTGGAGGCATTTTCTGTTAAAATACACTCATTAGACTATTACTCAATTTCTTTAAGTATTTTCTACTTAATTAGCATCACGTAACACATAACACTTTGAATAAAATAATAACTTTTATTCATTCATAATCTTTTAGAAAATACAAGAACAATAGCATCACTGCTACTTACATTACTTTCCTGAACTACTAAAGTTCCAGGATAACATCATCATCATCATATCCCATTGGTTATGAACCCAGGATTTATCATATCATTAATCACATATCAGGTACATTCCCTACGATGTCCTACTAAGATGTTGCGTAGCCTTATGATGCTCTTCTTGCATAATACGGAGCATTGTTCAGCGATCTAATATGTACGATGGTAGCGTCTCAAACTGTATCAGATATAACCCATGACTCGATCTTGAGCTCGATTGATCATGGTGTTGAAAACACTATCCATCTCTTCCATCTTGATCTTCTTCACTTGAACATCTCTCTCTGCTACCCTGACTCATTTAATAGCTTCTTCGTACGCGTTTTCGGCACTTGCCCTCTTAGTAGATTCTTCCTTCAGCTTGTTCTTTAGTTCTGCAATCTCCTCTGTCAGTTGCTCGTTTCCTCCTTCAGTTTGGACCAGCTTCTCTTCGACATTACTCAGAAGTTCCTCTAGATCCTGAATCTCGTTATCCTTCTGCGCCATTGAGGTCTGTTGTTCAGCTACTATCTCTCTCAACTCCTCGACGATATCTTAAATTTCCACATTGAGGTCGTATACTTCATCATACATATGGGCAGCGATCGAGTTAAGTAGAATCTCTTCCTCCTCATCCTCATTCGACTGTGGCAGCTCAATAGGGTCCTCTTCGTCAGTCTCTATCTCATCATCCTCATCAGGTAACCCCTCCTGCTCAACTACTGCGACCAACAAAGTTATTTCTAGTAGAAATAGTTGTTCCTAAACCACCTGAATATCTCAAGGCTCCCCCTCTCTAGGCATCTGGGATCCTTCCTCCCTAACTTGACTAAATTCTTCTACATTAGCCATCCTGACAACAAAATTTTTTAAGTTTTAATTACTAATCATTACTACTCGACACTCATGAGCACATAGGTTGTAGCCACATAAGCACATAAGTGTTTTATTATTTCTTTCTTAAAATTCGATAAGAGTTTATCACCACTATCTTTTCAAAGGTTACTTCCTAAGGCTTTTCCCCACCTAAGGTTCATAACCTAAAGCTTTGATACCAACTTGTGATACCCCCAAATTCGGGTATTTCATTTCCACCAGATTTGGTGTTCGCTTGATAAAAACATTCATATCTAACTACCCAAACATAATAAACCTTCCCATTAAAGGGTTACATCAATAAGACCAATAAAAATCTCCCAGGTTATCTAACCTTTAAATACAAACATCATATGCGGAAAATTAAATAATTACATCACAATAACTAAAAACAAAGCCTGACAATATTAAAAGTCAACATGTTTACAAGTCTTTAATACTTGTTCATCTTTCCTTTTCCTTTACTGGTGCTAGGTACATCGACCTTCTCAACTTTAGCTGTAATAGATTATATAAGCAAGAGTGGGCAAACAATGCTCACTTGAAATGACAATGAACAAAACTTTATAACAACTACCAAATAATAGGCTCAATAGAACTGAACAATATGCTCCATCAATGATAATCAAAATCTGAAATATACATCTGAGGGTCATAAGATCACGAACTATGTCCATAGTTGTAAGTAATCTTTCAACTTAAACTTTAACAGTCATAAGACTATAAGGACTCCTCGTACTTAGGGGGATCAACCCTTCGTACAGTGTATTGTGCACAAATATTTCAACGCCATGCGTAAATTATCCCCTATAATAGGGTTGTTCATCTCAGCATTTAGAATACAAGTCCGCACCAAAGTAAGTTTGGTTTAGATAATTTTCAAGGTAATTTAGAGTTTACGAACATCAACTAAGGATTAGTTGAATAAAACTGTAATAACATTATGCTATGGAATAATTCATAAGTGAATCAACATTGTATACTAAGGTCATGCTTTAGGAATAATCTAAGAGCATAAGTATTAAATAACGTAACATACCTTTCTTGAACATTGTTAAGCTAAGGCTAAAACTTTATTTAGAGTTGAGTCTTAAGCATGCATAACAAATAGTAAGTTGAACGATAAAACTTGCTCAACATTAGTGTATTAGAATGTAGAAATTTGCATGCTAAATAACAAGTTAAAGATTAACTCAATATCAAGAGATAAGGTTTAGGAGCTTGCAAGATATAATTAGGGTTAAGAAACTTGCACAAAGAAAGCTTATGTCTTGTTTGGTAAAACATATTTAAATTAAGGACTTAATATGCATTAAGCCTTGTTTGGCAAAACTGAGGTCCCTTAACTTATTTTAATAACTCCTTTATAATATAGTTTATGGTCACACTTAATTAAATTAAATTAAATTAAGAACATTATAATAATTCATTTAATCCCTATCAACTCTCTAAGTTAATTATTGAATTAGAATATTATCTCATAATAATTAATTTCCTTAACTCCTTAATTATTTATTTAACAAATAAATAATCAAATCAAATCAAATCAAACAAATATTTATTCTACAATAAACACATCAATTAAATATTTAAAAATTACAATTTAAAATTCTGGATTGTTACATAGTCCATGCTATCACTCGTTCTCCCGCCTTAGCTTGATTTGCCTTCCACCAAAAATTCGTCTTTCCTTTCATCATATTGGTGGCAAAAGCTGTCTTTTGCCCCTTAGTTACCCTAGCGACTACAAAAGCTTTTTCTATTTCCTTAACCCAAGTTTGGGCTTCTATCGGTTTAGTTGTCCCCCTAAATTCTGGCGGTCCTACAGCCTTAAAGTTTTTGAAGTTTGCCAAACGATCGTTCGGCTGATTCCCCGAAGCTAGCATTCAATTCTACATGGCTTGAGCTACCATGTTCGCAAAATTCTGCATCAGGTCTGGTTGTTGTCGTCCAACATTGTTGACAGATTCTTTTGCCCTTTGGTTTCGAGTTCTACGTCTTGGCGGCATTATCTGGTTAAATAAAACATAATCTATATTTTAATAACTTACATTCTAAACCCTATCATATAATTTTAATATATTAAACTTGTTTCATTAATCAAACATAGATTCATATTAATTCGACTATTTTATAGTACGTAGTATAGCACATACTGCTTTAAACATCCGATATCCCTTTGTGAAAACAAAATTCGGGATACACTGCTATAACTTATATAAAAAGTGAAAATATTACATTACACAAACATATTTATCATAGAACACACATATTCAAACAGTACTTATACTACTTTTTCACTACGCCTTTTCCTGATCCTGGACAACCTTTCGCCCGATGACCTTCCAATCCACAAATAAAACATGCATCCTGCTTAAAGTTGGGACAATGGGGAGAGATATGTCCCTCATGTCCGCAAATGTAACATATCTCTTTCCCTTTCCTGCATACGCCTTTATGTTTCTTGTTACAGTTTGTACCCTTTTTTATTTTGTTAGCGTTCCCTTGGTTAGATTCAGAATTTCCTATATCGCGGTCTTTTATCTTCCTTTTCCCTTTCTTGCTCAGAGCTGCACACGATATGTTACTTTTGGCTCCCATCTGATCAATTTGGATTTTAATCTTATCTTTTTCTTCCATTGTTTCGATTAATGCCTTTCGCAATTGACTATTTAACAGCTTTTCTATTTCGCACAGCTTTTCTAGAGAAAAAATCTTGTTCCTCAGATTCTGCACTTCGGTTGATGCTTGATTAGCTCCAACTTCGGTGTTCGAATCACTATCTGTTAGTTTCACCATTTCTGGGTCCAGTACTATATTTTCCAAAATGATCACCTCATCGAGGCTACCTTCAATGTGAGCCTCTATTTTAGCTATTGACTTTGATATTGGCTCGGTTATGGAGATTAGCTCCTTCTTTACGATCTAAGGATATCTTAATCCTTTTTCACCTGACATCTACACATAAATTATCTTGATTAGTATATAATATATATTATATACACATAACAAATAATAGTTTTATATAAGTTATCTTTTATTGGGTTTGATGATGAATTTATTCAATTCATCTCCTTTTAAACTATATATGAGTTATTTGTATTTTCAATGTTTACCTCTGTCTTAAGGTTATACCCTATGGTCTACCCCCACATAAGGTTTCTAACCCTAAAGCTTTGATATGAACCTGTGATGCCCCCAAATCCAGGTGTTTGAAACCCGAATTCAGTGCTTCACGATACCATTTCTTTGATCAGAATAATAATAATAATAATGTCATAATTATCAAACTTAATTTAAATATCAGAGTTATCTAAATCCCAGGTACGCGACCTTTAATACATTCATTACATAATAGATAATAAATATCATCATCTTAATTAAGTCTAGCTATTAATAAGATAACACAAACTTATTCTGTCAGCTTTCCTTTCCCTTTGTTCCTGGCAGAGCCTTCAGGTTGATCATACTTAACTGGAAATATTTAAATTAACAAGAATGAGCATTTGATTGCCCAACAAGTAATAACAGTCAATAAAAGTTAGCTGAAAGAATTAAATATTTTCTGTGAAGGGCACTTCTACAACGAATCAATAGTTGTGAAGTAAGCTGAAAAAATTCTAATCAACATATCAATTCTATTTCAAATTTTGAAACTGCGTACGGACTATAAATAGAGAGCAATTGACAGACTATGAACATAGTTTTCAGTTTTCAAAAAGGTTAAACAAAACTTCATCTATAAACCGTCATAACTTACGAGCATGGGGGTGATCAGCCCATTATGCCCTGTATCGATCAATACTACATAGCAGAACGATATTCTCGTTCATCTTATCCGCCTTGGGCGCACAAAAGTTTCCCAGATTCAGGATGTTCATACTTAGTCTGAATCCGAACCAAAACAATTTGGTTGGATATCAATAGGGTTCTATCATGTTCAACGATATTTTTAAATTTATGTCTAGCCGAGTCAAATAGCTTAGACGACTTTTAATTAAGATATACATATTGGAAACCAATAAGTATATATCAATATGTGATTAAATACAATAATTATCCAAGTGAGGACACTTGTATAACCATACTTAGAAATTAATGAACATAATATATATATATATATATATATATATATATATATATATATATATATATATCTGAATCTTATAGTAATACTATACTGATAAACAATGAACGAATAAAGTTCGAGAACTTGCATGAATACGAATATTTGGATACATAATCAATAATAGTAGAGCTAATAATCTGGCACAACGATAATATAATTCTAAAACTTTCCTACTCATGTCCATTGCATAAAGTAAATGCAAAGGTTAGGATACTTGCCTGGTCTGCTACTTACACAACTTAGTTCTATCTTTAATTCAACAACCTATCATTCATAAGATTATTCCATCGATTAGAATAACATATCATAACACATAGTATTATTATTTACAGTCAACACATAACCTAATCACATTGCCACATACGTTTAGCAGTCATTAGGACATAAACAGACCCTTATCAGATCAACCTATATAGGTTCGAATCAATTTCGGTAACATTTTGGTGTACCAACGGCTTTATCGGGTAATTATCGAGTTTATTGTTAATAAAAATCTAATTTGTATCTTAAATATTATTCTGGATAATTTAAACATCAATCATATTATTTTTAAATGACTTATAATAATTTTTAATTAATTATTATAGTTTATCATGATTCTTCAAACTCTGGAATCATTATTAAATGATTTAAATATTAAATAATTCTATTATCATTAATATTTAAATAATATCCAAATATTAATGAAACCATTGCTAAAATATTAAAGTTATTTATAGTAACTCAAAATATTTTTAAAGTTTTAATATTACCCTTAAATGATTTTTAAAACATTTAAAATTATTTTTAAATAATTACCATTAATAATTAAATATTAAGGTATTATTCACTAAAATATTAAAAGTCATTTATAATAACTTAAAACATTTTTAAACCATTTATATCCTTCTTTAAATGATTTTAAATTAATAAAACCATTTTTAAATTATTTATTTAATATGATTATTAAATAAATCTAATATCATTAATATTAAATTATTAATAAAATCTACCTTTGAATATTAAAAGTTATATTTTATAACTTAAAATATTGTTAAACTCTTTATTTTCATTTAAAATGTTTTTTATAATATTAAAATTATTTTTAAACTAATATATTTTAATATAATTATTAAATAAATCTAATATCATTAATATTAAATAATTAATGAAATTTGCTTTAAAATATTAAAAGTTACATTTTTAAAATATTTTTAAATACCTTATTATCATTTAAAATAATTTTTAATATAATAAAATAATTTTTAATTAATTTATTTAATGCATTTATTAAATAAATTAAATATCAATAATATTCAAATAAATACTAATATTTATAAAAAATATGCCAAATTATTAGAAGTTAATATTTATAACTTAAAATAATTTTTGAAACTAATTTTGTAATTTTTAGAAACTATTTTCTATTTTAAAATGATTTTTGGAAATTAAAATAAATAAAATTAATAAGTCCGTCGCTAAAGCCTTTAGCGACAGTAAGTGTCGCCTTAGGTGTTCTTGATCACCAAGAACATTCATAGATAGTTATCAAGTAGCTATGTTTGACCAAGCGCAATTCTTAATCTATGATGTTTCTGGGCAAGCTTAGGGTCGAATATTGTAGTATATATGTAGTACTACAAATACATAACAATTTTTGGTTCATAACACACGAGCAAGATCTAAGGCTCAGAACAAGCTGTTAGAGTTGTTCTTCATTTTCTAGGTTACTTAGAAATGAAGAACATACCGAGCAGCCTACTTTGGGCTTCCACTACTTACTGTTCTTGTATCATTTTTGTTATCTAATGGTTCTAGTGTGTAGCCAACATGTAAAGGAAGAGATCTATTACATAAAAACAGTATAACAACAACAGAATCAATAGATATGGTCCGGTCAAACCATGTCAGAAATCACGTTCATACGTTTTCTGGGTTACCCAGAAAATAGAAACCGTGATCATCTTGCCTGGTTTGACCGCCCACTAAATCCACCTAGTTTGATGTTTATGTGTTCTAAAAGCATTAACATGTAGTCTAAACAACATATTACAACTTAGATGCAAAATCCATAACAAAGTAACAAACAAATGAAAGATCAGAGCCCAAGAACATCTTGTCAGACGTTTCTGGGCACGATATGGGTTTTCCAGATTTACTTGGTCATGGTCGGTTACCCGACTTTGACTATAAATAAATGAAATCTTTACATGATCTGGACTTGATTCAAGTTTTAGATCAAAGCCTACATGACATACTACACATACAATCCTTTAAACAGGCAAAAATATACACGGACAAAGATCTATGTGGTCTGACATTCGGTTATCAGACCATGTTTTCCAATTTTTCCAATTTTTTGAAAACATCAAATTCGTGCATATAAATGTTATGGATCTACTATCTAGCAACCCAGATCACTTAGTTACACTATAAATAACATATTTAAACACAAAACTTAACATCTAACATGACTTTAAAGATCAGATTTGGTTTAGAGTTTATACCTTGTTATGAATTATCTCTTGATTCTAAGCTTCTGATCTATTAGTGGAGGTAGTGAGGAATTATTTTGGGACTGAAGTACTACTAAAATTCGTGGGTTTAGAGAGAGAGGGTCTTGGTGGTGTGTTTGTGAAAAAAATGAACCTTGGATATAGCCTTCTTCTCTCTTGATATTTATATATAACATGAATGCAATGAGTTTGGCCGGTAAATGGCTGATCTTTTTGGTTTATAGGCACATGGCTAAGCTAGGGTTGTTCAACAACTAAAGTTATGGCAACTAAAGTTGTTCAACTACTAGGACTGATGAAATTTGCTGGGAAGACACTAAATCCAAGGAGGTAAAAGCCTCTACCTTCTGGTGTTCTATTCGGCAGGTGGGTGTTGCTGTTACCTGGGACAAGTTAGTGTGGAATAAGGTTTTGATCCCAAGATTCTCTTTCATTCTCTGGCTGGCTTTTCATCGAGGATTGCGTACTATGGATAAGCTGCTCAATTTTGGGATGCAAGTTAATCCTACATGTGTGCTTTGTTCTACTCAGGCGGAAACTTTTGATCACTTGTTCTTTCACTGTGATTACTCGTTTAGAGTTCTTCTTTCTGTCCTTAGACATTGTGGGTGGAGGGGTTTTAGTAGGAGTTGGATTTCCTTAACAGAATATCTAATTCACTACTCTAATCGTAGCTTTCATCATAGCTTGCTTCACCTGGGTTTTGGGGCTGTGGTCTATCGTATTTGGAATGAGCGAAATGCAAGAATTTTTAGTAATAAATCTTGCCCGGTTCGTAGCCTTGTTGCTGATATTCTCCATATGCTTAAATGCAAGCTTCACACAAATTCTAAATTCCAGAAATTGAAGAATAGGTCTGGGCTTCGACAGTTTATTTTAACAAATATTTAACTATCTAGTTGTTGAACTTCCTAGTCTCTGAGTGGGCTTTCTGGTCTGATATGGGTCTGGGACAAATGATATGATCTGTCATCTGGTGGTTGGTTTGGTCCTAGCTTCTTTCTCCTGTTCTTCTGCTGGGGTTTCTGCTCTCTTTTGCAGCTCTACCTGGGTATTTTTGCTGCTGATCTTGTTTGCAGTATCACAGGGTCATGGTGTCTTGGCCTGCTTCCAGTCATGGTTTTTGCTTCTTATTGTTGCTGCAGTTGGGCTTGATTCGATTCAGGTGGCTTCTAGCTGTGAGATGGGTGGTTGCTGCAGATGGTTCCATTATTGCTCAGTCGGTCTGTTCACTACAGTCTGTTGCTTACTGCAGACTTTCTGTAGTATGTGGTCTGATTGCTTTGTTTGATGCAGATGTCTGTAGTCTGTAGTCTGTGGTCTGTTTTGAGATGGGTGTCTGTCTGTCTGTGGTCTGTTTCGCTGCAGTCTGTGATCTATTCAGTCGATGCCTTTCTGGTTTAGTTGGTCTGTTGCTTGATTGCTGCAGTTTGTCTGCAGTCTGTCCGTCTATAGTCTGTGGCTGGGAAGGTTTTCGGTCTGCAGTTTTTCTCCTGTGCTTGTCTAGTCATTGGATCGGTTCATTGCTTGGTTGGTTCTTGCGGACTGGCTTTTGGTGTTGTTGCAGCTTTTCTCTGAGTCTGAAGTCTGCTGAAATTTTAGTTGATGAGCTTTTTGCTCTCTTTATGCTATCTTAGTATTAATGATAATCTTATACTCCATTTTGGAATTGATAGGTTCTGTAATTGCTTGTGGGGCAAAATGCTTGTAATCTTTTATAGTCATGACATCATATGGGGTTGTCCTATGAGGTCTATGCTATATTCTGATTGGGTTTTCCCATGAGGTTTGTATTTTTTCTTTTTTTTAATACAGTTTAAATTTAGCAAAAAAAACCTCTACAAGTTATCTATTAAATAATGCAAGAAGGGCAATTATGTTATTTGGCTTTTACTTTTAGTGGCAAACTTGGCATCTCACTCTAACCCTTAGGGTTTAACCCTAAGGGTTTCATAAGTTCATTTTCTAGGATTTTGTAATTAGGGCTAAAATGTAAATTTTAGTTTCTAAAAATGTGAATTAGGGTTCCCTAATTAAATTAGGTTTACTAATCACTTAGGACTTATAAATTAGACTTTATAATTTACCAATTACCATTAAGCTTGCTAAATTAATAATTAGGGTTTATAACTTAGCAATTAGGGTTCTAATTTAGTAATTAAGATTTCTAAATATTAATTAGGGTTTACCTAATTAACATTAAATCTATAATAATTGTCATTAATTACATAACACAACAACTTAACAAATCTTACAGTCGTAATTGACTTATGTACTAGAGTTTGTCAGTAATGCTAGGGTTTTGTACTGTTTTACTATAACTGTACCACAAATTAACATTACACATATACCATACATGTTTATAGCACTGAAATAATATTATATTATTATTCTCATTCCTTATTCAAAATCCAGAATTAGGGTTTTGAATCCATATCCGACATAACTTTCGTATATACTATTATTAATTAAGTTAAAATAATTAACTTAACTAATATAATAAAATACTTATCATAATAATCCTAATAATCATATCATATATACAATAATCTTATTTTCATGGAAAATAAATAATAAAATATTTTTACTATAAAATTAATTTATTATAAGAATATAATCTGTAATGATCAATAATTCTTAAAAAAAATTATTTACAATTTTTCATGTAATAAATAAATTTTATTTATCACATATATACATACACTTTACTTTGCACATATTTCAACCTTTATATATATAAAAAATTTATATGCAAAATTTCTTATTTAATTATATTGAAAAATTGGGTTATTACAGTAAGTGCTTATCCCAACTCCTTTTGAAGTCCAGAACACAAAGTCTCAATAGCTTTCTGCAAGCTAACCCAAAATCGTGAAGTGAATCTTGGGTCTCGATCAGAAACTATGGATACTGGCATACCATGCAATCTCACAATCTCAGTTATGTACATACGAGCAAGACGTTCAAGTGAATAAGTTTCTCGTTTAGGCAAGAAATGAGCAGACTTGGTTAATCTATCGATAATGATCTAAATTGCATTTATGCCTTGAGAAACCTTGGGAAGACTAGTAACAAAATCCATGTTAATGTGCTCCCACTTCAATTCTAGAATCTCAAGTGGTTGCAATGAACCCTTTGGCACTTGATGCTCCGCCTTAACACGTTGACAAGTTAAACATCTTGAGATAAACTTCATGATCTCTCTCTTCATATTGCTCCACCAAAATGTATGTCAAAGATAACAATACATTTTAGTACTTCCAAGATGAATTACAAATGGTGTGTTTTGTGTGCCTCCATCATGCTTTTTTACTTCAAATTAGAGTCGTTAGGAACACAAAGTCCGGAGTTCACTTGAAGCATTCCTTCTTCATCGATTCTTGCTTTTGGAATAGCAGCTTCTTGTACTTTCTTCTTCATACGCATCAACTCTAGGTCGGTGGCTTGAGCATCTTTAACTTTATTTATTAAATTCGATTGTAATCATATATTTGATATCATCACGTGGGTACTTGGATCCTTTAACTCTATCTCCATCCTTTGTAAGTCGTACAAAATAGGTCTCTATATTAACAACATCGCACTCGTACCCACATACGATCATCTACTTAATGCGTCAGCTACCATGTTTGCTTTTCCAGGATGGAATTGAATGGTATGGTTATAATCTTTCAACAGCTCGAGCCAACGTCGTTGTCGCATGTTGAGTTTCTTTTGGGTGAAGAATTATTTGATGCTTTTATGATCTGAATATATCTCCACTTTCTCCCCATATAGATAGTGCCTCCAGATTTTTAACGTGAAAACGACTGCTGCCAACTCTAGACCATGAGTAGGATAATTCCTCTCATATTCTTTGAGTTTTCGCGAGGCATAGGCTATGACTTTTTCATGTTGCATAAGAACACATCCTAAACCTTTGCCTAAAGCATCGTTGTAAATGGCAAATCCCTCCGAACCTGATGGTATAGTCAGAACAGGTGCCGAAATGAGTCTCCTCTTGAGTTCTTGGAAGCTCTTCTCACATTCCTCGCTCCATTAGAATTTTGTATCTTTTCGAGTTAGCTGAGTTAATGGAGTAGCGATTTAAGAAAATCCTTCCACGAATCTCTGATAATAACCAGCTAAGCTCAGAAAGCTACGTACTTCGGTTACTGACTTAGGTTGCTCCCAACTTTGTATTGCTTCAATATTTGTTGGGTCAACTGATATTCCATACTTCGATACCACGTGCCCAAGGAATACTACTTCCTCATGCCAGAACTCGCATTTCTTTAACTTGGCATATAGCTTGTTTTCACGAAGCTTTTGGAGTATTAGCCTCAAGTGTTGCTCATTATCTTCACAACTTTTGGAATTGACGAGGATGTCATCAATAAAAATAACCACAAAATAATCCAAATATTCCTTGAATACTCGATTCATTATATCTATTAAGGCCGTAGGAGCATTAGTCAATCCAAAAGACATGACTAGGAATTCATAATGTTCGTACCGAGTCCTGAAAGTAGTCTTTGGAATGTTATCATTTTTAATCTTTAACTGATGATATTCGGAACGAAGATCAATTTTTGAGAAGAATTTAGCACCTTGCAACTGGTCAAACATGTCATCAATGCGGGTAGTGGGTGCCTATTTTTGATGCTGCATGGTTCAACTCCTTTTAGTCAATGCAAAGTCGCATACTCCCATCTTTCTTCTTTACGAATAAAATAGCAGCACCTCAAGGAGATGTACTAGGACGAATGAAACTAATATCCAATAACTCCTGTAGTTGGGTTTTTAACTACTGAAGTTCAATAAGAGCTATTCGATATGGGTTTTGGAAATGGGTTTTGTAACGGGTTCAAGGTCAATATAAAATTCGATATCACGCTCTGGGGGTAGGCCATGAAGTTCTTCAGGAAATAGGTCAGGAAATTCACTAATGACAAAAATATTATTCAAATCTGACGTATTTTTGTTTAAATCCGTGATATGGGTTAAGAAAGATCGATATCCATTTTTTAATAAACAAATGACTTTATGGCTTTATATGACAATGATTGACTTTCGTGGTTTAGTTGCTTGAATTCTCATAACAGGTTGGTTAGGAATATGGAAACTAACGACCTTACAAAAATAATCAATTTTGGCATGATGAGTAGTTAACCAATCAATCCCTAAAATCACATCAAATGCAAGTATCTTTAAAGAGATGAGATCAACAGGTAATGTGATGGTCCCAACTTGAATCAAGCAAGATTTATAAATAGTGGATGTAATGAAAGTTTCTCCTAACGGAGTTTCAACAGATAAGTTAAAGTCTAATTTCTCAAGAGTCAAGTTCAAACGTTGAGCACAAGCAAGAGAGATAAAAGAATGGGTAGAACCGGTATCTAATAAGGTATAAACTTTGAAAGAGTTTATGATTAGCTTACCCGTGATCACCTCATTCGGGTTCCTCACATTTTGGGCAGTCACAACAAACGTTCTTCCAGGAACCACTGACTTTGACTTGTCTAGGACAGCCTTTGGAGTCACCATCTCTGCTGGACTTGGTTTCTCTATAGGACAATCTCAAGCTATATGACCTTCCTTTCCACAGTTATAACACACTTTGAATTGTTGTGGGCAGTTTGGGCTGATGTGTCCCTCTTTCCCGCATTTATAACATACGAACGATGGTCGTTCTCCTCCCCTAGAAACAGTTGATGTTAGTGCTGACGTCTTCACGTTGTCATTGTTGTACCTTCTCTTTTTGAAATCCCCCCTGACTCGCTTTTTCTACTATTATGGCCATGATACCACTAGAGTGGTTACCGCTTCTGTCCAGATATTTTCCTCCCCGCTGGTTGTCATTGCTTCGATAACTGCTGCCACTAGTACGACCCTGGTTGTGGTCTCCCAGTTGAATAGACTCATTATCTCGTTCTAATAATAGAGTTCTATTCACAAACATCTGAATATAGAGAAATTTTGTGAGAAATGAGGTATTCACTACAAGAAAAAGACATATCAATGGCCGCCTATCAGCGATCGCCTTCGATCGCAGATCCTTAACAGCGACCGACTGCGGTCGCTGATAGGCGTCGCATAAAATCTGGTCGCTGGGATGCACATCAGCGACCGACGTATCTACGACCGATAGTAGTGACCAAATATGTCTCTAAGCTGAGTCAACATTGTAAGACCCCAACTTTTATGAATAAAGATGATTTTTCTATAATTATCATTTTTGAATATTTTGGAATGAATTTGTTATAATGTTATAGTTGTGGGTAGCATTTATAAATTCTGCAAAGTATGCAAGTTGTTATATTATATTCGATTGGTCGGAGAATATTCGTTTTAGCAGGGAATATTCATACAAAGGCACAATCATTGGTGGACCCCATAACAGAATTATTGTCGGATTGAGAAAATGACAAAAATATATTTATGAAAATAATGGCGGAAGTTTTACCGTTAATAGTGTTGAACTACTCGGTAGTAAAAGTACAGTAATACGCATGGTTGCATAGTAGCACACGATATTGATTATTGATGCTTACGTGAGAAGTCACTCAGTTATACTCAATTATTGCTACAGTAATTGTTGCATCATATCTCTCATATTATTGATTCAATTATTGTCACAGTATCATCTGCATAATATGTTATTTTATTAAATCAATAATTGAGACGGCAAAGTTATTCATATTATTAAATTTCAATATTTATAATGTCTAGAAGTTCTGTCAAGGAGAGGTTTGGTCACCTAATTGCGCGCCAATAGGGAGAAATCCTTATTGGAAAGCCTCATCTTTCCTGGGAACGACCTAGTTGATAAATATTGTGAGTTATAATATTAATGATGAATGTTATTAAAATTGAAGCTGTACTCGGAGTTGAATTTGGAGACGCGGACGTGATATTTGAGTCCGGAACGATGAAATTAGTAAAAATAGACTATAAACACAAAATTTGCTGGATTTTACTATTTGGTCAAAAAGTCAACAGTTAACTTTTTCGGGAAAATTCAAACTTCGAAATTTCAAAATTTATATTTTTGATAAAAATAGTTTCATTGTGTTATAATTATTTGTGTTAGTGAAAATAAACATTTATTTCGATAATAATTGATGTCTGGAGGTTATATTGACCAATCATGTATTTAACCGGATAAATGAGCAATTGATTGCTATTATTTCACATGATTATAACTATTTGTTCACATGTGTATACTATTGTTTCACATTCTTGTTACTATTAGGGGAGTTGGGGCAAGATTGATAATACTTGCATGACTAAGTTAAAAATGGAGGTATAGGTGGAGGTACTATACTGTAATTCGTATTTTCACATGTCTAGAACTATTGATTCACATGATTTACTATTGAATCACATTATTTACTATTAGGGGAGGTGGTGCAAGTTTGATAATACTTGCATGACTAAATTAAAAATAAAGAAAAAGTTGGAGGTATTGTACTGTAATTTTTTGATCCCCAAAACGTGCAATTATTGAAACTATATTTTTCTATAAATAGAAGCTCATTCTTCCTTCATTTCTCACCAATTCATTAAAGCTATAGAGCAACTATTATAGAGAGAAATTGTAGAGAGAAAATCTGTAGAAGAAGAGAAGCCTGCTACCTTACTACTCCTATATCCAGTTTCTTTCAAAGGTAAGGGGTATTATTTCTTTCTTTCATCTTTATGAAGAGAACTTCTATTATTCCATTCTTTATTATTATGTTGGAATAACCTGGTTATGTGAAGTACCGCATACATGGTGAAATTCTTCTGTTATTCTAATCTTTATTATTCTGTTGGAACATCATGTCTGTGCTTTACGCCGGACCTGGTTCCGTCTTTATTATTCTGTTGGAACATCCTGTCTGTGCTTTACGCTGGACCTGGTTCCGTATTTATTATTCTGTTGGAACATCCTGTCTGTGCTTTACGCCGGACCTGGTTCCGTATTTATTATTCTGTTGGAACATCCTGTCTGTGCTTTACGCCGAACCTGGTTCCGTCTTTATTATTTTGTTGGAATATCCTGTCTGTGCGTTTTACGCCGAACCTGGTTCCGTCTTTATTATTCTGTTGGAATATCCTGTCTGTGCATTTTACGCTGGACCTGTTTCCATCTTTATTATTCTGTTGGAATAACCTGCCTGTGCGGTCTACCACATGCTTGGTGATTACTTTTGTTATTCCATTCCTTATTATACTCAGTTGGTTAAAGTTTTGACTTCTATACTCCATGAAATTAGTAGAATATCCTTGATATTTGCGCTTCATCCAGTATCTTTTCATGGAAATATTCTTCTGAGCATTCTTGAATTTTACTCTATAAAGAAGTATCATGTTAACAATTTGGACATTATTAGTTCATGGATAAATTAATTCGTGAACTTGTTTTATTGAATTCTTATATCATTGTCATCATCCTCATGTTTATATTTTTTTTGAAAGTCATCTGTGGCCTGTAGTGCATAGATGGACTTGGTATGATTATGACTAGGGATTATTCGGTATAATCATGACCGTTATGTTATAAATGATGTGATAAAAGTCCTCATTGACTCGTAATGCAATGATGGACAGTTGTTGGCATGATCATGACAATTGATGAATACACGAATGTCCTTGGCCCGTAGATAATTGTGGTCGTGATACTAAAGAATATCCTTGGCCGTAGTGCAGGGGTGATTCGATGATGTGGATTATTTATTAAGCTGAGTCCCAGTGATAAAAGTGATGAAAAACCTTTTAAATCATTAAAGATAGTAGATTTTATTCTCTACTTGACTCTTTTAATGGATTGCTTGTTCCGCTGTAGTTAAACTTGATGTCTATTGTATTTTATCATTTTAACATTGTTGAAGACTAATGATAATTTATTCTGCATTATCTTAGTCATAATATTTATTACTGGGCTAGTTGAGCTAACCCTTTTGCTTTCATTGTTCTCTTCAGGAAATGAGAATGTAGTGGGGACTAGTCGGGGAACGGAGTGACGGTCCAGAGGATAGTATTAGTAATCCTCACTATTCTGTTAAATAGTGTGACAATAAATGTAATGAGGACTTATTCTGAGAGTGAATATTGTCTAGAAGACAATATTTGTATTAAAACTGACAGCTCTTTTGTTGTATATTAAAGATTGTATTTGTATTCTGTACCATGTATTTGGCGACTCAGGATAGGTGATGTATACCTATTTTGGGGGCGTCACAGTTGGTATTAAAGCTTAGGGATATGATCCCTGGCTAAGATGTGAGACAAGAACTAGGAGGGGAGAGACGGGAAATTCCTTCGCTAGTATGACCTACCTAAGTTTATTTGGTATTTAATTGGTCGGTCAGAGTATAGGGATAATATGTGATATGTTAATTAACTCTTGTTTTGTGGCAGTATTTGAAAATGGCATTCGAGAATGTTGAGAACAAACCACAGAACTTGGCGCAGCGGTAAGCTTCGACCTGGGGTGAGCCGTAGACCCGGACATCATGGGATCGAGTCCCGCCTGCCTCAAGTGTGAGAATTCTTCAATTCGAGTGGCCACGGGGACGTGGGCGTAAGCCCATATGAAAAGCCTGACCCGGGGTGGGGAGACTTAGTCTGACTGCGGTTGGGAAACTCCACATTAACAAAAAAAAGAGAATGTTGAGAATATCAATGGAGCACATGAGACCGTTGGGTCTCCACAGATCAATAACCAGGATAATGTGCATCAGGAAGACGACGATCCTCATGCAAACAATAACACTGACCAAATGATGAACGATAGAATGTTTCGAGGCTTCATGCAATTCATGCAACATCAGGTGAGGGCGGCTCCTGTCCAAAATGCAGGTGGAAACACTGGCAACTCTCGGACGGTCACCGCCAAACAGTTCAAGGAGCTGGGACCACCAGAGTTTTTTGGAGAGCCAAAACCTCTTAAGGAGGAGATGTGGAAAAAATAGATCAACAAGATATTTGATGTCTTGGGTTGCTCCGAGGAGCAAAAGGTTCCCTTCGCCACCTTCATGTTGCTGGCAGAGGCAGATTACTGGTGGGAATCTATAAAGCGTACCCAACTTGCCGCACTGAAGATGTCTTGGGAGAAGTTTCAAGAACTGTTCAACGACAAGTACTTTCCCAAAAGTATTCGTCATATGAAAGAGGTAGAGTTCATAAAACTGGAGCAAAACAACATGACTATGTCGCAGTACGAAGCCAAGTTTGCTGAGCTGTCCCGGTTTGCGTCCCATTTGGTTGATAATGGGGAGAAAATGACGCGAATATTTCTAAGAGGTTTGAAACCCGAGTTACGTCAATATCTTATCTATCATAAACTGTGTTTGTATTCAGATGTTGTTAATAGGGCTCAGTTATTGGAACGCGATAACGAGTCAACCCAACCAAAAGAGAGCAGCCGGCAAAATGATAATACTAGTGAGAGCAGTCATCGAAGCGGTGACAACAAGCGTGGAGAGAATCAGCATGCTAGAAATGGTAACCACTTCGGTGGTAATTAGGGCCAAAACAATAAGAATGGACAGTTCAAGAAGAGGAGATTCAACAATGATGGAAAGACGTCAGCACCAGCACCCATTGTGAAAGAAGGAGAACGACCACCTATTATATGCTTCAAATGTGGAGGGGAGGGACACATTAGTCCAAACTGCGCGATGCCGTCCAAAGCATGTTATAATTGTGAAAGAGAAGGTCACATAGCCCGATTTTGTCGTTCACCGAAGACAATTTCAGCTAGGATAGAGGCACCAAAGGCCTTACCAGAATTGTCAAAGCCGGTAGTGCAAGAGAGAGTGTTTGTTGTGACCTCTCACAAATCAAGGAACCCGAATGAGGTCATCACGGGTAAGCTTATCATAAACTCTAGCGAAGTCTATACCTTATTTGATATCGGTTCTACCCATTCTTTTATTTCTTCTACTTGCACTCAACGTTTAAATTTGACTCCGGAGAAATTGGACTTTAACTTATCTGTTGAAACTCCATTGGGAGAAACTTTCATTACATCCACCGTTTATAAGTCTTGTTTAGTTCAAATCGGTACCCTCACATTACCTTTCGATCTTATTTCATTGAAAATACTTGCATTTGACGTGATTCTAGGGATTGATTGGTTAACTACTCATCATGCAAAAATTAATTGTTTTCGTAAGGTTGTTAGCTTTCATATTCCTAACCAACCTATTATGCGAATTCAAGCAACCAAACCATTAAAATCAATCACTATCATCTCAAGCCATAAAGCTATTCGTTTATTAAAAAAAGGATGTCAAGCTTTCTTAGCTCATGTCACGGATCTAAATAAAAATACGTTAGTTTTGAATGATATTTCTATTGTTAATGAATTTCCTGACGTATTCCCTGAAGAACTTCCTGGCCTACCCCCAGAGCGTGAAATTGAATTTTGTATCGACCTTGAACCCGGTACAAAACCTATTTCCAAAGCCCCATATCGAATGGCTCCTATTGAACTTCAGGAGTTAAAGACCCAACTGCAGGAATTGTTAGACATCGGTTTAATTTGTCCTAGTATGTCTCCTTGGGGTGCTCCCGTTCTATTCATGAAAATGAAAGATGGGAGTATGCGACTTTGTATTGATTATCGGGAGTTAAACCATGTCACCATAAAAAATAAGTACCCATTGCCACATATTGATGACCTATTTGACCAGTTACAAGGAGCCAAATTCTTTTCAAAGATTGATCTTTATTCCGGTTATCACCAATTGAAGATTAGAACCGATGACATTCCAAAGACGGCTTTCAGAACTCGGTACGGGCATTATGAATTCCTAGTCATGTCTTTTGGATTGACTAATGCTCCTGCTGCCTTCATGGATATGATGAACAGAGTATTCAAGGAATATTTAGATCACTTTGTGATCGTCTTCATTGATGACATCCTTATTTATTCCAAAAGCCGTGAAGATCATGAGCAAAACTTGAGGATGATACTCCAAAAGCTTCATGAATATAAGCTTTATGCCAAGTTGAAGAAATGCGAGTTCTGGCTTGAGGAAGTAGCATTCCTTGGGCACGTGGTGTCAAGTCATGGAATATCTGTTGACCCAGCAAAGATTGAAGCTATTCAAAGCTAGGAGCAACCTAAATCAGTGACCGAAGTACGTAGCTTTCTCGGCTTAACTGGTTATTATCGGAGATTCGTAGAAGGGTTTTCTTGAATCGCTACTCCCTTAACTCAGCTAACTCGAAAAGATACAAAATTCAGTTGGAGCGAGGAATGTGAGAAGAGTTTTCAAGAACTCAAGAGGAGACTCATTTCAGTACCTATTCTGACAATACCATCTGGATCGGAGGGATTTGTCATCTACAGTGATGCTTCAGGCAAAGGGTTAGGTTGTGTTCTCATGCAACATGGGAAAGTCATAGCCTATGCCTCACGACAACTCAAAGAATATGAGAGGAATTATTCTACTCATGATCTAGAGTTGGCAGCAGTCGTTTTTGCACTAAAGATTTGGAGGCATTATTTGTATGGGGAGAAAGTGGAGATCTTTACGGATCATAAAAGCCTCAAATATTTCTTCACTCAAAAGGAAATCAACATGCGACAGCGACGTTGGCTTGAACTGTTGAAAGATTATGATCATACCATCCAATACCATCCTGGAAAAGTGAACGTGGTAGCTGACGCATTAAGTAGAAGATCATATGCGGGTACGAGTGCGATATTGTCAACACAAAAGCCCATTTTGTATTACTTACAAAGGATGGAGACAGATATAAAGACTCCAGGGACCCACGTGATGATGGCAAATATACGAGTAGAACCGACTTTAATCGATAAGGTTAAAGCTGCTCAAGCTACAGACTTGGAGCTGATGCGTATGAGAAATAAAGTACAAGAAGGTGCTATGCCGGAAGCAAGAATCGATGATGAAGGAATACTTCGAGTCAACTCCAGACTTTGTGTTCCTAACGACCCTGAGTTAAAGTATAAAATCATGATGGGGGCGCACAACACACCATTTGCAATCCATCCTGGGAGTACCAAAATGTATCATGATCTTCGACATACATTTTGGTGGAGCAATATAAAGAGAGAGATAGCAGGGTTTATCTCAAGGTGTCTAACTTGTCAACGAGTCAAGGCGAAGCATCAAGCTCCAAAAGGTCCATTGCAACCACTTGAAATTCCAGAATGGAAGTGGGAGAACATTACCATGGATTTTGTTACTGGTCTTCCCAAGGTTTCTCAAGGCATAGATGCGATTTGGGTCATTGTTTATAGATTGACCAAGTCTGCTCATTTCTTATTGATACGAGAAACTTGTACACTTGAACGTCTTGCTAGTATGTATATAAACGAGATTGTAAGATTGCATGGTATGCCAGTATCCATAGTTTCTGATCGAGACCCAAGATTCACTTCAAGATTTTCGGTTAGTTTGCAAAAAGCTATGGGAACAGATTTATGATTTAGTTTGGCATATCATCCTCAGATGGACGGACAATCAGAGAGGACTATTTAAACTCTTAAAGATTTATTAAGACTCTGCGTCCTTGAATTCAAGGGAAGTTGGGACAAGTTCTTACCATTGGTGGAGTTTTCCTACAACAACAATTATCAAGCAAGTATTGGCATGTCTCCATTCGAGGTGTTGTATGGAAGAAAGTGTCGTTCTCCGGTATATTGGGATGAGGTGGGTGAAGCAACGTTGTTGGGACCGGATTTGGTACGTATGAATACGGAAAAGATTCAAACAATCCAACAACGTATAAAAACCTCACAAGATCGACAAAAGAGTTATGCTGATCTTCATCGAAAGGACGTGGAATTTGATATTGGAGATCATGTGTTGTTACGTGTTGCTCCAAGGAAAGGAGTTACGAGATTTGGAAAGAGAGGAAAGCTTAATCCTCGATTCATTGGCCCATAATCCTCGATCGAGTAGGAACTGTGACGTATATACTCGCTTTACCGCCAAGTATGTCTCGTGTTCATAACATTTTTCACATATCCATGTTATATAAATATGTGGAAGACCCGAACCACATTATTGAATTAGAACCGGACATGATAGAGGAAGATTTAATGTATGAAGAGTTACCTATTAAAATCTTGGATAAGAAGGATCATATTCTACGCTCCAAGGTTATACCTCAAGTCAAAGTTTTGTGGAGAAATCACGACGTGGAAGAAATGACTTGGGAGTTAGAATCTGAGATGAAGTCAAGATATCCTCACCTATTCGACATACCAGGTACGTACCCTAATTTCGAGGGCAAAATTTTATAAGAAAGGGAGGTTGTAAGACCCCAACTTTTATGAATAAAGATGATTTTTCTATAATTATCATTTTTGAATATTATGGAATGAATTTGTTATAATGTTATAGTTGTGGGTAGTATTTATAAATTCTGTAAAGTATGCAAGTTGTTATATTAAATTCTATTGGTCGGAGAATATTCGTTTTAGCAGGGAATATTCGTACAACGGCGCAATCATTGGTGGACCCCACAACAGAATTATTGTCGGATTGAAAAAATGACAAAAATATATTTATGAAAATAACTGCGAAAGTTTTACTGTTAATACTGTTGAACTACTCGGTAGTAAAAGTACAGTAATACGCGTGGTTGCATAGTAGCACACGATATTGATTATTAATACTTACGTGAGAAGTCACTCAGTTATACTCAATTATTGCTACAGTAATTGCTGCATCATATCTCTCATATTATTGATTCAATTATTGTCACAGTATCATCTGCATAATATGTTATTTTATTAAATCAATAATTGAGACGGCAAAGTTATTCATATTATTAAATTTCAATATTTATAATGTCTAGAAGTTCTGTCAAGGAGAGGTTTGGTCACCTAATTGCACGCCAATAGGGAGAAATCCTTATTGGAAAGCCTCATCTTTCCTGGGAACAACCTGGTTGATAAATATTGTGAGTTATAATATTAATGATGAATGTTATTAAATTGAAGTTGTGCTCGGAGTTGAATTTGGAGACGCGGACGTGATATTTGAGTCCGTAACGATGAAATTAGTAAAAATAGACTATAAACACAAAATTTTCTGGATTTTACTATTTGGTCAAAAAGTCAACAGTGGACTTTTTCGGGAAAAGTTAAACTTCAAAATTTATATTTTTGATAAAAATAGTTTCATTGTGTTGTAATTATTTGTGTTAGTGAAAATCGACATTTATTTCGATAATAATTGATGTCTAGAGGTTATATTGACCAATCAGGTATTTAATCGGATATATGAGCAATTGATTGCTATTATTTCACATGATTATAACTATTTGTTCACATGTGTATACTATTGTTTCACATTCTTGTTACTATTAGGGGACTTGGTGCAAGATTGATAATACTTGCATGACTAAGTTAAAAATGGAGGTATAGGTGGAGGTACTATACTGTAATTCGTATTTTCACATGTCTAGAACTATTGATTCACATGATTTACTATTGAATCACATTATTTACTATTAGGGGAGGTGGTGCAAGTTTGATAATACTTGCATGACTAAATTAAAAATAAAGAAAAAGTTGGAGGTATTGTACTGTAATTTTTTGATCCCCAAAACGTGCAATTATTGAAACTATAATTTTCTATAAATAGAAGCTCATTCTTCCTTCATTTCTCACCAATTCACTAAAGCTATAGAGCAATTATTATAGAGAGAAATTGTAGAGAGAAAATCTGTAGAAGAAGAGAAGCATGCTACCTCACTACTCCTATATCCAGTTTTTTTTTTTTTTTTTTTTTGCTAAGTTTGTTTGTATATAGAAAGAAACAGAGATTAAACAATAGCAAAGGGGCATACCCCAGAAACTATAGTATGAACCTCATGGGACAACCCCCAAAAAGAACACTAAGGACCAACAACCAACCAATCGGAATTACAATTAATAAAATAATACGTGCATACGGCTGCCAACTGGCAAACAACATCTGCTTGCAGGTGGCGATTGGCAGCTGCCCCAACTCAGCTCGCCAACCTGCGCCAAAGAGCAGCTGAACCAGCATCCCACCCATGTGCCGAAGAGCAGCACCTGCTAGAACCTTACCCATGTGCCGAAGAGTAGCCCAGCACTAGAAACCAGGACCCCACCCAAACAAAAGCAGCAGCTCCACCTTGCCACCCGTCACCAGCCTTGGCCTATCTTCGGACTGGAGAGGACAACTTAAACAATGATACTAGAACCAGCAGCCACCCCACAAATGACACTGCACAACTTGTCAGCAGAAGCAGACCAAACCTGAGCAGCACCCCACACAGCTAGAACCAAGCAAACCAGCAATAGTAGAGACCTCTCAAGCAAAACCGCCCGGACTAGCAGGTCAACTCAACTGTCCACACACACTAAACGGACAATGATAACAGACCCAACAGAAATCCCAATTGCCCAAGGCCAACGTCGCATTAGCAACCAGATATAGTCAGCAAATTAGCAGCAGCCTCACAATAGACATCAACAGAAACTAGCAATACAGGATACAGAGCAATAGCAACTGCAACAGCAGCAATAGGACCATACTCATAGAGACACAACCAGCGCCGGGCAGCTCCAGAACCCCTAGCCGTCCATCAATCCAGCAAATAGCTAGCTACTGGGACCATCAGCCCTACAAAATAGAAAGATGGAGCATAGCTGAAGAAAGAAGCAACAATCCTTAGCCAAGCTGCAGACTCGGCCCCCCTGCAACCCAATCAGAGTGAAGAAACTGAACTCACAAGCTGCCGAAGCTGCCTCAACAGCCTAACTCTCCATTCTCCCCGACTGAATGCCGAAGCCTAGAGAACACTGCGAGCTCCGCAAGCTGAAACAAATGCATTAGGAAGACCAGCCCATCAATAATAGCGTTCCAGACCAGCCCATCGACCAGCCCCAGAGCATCCCGGCCGAACCAAACCACCGACACGCCCAAACCTGCACCACCTATAAATTATATCCACATACTAATACTAGGATCGCCCTGAGCTGCCAAGATAAACTTAGAGGAGGAAGACAGCCTGGATTTAATGATATTCAAAATGTCCCTAACCACTACACCCAAAGGCTTTTTGGCCTGATCATGGACAAAGGAATTCCTTGCCGCCCAAAGCTTGTACACGGTTGAAGCGAACGAAAGCTTGAGGATATTGGACCTAATGCAATTTCCACCGAACTGGATAATAAACCCAACTAGGCTATCCCACCTCAAAGGGACATTATTCCAGCCCCCAAAAGCTAGAATAGAGGAGAGAGCAGAAGATGAATAGGTACATTCAAAAAAAAGGTGGGCAAAGGTCTCACTATGAGTGGCGCAGAAAGGGCAATTCACAGGGCGGAACCCTGAGAAGGAGGAGAAACGCTCATTGGTCGGGAGTCTGCCACGTAGGGCAAGCCAGAGGGTGAAGGAATATCTAGGAATGTGGAGCGAGTGCCGGAGCATAGGAGCCCATGGGACTTTCGGAGCAGTAACACGAATTGAGTCCCAAATAATCGAGGCTTTAACCATTTTAATATCAATGGACCCCCATAATATTCTATCCTCAGATGACAAAGGAGCAGGGAGAGACGCAATCCTATTCCACAATAGAATAACTTCATGGTGAAAGCTAGGAGACAATGCCCATGCTCCAAGAGAAATGATTGCGGATAACTTAGCATTCAGTGGAAGCCGAGTATTTGATAAAAGCGATTCAGTGGGATTAATGGCCAGACCATTCAACCACGGATCATGCCAGAGACTGAATGAGCCACCATTTCCAACTCTATAATGAAGGAAGTTAAGGGCAACGGGACGTAATTTTAGGATCTTTCTCCAGATCCAAGAACAGTCGGCGGGAATTGGTAAGCGCCAGAAGTTACATCGTGTAAGCACGGTAGAATTGACCCATTTAGCCCACAAGGAGGATGGAAAAGGGGAGATGACCTTAAGAAGATGGAGGATAAGGAGAGCTGAATTCCAATCAGTGAGATTTTTTATGCCTAAACCTCCTTCGGCAATAGGTAGGGCTAGATCCTTCCAGGCTACTTTGGCACCATGGCTAAGAAGAGAAGAGCCTTTCCAAAGAAATCTACAGAGAATAGATTGAATAGAACGCAAGACCGATTTAGGCAAGATAAAGTGGGCTGCCCAATATGATTGAATAGCAAAGAGCACAACTCGAATCAAGATCACTCTTCCAGCATAGGAAAGGAAACGCGATGTCCACGACGAAACCCGGGCTGTAATTCGATGTATCAGAGGCTGACAATTGGAATGGGATAAGCGAGAGGAAATTAGGGGAACCCCAAGAAACCTGATTGGCAAGATGCCTATCGGAAAACCCAACAGCTGGTTAATAGATTCCTTAACCTCTTCAGGAACACTTGACAGAAAACACATGCTTTTAAGAACATTAGGAATAAGCCCAGAAAACATGGAGAAGGACTGTATGCAAGAGTGAATAATAGCGACTGAGGTCAAGTCCCCATGACAGAATAGGAGAACATCATCAGCAAAGCAAACATGCGAAATTCTACAAGGCTCAGCTTTCCAATGAAATTTGAAATCCGGCAGCGAAGTTCCCTTAGAAATAATCATTGATAGTGCTTCCATAGCTAGGACGAACAGGTATGGAGATAAGGGGTCTCCTTGCCTAAGCCCTCTAGCTCCCTTAAAATATCCAGCGAGTGCACCGTTAACTTTGACCGAGAACATAGGAGTGGTGACACACCCTTTAATCCATTGTATAAAGATAGGAGGAAATTGAAGAAGACTTAGCATGTCCAAAATAAATTCCCAGTTAACAGTGTCAAAAGCTTTCCTGATGTCAATCTTAAGCGCACAACGGGCTGGCCCAGATAGTCTATGGTAGTTCCGAAAGAGTTCTTGAGCAAGGAGAATATTGTCGCTGATACTTCTACCGGAGATGAAGGCAGATTGAGCATGATCTATGATGGAAGGAAGAACACACTTGAGCCTATTGGCAAGGATTTTCGCTATACATTTGTAGATAGTATTGCAGCAAGATATGGGCCTGAAATCGGACATGCAAGAGGGGTTATCATTCTTCGGAACCAAAACAATGGTTGTAGAGTTTACTCCACTGGGAAGAAGCCCTGAAGTGAAGAAGGAATGGACTGCCGCTAAGAAGTCAGGACCTACAATATCCCAGCAATGAATAAAAAATTCAACGTTAAATCCACTAGGACCGGGACTTTTATTCTTCTTCATGGACTGGAGGACTTCTAGAATTTCCGCATCAAGAATGGGAGCTGACAGAGCTGTGGCCTGAATAGGAGAAATCCGCTTGTTTACAAATTTTTTGAGCTCGTCATGACCAGGGTAGGGACAAGGATCTGATCCCAACAGATCCTGAAAGTAATCGACTGCCACCTGCTGAATGCCCATCTGATCAACGACAAGAGAACCAGAGCTGTCGAGAATAGATAGAATCTTGTTATGGTTCCAATTGTTCTTGATAACATTGGCAAAGAACTTAGAATTCTTATCACCCTGGGCCAGCCATATAACACGGGACTTCTGAAGAAGAAGAGATTCTTCGTGAGCTAGAGCTTCCCAAAGAGACTTGGAGCACTTAGTTTCATGGGATAGCAATGCTGGATTATGGGGGTCAGTCTGAAGGGCGACTTGGACCGCATCCAATTGGTCTTGCAAGCATTTGGAATTATTATTGAGATTACCGATCGAAGCATTCAATAAAATAAGGGCCCTTTTGGTAATGCGCAATTTCTCCTTGAGGATAAAGAAGGCATTTCCTCGTACAATGGTACTCCAACAATCTGAAACAGTAGGGTTGAACCCTTCTAGCTCAAGCAGAAAGTTAAAAAATTGGAAAGGCTTCCTGAGTCTTCTACAATTGAGGCCAGTATTGAGGATAACCGGGCTATGATCCGAGAGGCCCCTAGGACCAAAAGTAGCTTGGGAATCCGGCATTGAAGAGAACCAAGAAGAGTTTCCCAAGGCCCTGTCGAGCTTCCTAAAGATAGGGTTATTCAGCTGACAGTTCCACCACGTGAGCCACGGACCAATAGCTCGGATGTCAGCAACCCCAATATTATTCAGGCAGTCAAGGAAGTCAGACATTCCAGGATTCCAGGTCAAGTCTCCCCCCTCCGCTTCAGACATACTCTTGCAAGTATTGAAGTCTCCGAGCAGACACCAAGTGGAAGAGGAGGACAACGATTCCAGATCTGCCCAAAGAAGTCTACGGTCAGCCACAGAATTCAGGCCATAGACTATGAAGACCAAGATTGGGTTATCATCATGAAGAGGCAAGAGCCTAAAATGCGAGAGTTGAGCAGATTGGAACAGGGTGCTCACCCTCCATATATTAGGATCCCAGCCCACCCAAATTCTGCCATTCGAATGGAAGTCATAGTTATAGACCCAAACCCAATTGCGGCAAATTGCCCTCGATATCCTATGGGCATTGGAAGCTTTCACTCTAGTCTCAACAAGCCCAACAAAAGAAATATGGTTGTCTAATAAAAAGTTGCGAATAAATGCCTGCTTAGGCTTCTTATTTAAACCCCTGACATTATAGGAACAAAAATATGTCATAACCAAAAATAGGGGGACGACTAGAAAGATTACTTAGGGGAAGACACCTTAGGCCCCTTATTTCTCTTCTTGGATTTCTGGAGAGGCTCAATACCGAGGATGGACTTATGCTTAAGCTCTTTACGTTCCATCTCATCAACTTGCTTGAGTCTATCCACCAGTGGATTGAACGGGATAGGAGACTCAGAATCCTCATCAAAGGCTACAGGCGAGGAGATGAGCGCGAATAAATTCGAGTTTGCAGCTAAACAAGGGGACCCAGGAGAAAGAGAAGGCGCTTTGACGCCTTTAGAAACAGTAGTCCAAGCTTCCTCAGGATCAGGAGGATCCAAGGAAGAGGGAGGGGGAGCCTCGGCTACTAAAGGGACAACAGGGACAATAGTGTGGGCCTTAGGAACCCACTTCATGTTGGCACTAGGACACTTAGCAAGAGAGTGCCCAAAACATTTGCAAACTGTACATGAAGGGGACCTGCTCCAGTACTCCACCTTAATTGCAACAGTATCTTCCACCAGAGCATTACCATCGAAAACGACGGCATTAATAGAAGCAGGAAACATGGATAAGGCACTCATCTCAACACAGATTCGGGCGTAGCTCATAGGCTCTAACTTAGATGTCATTTCGTCGGCAAACAGGGGTCTTCCAATAGCACTAGCCAAGTAACTTAGACCTTCCTTCGTCCAGTAAGATAGTGGGATATTGCTAAACTTAACCCAGATGGGAACTTTGCTGCAGTCGGATTTTGTGAAGTTGACTCCTTCTTGCCACGGCTGAAGGCACAAAAGCTTTGAGGCAATATACCAAGGTCCTAACGCTAGGACATTGTCCCTGTCCTTCACAGAATCGAACTTAAAGATAAAGTATCCCTTATCATGCAAGTAGACTTTTGATAACCCCAAATGCCCCCAAAGTTTCTGAGCAGAAGATTCAACCAACTTAAATGGCAATTTAGATTGGATAAATTGGCCCACCAGGCTGGTAGACCATTTGTTAAGTCCTTGCATGAGGACTTCAACAGGGGGATTCACGGTGATTCTCCTATCCGAGGGGCTAGAAGGGAAGAAGTTCAACCCAAGATTTTTCTCATTAGCAGAATTAGAGACTACAGAGCTCCAAGAAATAGGGGGGATAGGAACACTCACGCCTTTCTGGGGGAAGGGCGGATGGCTATCTAAGATACCAGAAGAAGCTAGGGGAGGCCTCTCATCCCTCGGCTTAGACGCCTCACCAACACAGAAAACTTGAACTAATCTTTGGTCCACAGGGACATGAAGAGAGCTAGCATTGACCTGAGAAGGGCTTCTGCCCAAAATGGGAAAGGGGGCAAGCACCTTCCGAGCATTGGCGAGGGCAGCAGAAGCTCCAATAGAGGAAAGGTTATTAACATCGTCAAGCGGAAGACTAAGAGCGGTGATGTATTCCATGAGCTTGGCGTTCTTCTTCCTCTCAGCGAGCGCTTCGTCTCTGCCAATGGCTGAAAAGTGGTGAGCAGCCTTGAAGATATCTTGAGTAACCGAAGGAGAGGCGAGGCCCAAATTAGCCTCTAATTGAGACTCGAAGGCGGCTGATTCCTCGGAGCTGAAGGATACATTAGAGGGATGAGGCTCAGATTCCACCATAGCAATGGATGCTAAGGGAGAACTAGGGTTTGAGACACCAAATTTGGCGAAGAGATCGCGAGATTGACTGCTCTCAGAGTTTCCAGCGGAGAGGTGCTGGTGGTCCACCATGATCTGCACTAATAAGGAGGAAAGGGGGGAGAGCGAGGCAGAAGATGACCAGGAGAGAGAGGGAACCCGGCTTCCGGAACGGCAAGAGGCCAGGGAGAAGGCTTGCCGGCAAGGAGGACCTGCAGGAAAGGACCTAAATGGAAAACGGAAAAAGTTGGAGAGGACGGTGAAATTAGGAACTAGACGCCAGTTACCAAAAGGGGGAAAAAGGAGATAACGGTGAATGACGGAAAGGGACGCTAATTTGAAAAGGCAACGGAAAGAGTAGAGAGAGATATTTTAGAGAGAAGGCAGATCATATTGCTACATTTTTACTACATTTCATTTGCGTTCGGGTTGCTGCTTTTGGTATTGTTGGTTTTGGCTAAGGGAGTTGCTGCTTCTAGTTGTCTGATTGTTGTTTAGGGAAGTTCTCTTCATAAAGATGAAAGAAAGAAATAATACCCCTTTCCAGTTTCTTTCAAAGGTAAGGGGTATTATTTCTTTCTTTCATCTTTATGAAGAGAACTTCTGTTATTCCATTCTTTATTATTATGTTGGAATAACCTGGTTATGTGAAGTACCGCATACATGGTGAAATTCTTCTGTTATTCCATTCTTTATTATTCTGTTGGAACATCATGTTTGTGCTTTGTGCCGGACCTGGTTCCATCTTTATTATTTTGTTGGAACATCCTGTCTGTGCTTTACGCTGGACCTGGTTCCATATTTATTATTCTGTTGGAACATCCTGTCTGTGCTTTACGCCGGACCTGGTTCTGTATTTATTATTCTGTTGGAACATCCTGTCTGTGCTTTATGCCGAACTTGGTTCCGTCTTTATTATTCTGTTGGAATATCTTGTCTGTGCGTTTTACGCCGGACCTGGTTCCGTCTTTATTATTCTGTTGGAATAACTTGCCTGTGCGGTCTACCACATGCTTGGTGATTACTTTTGTTATTCCATTCCTTATTATACTCAGTTGGTTAAAGTTTTGACTTCTATACTCCATGAAATTAGTAGAATATCCTTGATAACATCAAATGCTTTCCAGTCGCTAATACTTATCAGCGACCTCATGCGGTCGCTGATGTTAAAAAAAACTAAAAACCATCTTTTTCCTATTTTGCAGAATTCCCAAAAAACTGTACTTTGTACCTGCTTTATCCCAACAAACATTCACAACAATATAAACAATGTGCACAACAATATAAACATCCATCGTCTATATATATACCGACACATACACCAAACTAGTATATAAACTATATAAACCTTTAAAAACCTATATGAATTGAATAAATATAAACAAATCTAATGTTTAAGTAACGTACAGAAATCCAAAGAATGAATATAAAAGTACAAGATTCTTAAATAACTATAAAAAAAACTAAATCTGTCGTCAGGCATCATTGTCTTGATTAGCTTTTCCTTGATCACCCTGTAATTAACAAAATAATAAAACAAGTTATAAATATAGTAACTATGTTGATACTGGTATTACGACAATATACAACAAATTAATTACCTCATCGCCATCCCCATGTTGTGCTGCTGCTGCTGCTGCTGCCGCCACTGCATCAGCTAACTTATCAGGACTCAGAGTCGCCAGATGCCCGCCCAGTATCTTTAGAAGATCGCGATCTCGACATATAGCTCTCACACAGTTAGCGGGAGTATGAAAAGCTGGATGACTCGATGACTATGAAGGCTGGGTAGCAGAGCTGCCTGAGCCACTGAAGGATGGTTGTCGTCGTTGTCTTTGACCTTTAATGTAGTTCTTCTTCACACCAGACGCCCTCTCCCACAACTCTTGATCAATTGGCGGATGTGGAGTGCCTTCAGGATAGCGCTCATTCAATAAACACTTATAAGTATCATGTCATCATGTTAACAATTAAATAGTTAAAAATAAATTCTGTAAGCATTGATAAACAAGATTAAGTTGTTAAAACTTATTACCGCTATCTGGATAGCATCAGGCAGACCATCACGGCTGGCCACGTACACATCCAGCTAATGGATAGGCTGACCTTGAGACTGAGACTCCAACACAAAAAATATTCCAATATTACTAAGTAAAAATGTGATATATATTCTACAATTCATGATTGTAAACATATTAAAACTATTCATATGTACCCTTGCAGTGATATGATGTAACTGTGAAATACTGCCGCCCTTGTATGTTCATTTAGCCTTTTCGCCATCGGGTACACCTGAGGATCTGTTAGTGGCAGCAGTCTTGCGTCTTTTCACCCAGCTCTCAACTCTTCATTGGGCACACATCTCAGCCCATATGGACTGGGTGCACCACCAGGGGCTAGGCTCGTGCATGTAATCCTATCCCTGGCCTAGATGGTCAATCGATGCATTGTGAAGGGCTTTTTGTCATTCTTTGTTCAAATTATCTTTAGTGCGGACGACGCACTTTTGCCAGAATAATGTCTGTATCACTGAATTCTGCGCGTCTTCCCATCTATACCTTTTCTGCAAATAAAACAACAATAATAATATTAAAATGATAATTTTAACATATAATCCAACACTACTAAACAATTATCCTTAGAATATTATATTATTTGTCATAATTAAAAAAAATACCTGAAATTCAGTCCAAACTGCATCCTTGTGGGCGATAGGTGTGCTCGCCCACGTAATCATAGGAGTGGGCCAATTCTGTAAGCACAACTGTGAAATGCACTTCACAATCTTATTATCTGAAAAATCACTACAATATACAACAATTTACATCAAAGATAAGTAGATATATTAAAATAATTTACATTAGTTATACATCTTGTATAAATGGAATGTAAAATGCTTATATATAAATGATGCGGGACGTACGTGCTATTCGAAGGAGGATGAATCTGAATAAGAATCCGATCATCCAAATTAGTAAGGGCCTTTGGCACATGATTAGGCCCCCCCTACCCAAGCCGTGCTTTTTCTGCGCTGCTTCAAAAGCCATCTAAATATTACAAATTTCAAGATGTTAGTATGAGTTATATTTGATTACATGTATATATGAATATAAAATGACAATAATGATAAGAAATTGCATTTAAATAGTTAAGTACATAAACGTGACAGTGATATAAAGATGTTGGTATGGGTTATATTTGATTACATGTATATATGAATATAAAATGACAATAATGATAAGAAATTGCATTTAAATAGTTAAATACATAAACATAACAATGATATAAAGATGTTGGTATTAGTTATATTTGATTACACGTATATATGAATATAAAATGACAATAATGACAGAAAATTACATTTAAATAGTTAAGTACATACATTTCATTTGTTCATGTGTCAATGTTTGATTCAGAATCATCTTGTATACGTATTGAAGATTCATAACCATCATCTGCTTCAGACTTAGTGTCAGATTCAGTCAATAACTCTTTCTCCTCAGTATCAATGTCATCTGACACAAGTATTGACTCAAGATCTAATTCATGTGGTTCATCTCCACTATCTAACTGGATTAGTTCATTGTCGTCCTCCACATTTATTATAGTTTGACTATGAAGCATTTGCTCTTGGTAAATCTCCCCATCAACTACTTCTACATGACTGCGCGCGGGAGTATGAATTACAACTTGCCAATCTGTAGGCGGTCTATCCCTTTTCTTAATAGGACTAGGAGTGTAGTATACTTGTACTGTTTGCGTTGGTAAAACAAACGGTTCGTTAGAGTACACAGACCAATGGAGGTCAATATCGATGATTCCATGTCTGTCAACACGTATCCTTTTTTATGAATCAAACCAACGACACTTGAACAAGGTAATATGACCCCCGTACGTGCCCTTGTACGACAACTCTACGATTTCCTCCAACTCCCCATAAAAGGCACGACTAAGCTCATTGTAACAATCTCATTGGACACACACTCCAGAGTTTGTTGTTCTTTTACCGTGCCCATATGTCTTTGTATGAAATTCACAACCACGAAACATGACTGCAAAACGTGCACCTTGTCATCTGTTTATTTTCCTTATAAAACAACATGCAATCACTGGGAGATGCATCGATCTTTTGGTATCCATGACCCAACTTCTTCACCATTTTCTTATAAAAGTAATAATTACTAGGTAATTTCTCACCGTCAGGTAACATACTCTTAATGGCCTTCAAGAGCGACTCAAAACACTCATGGCTCATATTGTGATCAGCCTTGATGTTAAGTAATGTCACCACTATAGATAATGTAGTGTATTTTGGTGCAACCATGCCATAATGGCTCGCTACCCTCGTCTAACAACTTAAAGAAGTCTTTGGCATCAAAATTCATAGGTTGCTCTCTGCCTTGTTCCTAATCAAAATCTAGCCCTGCAATATCATGAACCATTTCATTTATACGATGAGTACTACTGCCCGAATTGTGTACTTCTGTGATGCCACCATCTCTTCTCTGCCCATGTGCCCACCAACAATCTTCGTAATTTTTTATGAACCCAGAAATAAGTAAATGATAGTTTACCACGTCTTTGTCCATATAATTTACATTCTTACACTTCAAGCATGGACATCGTATTTGCGACTGACCATTCATACATTCTGGGTGACTATACGCATACTCCAAAAACACTTAGCAACCAGCTCTAAATTCAGCTGTAGCACCTATCTGGGCACTTGACTTTCGCCGTTCCAGCCAACTACGGTCTGAATAGAGGTCCATGATACCACTGTACCTATTACAGACAACATTATAAATGTTAACATATGACTTGAGCATACTTGTAAGCATATGATTAACATTTAAGCACACTTGTAAGCATATGATTTGAGCATACTTGTAACCATATGACTTGAGCATACTTGTAAGCGTATGATTAACATTTAAGCATACTTGTAAGCATATGACTTAAGCATACTTGTAAGCATATGATTAACATTTAAGCATACTTGTAAGCATATGACTTGAGCATACTTGTAAGCATATGACTTGAGCATACTAGCTAACTAACTATTGAGGACATCTAAATTCGTTAATAGTAAGCACATAAAGAGCTCATTAATATTATAAATGTTCGCAACTACCCGACCAACAAAAATTTTGCCAGAGTCTCCCCTATAATATGGACTAGCCACATGCACGACGACATGTATATATGGTCATTTCTAGGCACCCAAGACACAAACCAAGAGAAATATACAAATTCACAATACAAGAAGACCAAAACAATAACGAATGAATGCAAATTAAAGCAGTAAAAATTTTAGGAGTATACTACAAATTCCCAATACACATATTATTTGTTGCTGAAGTGACGATTTTTTTGTAATATTCATTTAGTGATTTGACTTTATATTATTTCTTTTGAGTTGAGGTCACGCATCTTGGGATGTCGCAAAATAATATATCTCATTCTATCTCCATTTCTGTATTCAATTATCTCTCTATGACTCTATCCATTGGTTTGTACGAAAGTGTAAAGTACTCGCACACTTCTCCTAAAACTATATTCTTAATTTGAAGATAGGTTGCATTGAAATTTTAGGTTGGATAATGTTCATCTTAGTTTGAAGGTGAAGAGTGCCTTAGTGACTCCAGATATTCATATTCAAGTGGAAAATCAAAGAGAAGGGGTTATTTTAAGAATTTGTTCGTAACTCCATTCCATTAGTTTGAAGGCGGCTAACATGTTTTAAGATTATACCCAAAATAGTCCCTTTCTATATAATCTTATATGTTTTGGGATATTCACAACTTGGTTGAGCAATTTATAGTTTCTATAACATATTGTAGCTTTATTCTTGTATACATAAGTTTGTGAAATAAATCGTGCAATTTCACTACAAAATGAGTTAGCCTAATTCTTGTAGCTATTGTAGCCTTATTCTTGTAGCTTTATTGTAGCTTTATTCTTGTGTAATATTGTAGCTTTGTTCTTGTATACATAGCCTTTTTGAGTTGGATGACGAGTTCGGATATGAAAACATTGATCAATCCTATAAAATTAAATACATTAGCTTAGCTTAGCTTAATTGAGTTGGTTGGATATGCATGTTAATATTGTAATTTGAACCAACTAGCTTAAAAAGTAATTTCTCTTGGATTTCATGATTTTGCCCATGCCGACAACCAAGCTTGGCTTGGCCCCGTGAGGCTTGGCTAAGCTTGGCGTGGCCTCGCAGCCCCAAGCTCAGCCCATCAGCTCCAATAGTCCCTTAATATTTGCTTAATATTTGGATATTAACAATGTAGTATTACTATATATATTTGGATATCTAACTCATTTGCAATGTATTATTACTATATATATTAACACCCAATCTATATACCATATTCACAATATTTGGATATGATCAAATTCAGAAAATATTAACACACCCAATCTATATAACATATATATTACTATATATATATATATTAACACCCAATCTGCAAAATATTACTATATATATTAACACCCAATCTATATACCACATTCACAATATTTTGTATTGTACTATTACTATATATATATATTAACACCCAATTTATACCACACCCAATCTATATAAAGTAACACCCAATTTATATACCACGCCAAATTTATATAAAGTAACATCCAATCTATATCAAATTCAGAAAAAAGAGAAGTTAGGGTTACCGGTGGCGGCGACGATGGCAGTGGGCAGTGGACAGTGGTGGCGAGCGAGCTCCTTTTTCTCCTTCTTCTCTTCCCCCCTTTCTCCCTTTTCTCTCTATTCTGAGCTCCCTATTTTCTTTTCCTTTCGTCTGTTGTGTCGAGCGAATACCAGGTACTGATTACATTAAGTTTGATCAGCGACCGCTATATGCGACCGCATGCAGTCGCTAATTTTAATGACATTGAATTATCAGCGACCGCATGCGGTCGTTGATATTAAGTGGTCGCACAAAACCTTGGCGCCAACATTTCGTGCTAAATTTTACGAGGCAAATTTGTACTAGAGACCCCTCAGCGACCGCGTGTGGTCGCTGATATTAAATAACGACTAGATTAAATTACGGTCGCAGATGTCAGTCTCTATTAGTATTATCAGCGACCACATGACTGGACATGCGGTCGCTGATATTATTGTTCGCTGTTAGGCCTTTTTCTTATAGTGATTGATGAATTTAGGGTTTCAAATCTCTCAGAAACATCCGCATTATACGTTCCTCACTCTCTACCAAATGAGGTGCAAACCTAGATAACTCTGCGAACTTAACCTCGTACTACATAGTCATGTTGTTCTGTTCCAGTCTGATTAACTCTACCTCCATATGACAAATACTTTCAGGAAAGTACTTGTTATTGAACAGTTTCTAGATTGCTTCCCAAGATATATTTAGTGCCGCAGGCTAGGTACGCTTCACAGATTCCCACCAGTAATCAGCCTCAGCACAAAACATAAAGGTGGCGAATGAAACCTTCTGTTCCTCTATGCATCCCAAAACATCAAATATCTTGGTAATTTGCTTAACCCACATTTTTGCCTTGATTGGATCCAGCTTTCCCAAAAACTTTGGTGGTCCCAACTCCTTGAATTGCTTAGCAATGACCAGCCGTGAGTTGCCATTGTTTCCACCTGTATTTTGAACAGGAGTCTCTCTAATCTAGTTTTTCATGAACTCCAAAAAGCTTCTAAACATCCCGCCATTCATCGTTTGATCGGTGGTGTTGTTTATAGGAGGAATATTGCCTTCCTGATACACATTATCCTGGTTGTTGATTGTCGGTGTCTCAATGGTCTCATGTGCTCCATTTCTCATCTCAACATTTTCAAATGCCATTCTCAAATACTGCCACAAAACAAGGGTTAATTAAAGAAATTGACATGCCACATAATATCCCTATATTCTGACCGACCAACAAATAAGCTTAGGTAGGACACACTAACGAATGATTTACTCGTCTCTCCCCTCCTAGTTTTAATCCCAGAGCTCCACCAGAGATCATATTCCTAAGATCTGATACCAACTGTGATGTCCCTAAAATAGGTTCACACAACCCGTTCTGAGTCGCCAAATACATGGTATAAAAAACAACTATAACTTCATTATTACAATTGTCGTGCAAAATACGACAACACATATGCCGTGAGTTTTAATACAAATATTATCTTCTAGACAATATCCAAACTCAAATAAAGTCTTCATTACAATTATTGATACAATATTTTACAAATAGCGAGGACTGCTAAAACAACTGGCTCGAACCATCACTCCACACCCCGACTAGTTCTCGCTATATTCTCGCCTCCTGAGAAGAAAAATAGAACAAAAAGGAAAATGACGAGCTCAACTAGCGAAGTAAAGAATATTATAACTAAGATAATGAAAATAAATTATCGTTAGCCTTCAATAAATCAGATAAAATATAATGGACACCAAGTTTAGATCAATATTCGCAGTAGAAATAATAATTTATTAGAAGAGTTAAGTAGAGAATGAAGTCTACTATCTTCTATGATTTAAAAGTTCATCATTAATATTTTATCCCTGTGACATCATTCAATATACATCTTGAACCAAATATTCCTCTTTTCACTACGGGCCAAAGATATTCATTTGTATCACCAGTTAGTCATGTTCATCTCAACACCTGTCCATCTTTGCACTATGGGCCAAGGATATTCATCAAGTAATCATTCATCTTTGCACTACAGGCCAAAGATATTCATCAAGTAATCATTTATCTTTGCACTAAAGGCCAAAAATATTCAGTTATATCACCATTTAGAACTGATGATGATAAAAAATATTTTAAAGAAAACGAATCTAGTGAGATAAAAAGGACAAAGATTAGAGATTTCTACTTTAGTTTATCCAAGTTTAAAAATACTCCATAATAAACAATTGCGGAGCAAAATTCAAGAATGAAGATTAAAACATGGAAACAATCAAAGATATTAACCATAATAGACAACTTGGACAAAGGAAAAAAATTTAATTTTTCTATGAAATGTGTTGTATTCGTGAATAGTACCGTATACGTGAATAGTAACCCCGACACGAAGAGGTAAAAATTTCACAATAAAATTTATATCAATAATTTGGTATAATGATATTAAAAGAAACAATATCATTTATAAAAAATAACATCACTTACCTCAAAAGAATAGTACTTCTGGCTGGAATATTGGATATAATACTGAAAGAAACTTGAACTGAATAGTAACACTCAAAATATTTAAACACTCACAAAAATACGCTCGATATTATAGAGAGAGAAACTTCTAATTCTGGTGTGATTTTCAATTCTAATATAAGCACCTTATTTATAAGAAAATGCTTAGAACGCAAAAACAGAAAATTTAATAAAATATTATATTTATAAAAAAAATTTCACACACCTCCTTGACCATTTCATCAACCCACACAAGTTAGGGCCCACCTCACAAAAAATGTTTTTTATCAAGAAAATATTTATAACCCCAAAAATCAATTCAAAGTCAATATACCGGAACTTCAATAATTCATAATAAATAGATATTTTATCAAAAAAATACGAATTTTAAGTCCATTCCATAAGAAATTTATTTCTCTACAACTTTGTAGAAGAATTTTTAAATGGAAAATGACCGAAATCCACATACGGATGATCTTGCAGGCTATAAACAAATTTTAGTCAAAAATGGGGCCCACCAACATATTTAACATGTTTTTTGTAACAAAAATATTCCGGACCCAATTTGCTCTCTTCCTCCTCATTTTATTCATATATCATGCATTCATTGTAAAAATATCACCGTTATTATATTATTATATTATTACATCATACATGTGACACCCCCAAATTTAGGTAATTCATTCCCATAAGATTTGGTGTTCACTATCCAATCATTCATATCTATCTACCCAAATAAAATAACATTTAACCATAAATTCTCCCTTTAAATAGGGATACATTATTAAATAAAAATCTTCCAAGGTTGTCTAACCTTAAACATCATTCAAGTGCGGAAATAAAATTATTACATTACATCATTATTTAAAAGTCTATTACCATCACAATAAATAAAATTACAAGTCTGCATCACTTGTACATTTTTCTCTTTCCTTTGCTAGTTGAAGGCTCATCTACCTTCTCAACTTTAGCTACAATGACTGTATAAATATGCAAGAGTGAGCAAAACAAATACTCACTAGATATATCAATGAGTCAACAAGAATATAATAGCTGCCAATAAATTGGCTCATCAAAACTGAATAGTACTCTATCAATGATAACCAAAGACTGGAATCAAAATATGGAATATAAATATTTGAGGGTCATAAGACCACGAACTATGTCCACAATTGCGAGTAATCTTTCAACTCCAACTTTAACAGTCATAAGACTATAAGGACTCCTCGTACTTAGGGGGATCAGCCCTTCGTACAATGTATTGTGCACAAATATTTCAACGCTAAGCGTAAATTTCCCCTAATAATAAGGTTGTTCATCTCAGTATTTAGAGTACTAGTCCGCACCAAAGAAAGTTTGGTTTGGATAAGCTTTAAAGGGTAATTTGAAGTTTATCGATCATCAACTAGAGGACTAGTTGAATCAATAGTGTTTGATAACACAATAGTTGATCAATAATAATATAATATGGAACAAAGAATAAGTGTAAGCGAACTAACTATATTTCGAACTCATGCTTAGAAACAACTTCAATGCATAAGTACTGAATGACAATAAACCTTGCTTAAACAATATTAAGCTAGGACTATGAATTATTATACATTAAGTAATAGCAAACTAAAAAATAAAGCTTGCTCAATATGAGAATAGCTTGTGTCAAGTAAATGAAATAAGATAATTCAACATTAGAATTAGAATTCAAGAAAATTTCATTCATAATACACGAATGACAATAACGAAACTTTTCTAACAATAAACAAGTTTATACATCAAAAAATATTGGAATTCAAATCTTGTTTGAATGAAGTCAAAGTGTAGCTAGCTTGCTCAAATAATGATTAAGAATACAAGAGTTCGCTTAAATGAAAGTTTAAAGTAAGAAACTTTCTTAATGTAAAAAGAAGTTTAGAAACTTGCCTCGAGCGTAAGTTATAATATTAAACTCACGTTCACTTACACATAGGTTTTCAACCACAATACCTATTAGATATACTAACATACCATAACATGTATATTTCTAACTAAACTTATCATCTTAGCACAAGTCTTATGCTACCATATATATTTCAGAATTCCCAAGTGTTAACCTCACAACACTTATCTAACGTTCATTGTATAAACTAATTTATAACATAACACGTTCATTATTTAATAATCATTTGAAACTTTGAATTTGATAACCACATCACACGACTCTGTTTTAGCCTTATTACTACATATTTATCTTACTAACACATCATTAGTTCAATGTATGTCACTATTCCATAACTGCAGCAGCAACAAAAATGAGTATCTCAAACCAGGGTATGGCGCAGTTGTGCCATACATAGGCTTGGGACCAGCGCAGCTGCACCGTTTTTTGCCTTGGCACCGGCGCAGCTGCGCCGGTGCACAAACAGAGGTAGAAACGACATGAACAGTAGCCGACTTTAGCCCAACAAACACAAATTTCACCCACTAAACAGTAATATTAACACGTATAATTGATACAAAACCATCATAAGCATGTTTGTTAACATATTCAACCAATTAGAACAATTTAACAACAACTAAAACTAGTTTAATTTCTCAAATTTCATGTTTTCATATAAAAACTCAATTTTTTTGATATCTCTTGCAAAAATCATCACTGTAATCTCTATACTTGGCCAAATCACTTCATTCAATTTACGTTATGCTCATTTCTTAATGAACTAGCATAAACAAGCCTCAATTTACAATTTCACATATAATTTGACCACTAAAAATTGTACTTACATTAGCCACATACCAAAATATATACTGTCATTATTTTCTTTTACTTCTAACTATAATTAGCATACAATTTCTTGTTTAAACATAAACTTCAATCATCATAAACACGTATAAACACCATTACCAAATATATACACCCACAATTCAACAATTAATTTTGCAGAACATAAGAAAATTCTTGTCGTGAAACACATATACATGTATATACACATATATATAACACTAAAGTTGTGAACATACCTTCAAATGGTCGAACAATTCCTGCTAAACTCTAAAGTTGCTAGAAATTTCTTGATTTCTCTCTCAATTGTCTCAACTCTCTCTGTATTTCTCTTCTCTGAATTCTTATCCCTCTTCTCAGTAGACTAAACCATAAGCTAACTTAAGCGTAAACTAAAAACTGATAACCTTAATAATCATAATAACTAATATCAGTTACTAAAAGAAACGTATATAATATAAATATATTATATTTATTATTTTATTTATATTATTTATTTTATATAAATTCAAAAATTAGAAATCCAAAAGCCATAAGGCTTTGTTTGGCAAAACCCTTTAAATTTTAAAGAATTAATATATTTAAGCCTTGTTTGGCAAAACAACATTATACTCCTTTATTTTATTTTATTAAACAATTTAGTTTATAATTTATAATTACATTTTATTTGTTTGAATTTTTATATCCAACATTATTCAATAAATTAGTTAAACAATATATTTTAAATAAATTTCCCACTTTATCAAATACCGCAAAATTATAATTTCATTATAATTTCATTTTATAATTTCATATACCATTTTAAATTATTAAAAACAATATAACACCTCATATTATATTACAAATCTCTAAATTATAAATTAATTTAATTTATAAATTTATCTAATAAATTTAGATTCATAAATATTTAATAACAACCACCACATCAACAAATATTTATTCAATAATAAACACCTCAAATAAATATTTATATAATTCAATAAATATTTAAAATTACAATTTGAAATTCCAAATTTCGGATCGTTACATCCTTCCCTCCTTACAAGGATTCTGTCACCAGAATCACAATTCAAACAATTAAATCGTCACATTCTTCCCTCCTTACAAAAATTTTGTCCCCAGAATCGAAGACACATACTAAACAAATAACTCAGCGTAATTCTTCATCATATCAGTTTCGAGTTCCCACGTAGCCTCTTCGACATTATGGTTCTTCCATATCACCTTCACAGAAGTTATCACTTTATTCCTGAGCACTTGTTCTTTTCTGTCGACTATCTAGATAGGAATCTCTTCATAAGACAAATCTTTACTGAACTGCAATGGTTCATACTCGATCACATGCTTGTAATCGGGTTTATACGGTCGTAACACCGACACATGAAAAATGTTGTGCAGATGTTCTAATTTTGGAGGTAAAGTTACCTCGTAAGCTACCTCTCCCACTCTTCGTAGAATCTCGAAAGGTCCAATAAACCTTGGGCTGAACTTTCCTTTCTTGCCAAAATGAATTTTCCCCTTCCAAGGAGAAACTTTCAGGAAAACAAAATTTCCTTCTTCAAATTCACGACTCTGCTGGTGTTGATCAACATACTTTTTCTGTCGATCTTGAGCAGCTACTAGTCTTGCTCTGATGAGTTTGACAACTTCAGCGGTTTACTGTACCAGTTCTGGTCCTAGCAGTTGACGTTCACCAACTTCATCCCAGCATAGTGGAGTTCTACATTTCCTGCCGTATAATGCCTCGTATGGCGGCATACCAATGCTTGCATGCTAACTGTTGTTGTATGCAAATTCCACTAACGGTAGATGATCATCCCAGTTTCCTTTGAAACCCATGATGCACGCTCTAAGCATATCTTCTAGCGTCTGAATTGTTCATTCGCTTTGCCCATCGGCTTGCGGATGATATGCTGTACTCATCTTCAATTGCGTTCCCATACATTCTTGTAGTCTCTATTAGGTTTGTTATATTCTTAGACGGAATCAAATTGCACAAATTAAGCGGAAACGTGAAAAATCAGAGTTTTAAAATTTTATAAACCATATACCCGGATCATCCTTTATGCGCAATTATTAATTAAACGAAAAGATAAAGAACAAGAATCAAACCCTTGAAGACCTGAGCTTCCTCAGGTACAAGTTCACCTCCAATCCTTTTCGTGTTCAACTTGAATCCACCGGGTTTGGTTTCTTCCTTTGATCAACGTTAGCCACCCAAGTGTTTGGCCTCTAGAGACGATCCACCAAGGATGAAGAAAGCTTCAAGAAGATGGGTGTTTGGCAAAACCCTAGTTTTTCTATCTCTCATAGAAAAGGTGTACTCTCCCAACTATTGGAATTACGTATGTTATGAAAAAGTCAACAACCACTCTACACCCATAATAAGACTCCTCTTATTTATAGATGTTGGCAACCCTCCTTAACATTTAAGGATTTGAGTTTTATTTTAATTAATTAAACTCTTTTAATTAATTATGCTCCCAATCTTATTAGGAATAATTAATTAATTTTTTTAATTAATTAGTCTCCTAATCATATTAGGAATAAATGAGAGTACTAATATTAAATTAATTTCCAACTCTTTAGAAATTAAAATAATTATAATTGTAATAATATTAATAAGACTCCTCTTATTAATTTATATATTTAATATTTCCAAAATATTAAATAATAAATATTAAGCTATTTAATTTATTCTATTGCCATAGATTAAATTAAATACACTTAACATATTATTACGATTATGCCATTAACTTCTTAAATAATTATTTTTCCTTTTATGGTGTGACCATTTAGGTTGTCCATATTAAACCGGTTGTGAATAAATCAATTAGAACAATTTTAATCTTATTTAAATATATAAATTAAATTATTAATTTATTTAAATAAATATTATTTATTCTACAATAGGGATAAGCCTCCCTATTAATTAACTTTTTCCAGATAATATAGATTTCAACATTAATCATAAAAGAACCTTTGAGTAAATAGTTACCATACAATTCAATCTTTCCACCATACAATGTCCCAATTAAATATAAGACATGAAATTACTGTCAAGTCTTATTTTATTTAATTACATGTATTTCAACTCTTAAATGCACAACTCCAAATAATGCAAATTAGAAACTCCTTTCTAATTTCATTCTTCCTTGGCCAAGGACTACTGAGTTGTCATTTATCGAATAACATAGGACATTTCTCTTCTTTTACTAGAAGTAGTAGATTCTTTATTGATCATACATTATATCCATGTACAACTTATTATACCCAAGCGTACCCCTTGATATACACTAAGGGTTGTTGGGTAAAATCTAGTTACGCACAACACGCAAGTATACGTGGTCAACAAGTAATAAAGTGATAAGTTGAGTATCGTTCCCACAGAGAATTATTTAATAAAAATCACCAAGTACTAACCCGTAACCAACTCAATCTTATTTAAACGAATGAATTACAAACTATGTGACGCCCCCAAAATTAGGTATACATCACCCATCTTGGGTCGTCAGATACATGGTACATAATTCAAATACAACTTATTAATACAACTGTCGTGTACAATACGACAAAACATAACTGTGAGTTTGAATACAATTATTGTCTACTAGAGATTATACAAACTCAAAAAGAGTCCTCATTACAATTATTAATACACTATTTCACAGATTAGTGAGGACTACTAATGCTATCCTCTGGACCGTCACTCCATTCCCCGACTAGTCCCTGCTATGTTCTCATTTCCTAAAGAGAACAGTGAAAGAAAGGGTGAGCTCAACTAGCCCAGTAAGAAATATTATGACTAAGATAATGCAGAATAAATTATCGTTAGCCTTCAACAGTATTAAACTGATAAAATACAATAGACATCAAGTTTAACTGCAGCGGAACAAGCAATCCATTAAAAGAGTCAAGAAGAGAATAGAATCTACTATCTTTTATGATTTAAAAAGTTTTTCATCACTTTTATCGCTGAGACTCAGCTCAATAAATAATCCACATCATTATATCATCCCTGCACTACAGGCCAAGGATATTCTTTAGTATCACGACCACGAATTATCCATGCACTACGGGCCAAAGATAATCGTGTTTTCATCAACGGTCCTGATCATGCCATAAAATAATTCATCTTTGCACTACGGCCAAAGAGAATCCATAGCCATAATCATACCAAAAACTGTCCATCAATGCACTACGGGCCAATGAGGACTTTTTCCACATCATTTGTAATATTACGGTCATGATTATACCGAATAATCCCTGGTCATAATCATACTAAGTCCATTTATGCACTACAGGCCACAGATGACTTTCAACATAACATAAACATGAGGATGATGACAATGATATAAGAATTCAATAAAACAAGTTCAAGAATTAATTTGTCCAAGAACTACTAATGTCCAAATTATCCACATGATACTGCTTTGTAGAGTAAAATTCAAGAATGATCAGAAGAATATTTCCATGAAAAGATACTGGATGAAGCGCAAATATCAAGGATATTCTACTAATTTCATGGAGTATAGAAGTCAAAACTTTAACCAACTGAGTATAATAAAGAATGTAATAACAACAGAAATTACCATGCATGCGGTACTACGCATAGACAGGTTATTCCAACAGAATACTAATAACAGAACCAGGTCAGGTGAAATTCACACCGACAGGATGTTCCAATAGAATAATAAATATGGAATAATAAATGATGGAACCAGGTCCGGCGTATAGCACAGGCAGGATATTCCGACAGAATAATAAAGACGGAATAATAAAAATGGAACCATGTCCGGCATATAGCACAGACAGGATATTCCGACAGAATAATAAAGACGAAATAATAAAAATGGAACCAGGTCCGGCATATAGCACAGACAGGATATTCCGACAGAATAATAAAGATAGAATATTAGAAGAATGTCACCAAGTATAGGGTAGACCGCGTATACAGGTTATTCCAACAGAATAATAAGAAATGGAATAACAACAGTTCTCTTCATGAATAAGAAAGAATAACACCCCTTACCGTAACAGAAACTGGATATACGAAAAAGAAAGTTAAGTAGCAGAAAACTTTTCTTCTTTCTCTCTTACAGTTTATCTCTCTAGAGTTCTGTGAATTCGTAAGAAAATAATGAAAGAATGAGCTTCTATTTATAGGAAAATGGAATGCATAGTAACTAATCCATGAACGGTCCAGATTGATTTACTTTAATCTGACGATCCATATTTAAAAAAAAATCTTTTAAATAAAATATAATATATTCTATTTATATAAAAACATTTTACTATGCAAACACTATGCAACACTATGCAAAACACTATGCAACACTATGCATAATAAAATATAATATATTCTATTTATAGAATAACTTTAATAAAGTATTCTGTTTTATATAAAAAGATGTTTCCGTTTTATTACGTTAATAATACAAATAAAACAAAACGTTATCATCGCTATAATAATTCATATTATTAATCGACAATAATTGAATCAAAGTGAGTGACTTCTCACATAAATATCAATAATCAATATCGTGTGCTACTATGCAACAACACGTATTACTGTATTTTTACTACCGAGTAGTTCAACAGTTTTAACGGTAAAACATCCGTCGTTATTTTCAATAAAATATTTTTGTCGTTTTCTCAATCCGACAATAATTCTGTTGTGGGGTCCACCAATAATTGTACTGTCGTACGAATATTTTTCGACACAAAGAATATTCCCTGACCGATCGAATATAATATAACAACTTGCATACTTTGCAAAATTTATAAATACTACCCACAACTATAATATTATCTCAAATTCACACCATAATATTAAAAAATTTATTTCGAGAAAATTAATTCTTTATTCATAAAATCTGGGGTTTCACAAACTATATAAATTAACTACTATTCCACTAATTAAATTAAGACTATGGAGATTTAAGATCACAACTTCACTTATTGCTTCATTTAAGTTAACACACTTCTCATCAATTATTCTCTATCCTGAATTATTAATCAAAAATACTAGAGTAGTATTAACCACCTCTCGATGCACTAATACCGTATTAACGTCAATCCATAATTAAGATAGAAATTCGTTAAACACCTTAATCAAATAACCCACTATATCTCTATGTGAATTACAATTGAAGAAGGTTGAAGAATAAGTTCTCTACCCGATTACATGCGATGTCAAGCATATCTCTACCTTAACACTCATCAAGTTTAAGCTATTAACAAAATCCTGAACACATGATATCATGATTAGATCTAAATCTATACTTCATCTCTCGAGTTCATATAGATTATCACGGTAATTGATGGCCAAGCAATTAAACAATTAAGTCCAAATCACAATAGACAATCCTCTCAATAGAACATAATAATTGATAACGAAGCATATTAAAATAAACTACACAATAAGATCCATTGTAATCTCAAACAAAGAATTAGTTCATGATTATTGAATTTAAACTAAGAATTCACAATTGAATAATCATTAAAAGATAAAGATAGAAGAAGTAAATGAAGATAGAATCTATTGTTTGTAGATTTAACGTTCCCTCCTTGCTCCTACTTTGAATCTTCAATGGTCTCCAAGTTGCATCAATCTCCAAAGCTCATTAGAACTAGTGTTTTTCTCTAATTTACTCTAATCTAATATAATGGAATTCTTCCTCTAACTTTCTAATCTCCACATAATCTACTCTAATCTATGTTATTCCCCTCCTTTTATAAGCCTTTGTACATGTCTTTAAATCCTCTTGGAAGTCCTTGAATCAAACAACTCGAAACAATCCTTTTCGGACTCAAATTCGGACAAAATCTACTCTTTTTCGCGCATACCCAGCCCCGGCTGGGTATTTCCTTTGTAAAAACCCAGCCCCAGCTTGCTAGGCTACTGATTTCATGCCCAGGACACCCAGCCCCGGCTGGATCCTAAGGCTAAAAACGTCCAACCCCGGCGAAGGTGCAAACTGCGAATTAATTTTCTGCGGAACCTCCTCTGCTAAAACTGCCATAACTTTTAAACCGAGAGCAGTTACGGAGCCTACGACCTATCAAATCGAAGATATCGACGAGATCTACAACTTTCATTCTTTGAGGTTTCAGAAATAACAAACGTACGATGGTCGAAATTGGACTGTAAGTGACTGCTATGCAAATGACCACCCAAAACGGTGAAGTTCAACGTCCGTTGGTAGAAATGTCATAACTCTTTCATCCGAACTCCGATTTGAATGATTCAAGATGTTCCAAAAAGCTAAGAAAATGCTCTACAATATAGTCCGAACTCCAAGCCAAGAACATGAATTGAACATGAAAGCATAAACGATGTCTGGATTGCTTTTTCCTTGCATTTTCCTTACCAATAGTTGCTCACACCGCTCCCAAACGTATAACCTACAAAATGAACATAAAATGCATGAAAAATAACTAAGAAACATGAGTTTAAGCAACATATTCAAGTAATAGATACCGGATAAATAGGTATAAAACTTACTTATCAAATACCCCCAAACTTAAACTGTTGCTTGTCCCTAAGCAACACAACATAATGCAATGCAATGCAATGAAATGCAACTAATCTACATGCCTACGAATCTAGTAGTATTGATAAACACAAATCTATTCACTCGGCCTTAGAGCAATCAAGCAAACATGATAATACATCATATCAAAACCAATCAACAATTTTCTTGTCAATCATCAAGTCTTAAATTGATATCACTGGTATAGTGCGTGTGTGCTCCACAACAATGTTAACTGATATAAAATCAAATTTAACACATAACAAGTCTCTTCAAAGGCATCATACTGTAAACTTAAGAAATCCAAAAATAAGCTAGATCCAACTAAAATCAAACAATTACCAATATCGAGGGTTAACATGGGATACTTATGCTTTATTTTCATCTACGGGGAATTTTTGCTCTTATTTCCCGTTTTATTCTCCCTTTTTGTCTTTTTTTTTACTTTTTAACCATGACTGTGCAATGTCTCATTCCATTAGGCTAACAGTGCTACCCCTTAGCGAGCTTTCGACCAACGACTCCCAGACCATATAAGACCTTAGGGCGCTAGGTTTTAAGATACCCCTTCGATCGTACTTACTCAAGTAACAAAGGCCCCGAAACAAGACTAGTCACGATATATATATATATATATATATATATATATATATATATATATATATATATATATATTTCATCATTTTTTTCTTTTTTTTCCTTTTTTTAAAGCTTATATATCCCAAATTTTTCCCCCAAACTTAGGTTCTTATCAAACTTTAGCCATCACTACTTATTCTTCTCATTCTTTCATTCAAACTAGCATTATCCTTTAGAGTCCCATTATGTATCAATTTAAACTAAATCAATCAACAAGTTGTTTTTAATGTGATATCCTTGTTATACCAGTTTCAAACAAAAAAAACTCAATTCATAACAAGAAATCACATCAAAGCTCTAATAGTCAGTACTAAACTTGCCTACTCAATCCCAATCTCATCATTGGCCAAAATAAACTGTAAATATCAAATAACTGGACTCATGCAAGATGAACATAGTAACTAACTATTATTTTTGAAAAAATTTTTTTGATTTTTTTTTTACAAAATAAATAAATTGAATATAATGCTATTCAAACTATACTATTATGCAACTACTTATGCAATTGTACTACATGAATGCAAACAACATGAACCTAAACTAAATTAACAACGTATGCAAAATAACATAACATAAATATGCAATAAAGAACTAAACTAAACTCCCCCAAACTTAGCAATTACAATGTCCTCATTGTAAGAATATAGCGATAAATAGAAGAGAACTTCCCTGTAATCAGCTAAGCGTTAGGTGATGGTGGCGATGGCGGCGACGATCATTTTCCTGTTCAATCCTATTCATTGAACCTCCAATACCTGCAATGAAGAGAGACAACATGGATTAGATTATAAGAGAGCTTAATAAGCAAATTAATTCTTATCTACTAAATAAACTAGTAAAGCATAAAAATATAAAAATTTATGGGTTGCCTCCCAGTCAGCGCTTGATTTATAGTCTTTCAGCCTGACTTTGTCAGGTCAATGCTATCAAATTCCTCTTCGAAAGTTGAGGAACCCTCCTTCCATCGAAAATAATATAGCTTTTGGTAGGTTCCCATTTGTGATAGCCATCGAGTTAAAGTCACCTAACATGCTTTGTTTATATAAGATTACATTGAAGAACGTCCAACATCTAGGCATTTTCTCCATTGTGTCTGCGAATATATTCTGGCATTGAGGCTTGTCTGACACAACAATCTCTTCTTCTATCTTCTCCAGCTCATCGCACCATGGCTTCAAAGTTGTATTCACTTTTACGTCACATGGAGTATTGCCAATGACATGACTACCAATTGGACAAGGTTTTGCAAATCTAACCGGATTCTTGAACTGTGGAGGAGAAGGCACTTGAGGCATAAATAACATCGGCTCATCATCGTTGGTTCTCACAATTAGTTCTTCACCGACGTTGTTGTCATTATCCCCACTTGTCTCCTCTTTTTCAACATCTCGAGGCTCATCCAGTTGTAGATTTGGTTCGGGTTCTCCGTCAATTTTGTCATCCATGTCATAAAGCCAAGTGTTTGGAGGAAGGTTGCTTACGGCTTCGGTTATTTGCTCTATCTGATCCGCAAGATTTTGATTTTCCCTCGCATGATTACTCATCTTCTCCTCATCTACTATGAACTTGGACAATAATTCCCCCAGCCTTGAACTTTCTGTTTCAGTCTCGGAAGCTATGTATTGAGGACCATTGGTTGAGGCTGTGAAATGTTTTCCATCCAATTATTAAAATTTTGGATTGACAGCTCCTGACTATTTATAAACTCTTCTTTTTCTGCTATAGCCCTTAATATGAATTCCATAAACTCTGATTTGTCTTCTTGTCGCATTGGAGGTGAATATGAGAATTCCGGCGTGTATGTTGGACTTGGAGCAGAGTATTGGTCTTGATAGTTGTAGCTCCATGAAGAATCCGGGTGATACCCCCAAACTTGATGGTAATTATCATATGCATACTGGTTGAGGTATACACCACCTTGTTGTCCCCGCCCAAAACTAACAGTGCATTGATGACTCGGATGGTTGCCAGCACAATAGTCACACATGATTGCCATCCTTCGACTCTGTTGGGCTGCGATAACGTCCAACTTCCTCGAAAGTTCTTTAATTTGTGCTGACATTTTTTTTTGCTAAATTTAGACTGAATAAAATAAATAATAAAAATAAGTACAAAGTGCACGGGACTTAGCCCCAATCAGTATACCATAGCCATCATAGGACAGGCCCTATGATGACTAAAGTAAACCATAACTAGACTAGCTTACGAGATTCAACAGAGAATAAAACACCACCAATAACACCGGAATATAAGCATGGAAAATTATCTAAACTAGCAAACAGCTTGGGTAGGCCAGCGAAACTAAACCACACTGACTGCAGCAACTCATGCCCACTCTCAAGCCAAAGAAGCCCACAACCACAGCTAAAACCAATGAAGCCCAGCTGATAGTCCTAAAACAGACCACAGCCCAAGCCCACGACCACAACCAAACCAAAGAAGCCCAGCTGATAGGTCTAAGACAGATCACAGCTAAAACCATCACACGAATCCAAAGGAGCCCACGACCACAGCTTTAGCAACAGCTACAGCAGCAGACAACAGCCAGCAGAACCCAACATAACCTAAACCAGAAGACGAAAACAAGCACAAAAGCAGAATAGCAGTAATCCCTCAACAGAATAGCTGCACAAGACCACACACAGAATAACAACAAGCCCACAACAACAGAAAGAGCATCCAACTGAACCACACGCTACAAGAGAAAACTTCTCACGCAGCAAGTCCACACTTAGCAGGAGAAAATTGCTCGAGACCACAACAAATACCATAGAGCCAGCAGAAACCAAATGGTAATCCAAACCAGACTACTAGCCGACTGCAGACCAAAATCGCAGAATAAAACCAGATAACAAACCAACTGCAGCAGCACTAGCACTAGTCCAAAGCAGATAACAACCGCCTAGAACATCATTATTTTTCAGACAGTTTGCAGCAACATTAATCCAAAGTCTGCTCAAACAGCCAATAGAGCAGCAGTAGCACTCCAGTCCAAACCAGCAACACAGCAGCGATATCTACTGAATTGCAGCAGCACACGGACCAACCATCCCATTATTTAGAAAGCTCACATAGCACAATAGTCCATCTGCCCAACACTAAAGAAGATGACGAAAAACCAGCTCGCCCTACCATCGCAGACTGAGCACAGCAAAATAGCAGCTCGCCCTACCATCGCATAGCAGCACAACAAGACCTCACTAGCAGTTGCTAGCGAGTAAGCAGCCAACAGACAGCTACCAAGTTGCAGCTACAGAATAACTTCGTTGCCATCATAAGAAACCAAAACAAAATTCTGCACTCGCAATAAGCCAAAACAAAATCTTTCAAGTCCACTAAAGCAGCATGGCAGACCCAACTCACCATCAGCCACCTGCAGCTACTAGGAGACCCACTGGATAAAAGTACCAGCTCTCCCACTCAACCAAGACCAAGCAGGTGCCTCGCGAGCGAATAGCACTAGACAACAGCCCAAGACCGAATCTGCAGCAGAACCCAGCAGAATCTGCAGCAGAAATAGCAAGCCAGCTGCCGCAGAACCTCCACATGTAATAGCCCCAGACAACAGAACAAAGCAAGGCCACTTTGCATAACCAGCACCCATGCGACTAACCCACAGATTACAGAGCCCAACCCAGCAGCAGAAGCAGAAACAGACCCCAAAGGGACTCACGAAGAGGCCTGATCCAATCATAGAACCATATATCCCCAACAGACAATACAGTACCCAATAACAGTCTAGTAACCTGAATTTCACTGCAGCAGCACAGACCCATACAATAGTGATGTCAGACATCTCAACCATGTTCAAAACAATTGAAGACCAGACACAAAACAACTCCAGCAATACAAAACAATCAGCATCCTTATTTTGCACAGCAGCAGCAAATTGCAGCCCTTCAGCTCAGCGACAGTGGCAAACCTGAAATAGACAGGTCTCTAGAGGGCCAGATTAGCAAACCATGGCCTGTCTTTCACCTTTTGGAATCTACGAATGGAGTGAAGCTTGCATTTCAGAATCTGCATAACATTACGGGTGACAGTCCTAACCGGCATGGGACCTTTACCATGTATCCTAGCATTTCTTTCTTGCCAAATATGGTAAGCAACCGTGGCAAAACCTAGGTGAAGAATACCTTGTTGAATGGAGCTGTTTGGCTGTGCAATGAGGAAAGAAATGATAAGGTTCCAACTCCTTGAGGATCCCTTCCACCCACAGTTCATGAGAACGGAAAAGGGCATGTCGTAGGAGAAAGGGCAGTTGAAGAAAAGATGGTCGAAGGTCTCATTATGGGAGTTACATAAAAGGCATGTTTGGTTGACAACGAGCCCATAATTTGAGAGCCGATCCTTGGTACGTAACCCGTCCTGGAATGCAAGCCATAAGAAGAAAGAATATCGAGGAGGGAGGTATTTGTGCCACACCAGGTTATCCCATGTCACTAGATTACCATAGGATCGGATGGAACCCCAAAAGAAGGAAGTTGCTTTCCCAACGGGATTAGTGTTGTCCCATAGAACCGAGTCCTCTATGGAGGGGTTGCAGCCTATGGCCGGAGAGAAGAGATGTCTGAATTCAATAACCGAGTGATGGTTAGAACTTGGGAGGGCCCAATCGGAATTGCTGATGATGCTACTAACCATTGCGTCAGGGCCCAATCCAGAGTTGGATATAAGAGGAGAGGAGGTGGAATAGGCTAACGGTTCCTTCAGGATCCAAGGGTCAAACCAAAGTTTCGTGCGGCGACCATTTCCAATGAGGTATGATGTGTGGCTCAAAGCAAGTTGCCTAAGGTTAAGGATTTTTCTCCAAATCCATGAGCAGTCTCCAGGGATGTCCATGCACCAGAAATGTTTTCCCTTTAAGGCAAATATCCTAGCCCATTCAGCCCACATAGAAGTAGAACCGGGGTTGATGATATCCCACAGATGCTGGATAATGGAGGCACAGTTCCACTCATCCATTTTTTTAATCCCCCAGCCCTCCCTCAGGAGTGGGTAGAGCAATTTTTCTCCAAGCCACTTTAGCACCATGTTTCGAAAGAGTAGGGCCCTTCCAAAGGAACCGGCAGAAGGTGAATTTCATGTCTTTTAAGGCAGTAGCAGGGAGGGTGAAATTTGAAGACCAGAAAGTTTGGATAGAGAAGAGAACGGATTTGATAAGCTGCAGGCGACCCGCATAAGATAAGAATCTGTTGGTCCAAGAGGAAATCTTTTTAGTAATCCTGTCAAGGAGAGGTCTACACTCGGCCAGGCTAAGCTTTGAGGTAAGGAGGGGGACCCCCAGGAACTTAGCAGGAAATGTCCCCTCTTGAAACTCTAGAAAGGAAAGGATGGAAGCAGAGTGTTCAAGGAGGACATTTGACAGGAATCAAGTACTTTTTGAGTGGTTCAGACACAAGCAGAGATAGAGGAGAACAAGTTGAGGCTTTCTTTAAGGATGCTTACTGATCAGAGGTCTCCATGGCAAAAGAGAAGAAGGTCATCAGCGAAACATAAATGGGTTAACCTTTGCTGCTTTGTTCTCCAATGAAACTTAAAATTAGGCCCATTTGTCTCCTTTGTGAGGATAACAGAAAGGACTTCCATAGCTAGTACAAAAAGGATGATTAAGGATTAAGGATTCGTACTTAAAAAATAAAAATAAAAATAAAAAAATTAAATTAAGTTAGGAAAATTGGTTTCCCTAGTCTTATCTAGGTGTTTTAACCTTCTCTAGAGAAGAAGGTTATGTTCTGATCTTCATTGTAATATCCTCTGTTTTTTTGCATATTTATATACAAACAAAAATTTAGCAAAAAAAAAAAAAAAGGATGGGGGATAGAGGATCTCCTTTGAGTCATGTTCGTGTATGGCCATTGATATGCAAAGTCATCCATGATACCTGAAAAGAGAGACATATAGGAAGAGAATTAAAAATAAGAATAAAAATATTTAAATTAAGACTAATTTGATTGAAATTAATATTGGTAAAAAAATATTAAATTAATTCCCCGGCAACGGCGCCAAAAACTTGTTAGGTAAAATCTAGTTACGCACAACACGCAAGTATACGTGGTTAACAAGTAATAAAGTGATAAGTTGAGTATCGTTCCCAAAGAGAATTATTTAATAAAAATCACCAAGTACTAACCCGTAACCAACTCAATCTTATTTAAACGAATGAATTATAAACTATATAAATTAACTACTATTCCACTAATTAAATTAAGACTATGGAGATTTAAGATCACAACTTCACTTATTGCTTCATTTAAGTTAACACACTTCTCATCAATTATTCTCTATCCTGAATTATTAATCAAGAACACTAGAGTAGTATTAACCACCTCTCGATGCACTAATACCGTATTAACGTCAATCCACAATTAAGATAGAAATTCGTTAAACACCTTAATCAACTAACCCACTATATCTCTATGTGAATTACAATTGAAGAAGGTTGAAGAATAAGTTCTCTACCCGATTACATGCGATGTCAAGCATATCTCTACCTTAACACTCATCAAGTTTAAGCTATTAACAAAATCCTGAACACATGATATCATGATTAGATCTAAATCTATACTTCATCTCTCGAGTTCATATAGATTATCATGGTAATTGATGGCCAATCAATTAAACAATTAAGTCCAAATCACAATAGACAATCCTCTCAATAGAACATAATAATTGATAACGAAGCATATTAAAATAAACTACACAATAAGATCCATTGTAATCTCAAACAAAGAATTAGTTCATGATTATTGAATTTAAACTAAGAATCCACAATTGAATAATAATTAAAAGATAAAGATAGAAGAAGTAAAGAAGATAGAATCTATTGTCTGTAGATTTAACGCTCCCTCCTTGCTCCTACTTTGAATCTTCAATGGTCTCCAAGTTGCATCAATCTCCAAAGCTCATTAGAACTAGTGTTTTTCTCTAATTTACTCTAATCTAATATAATGGAATTCTTCCTCTAACTTTCTAATCTCCACATAATCTACTCTAATCTATGTTATTCCCCTCCTTTTATAAGCCTTTGTACATGTCTTTAAATCCTCTTGGAAGTCCTTGAATCAAACAACTCGAAACAATCCTTTTCGGAGTCAAATTCGGACAAAATCTACTCTTTTTCGCTCATACCAAGCCCCGGCTGGGTATTTCCTTTGTAAAAACCCAGCCCCAGCTTGCTAGGCTACTGATTTCACGCCCAGGACACCCAGCCCCGGCTGGATCCTAAGGCTAAAAACGTCCAACCCCGGCGAAGGTGCAAACTGCGAATTAATTTTCTGCTGGAACCTCCTCTACTAAAACTGTCATAACTTTTAAACCGAGAGGAGTTACGGGGCCCACGACCTATCAAATCGAAGCTATCGACGAGATTTACAACTTTCATTCTTTGAATTTTCAGAAATAACAAACTCATGATGGTCGAAATTGTACTGGAAGTGACTGCTATGCAAATGACCACCCAAAACGGTGAAGTTCAACGTCCGTTGGTAGAAATGTCATAACTCTTTCATCTGAACTCCGATTTGAATAATTCAAGATGTTCCGGAAAGCTAAGAAAACGCTCTACAATATAGTCCAAGCTCTAAGCCAAGAACATGAATTGAACATGAAAGCATAAACGATGTCCGGATTACTTTTTCCTTGCATTTTCCTTACCAATAGTCGCTCACACCGCTCCCAAACGTATAACCTACAAAATGAACATAAAATGCATGAAAAGTAACTAAGAAACATGAGTTTAAGCAACATATTCAAGTAATAGATACCGGATAAGTAGGTATAAAACCTACTTATCAAGGGTCTTACTGAATAAGTCAAAGTATAACTCATCATACACAAGATACTATGATGATCTCAAGTCCAAGGATCACTTGTACTACTATCACTACAGGAATTCCTATTGACATTCAAGTAAAACTCCATTAGGTATTCCTTAGCGAGCCACGTTCAGTGAACTTGTTCTCTAATAAGCACCTACATACTTACTTTAATGTCTCCACACAAATGATCATGAGATCAATCATCCTCATCTAATGAGCAAGCAACGTATGTACCAATCTATCCGGATTCACTAATCTCCAATTTAGTAATCCAACGATTGGGAACTATTTTAGTTTTAAGCTTTTTAAGAATTTAGATCTCATTAGAATGATCATCATCATTATTTTAAAAGCATTGCTTAAAACTATGGGTTTATCACATATTATAAAACAGCATCATGTAGATAATTAAAAGCCTTTAATAAATTAATACTTTTTATTAATAAATGAATAAGATTGTTACAAAATATATGTTTTATCATCAAACATGATTGGCTTGTGTGCATACAACTTTTAATCTCCCACTTGCACTAAAGCCAATCGTCATGGTATCTTATATTCTTCTTCTCTAAGTGACGATTATCCTGCTGTTGGATAAGCTTCAATAAATGGATATGTAATTTTGTTCTTGAGAGTCCACTATCTTTATAGTGATTTCCCATCTTTCAATGATTTCTCTAATCAAATGAAAGTGCCACAACACATGTTTAGATTCAAGATGAGACTTAGGAACTATTCCTAGTTCTGTAATGAACTTATCATCCAAACAATCAATTTGCATCTTCATTTATAGCTATATACTTTATCTTTATCACTAAAATAACAACTCTTTACTGTTTGGAATCTTTCCAATTTCACTGCACCACTGTTCAAGGTAACACTTTACCTTAAAGTGGATTTTTTGTCGTCTTGGTCTATCTGAAAAACTCGAGTCTGTTAAGCCCTCTAGTTTTAATTTAGACCCACCATGAATATGTTCACATCCTTAGTGCTGGTTAAGTACTTTAGGATGTTTTTTTCACTAACTCATAGTGAACTTCTCCAGAATATGACTGATCAATATCAGGTCTCATATATTTCATTGCATACATGATAGTTACTAATGCGATCTCTCTTTTATGAGTCTATAGGGAGTATTAAGAGAGATACACTCCATGGCTCATCAACATGAGACATCTCTTTGAGTTTGTCATGTTAAACAACTTTAGCATTAAATGAATATACGTTCCTTGGGTTAAGTCGAGTATCCTATTAAATCTATCTATATAGATTTGTATCCCCAATTACAATACTCTTCCCAAATCATTCATGGAGAAATGTTTAGACAACTTTATCTTTACTGATTGTAGTATTGGTATGTTATTTGTTATCCGTAGTATATCAACATATAATACTATGAATATCACGACGCTCCCACTGACCCTTTTGTACACACTAGATTCATTCTTGTTTTTGATAAAATCAAACTCTTTAGATTGTCTCATCAAAATGAATGTTCCATTTTTGATGAGCTTGCTTCAATCTATTTCTATGAGTGTCTACAATTCTTACCTCATCGTATGTAACTGGATCATCATCTTCTATGATGTGTACCTCATCATCATCATCATCTATGATGAATCCATACCTCCTAGGTATCTTCGGTACTATTCCAGATTTACGATTCAGTTGTGGTACAATAGGTCTATCTATAGGTTCCTCTTATTTGACTTGTAGTGTTTTATGGTTCTTGAACTCTTCAAGATGTATTATCCTCTCACTAGCCCTTTCAATGATAAACATCTTTATCTTAGAAGGTAACGTGTTTTGCAACAAACACCTTTTGCTAAGTAGGATTATATAACATATACCCTAAACTTACTTTAGGATGTCCCACAAATCTGTACTTGTCAAATCTTATCCCAAGCTTATCCTTTGAAACCTTTTCATATAAGCTGGACAACCCCTTATCTTAACTTATTTAAAATTAGGAATCTTTCCTGTCCATAACTTTTATGGAGTCTTGGGGCCTGATTTTGAGGTTACCTTTTCGTAGATATGCAGCCATTTCTAGGGCATGACCATAGAAGAATACTTGAATGCTGGTAAAATTATTATGGATCGTACCATGTCCAACAAGGTACGATTTTTCCTTTTAGACACATCAATCAATTATTGCGTATCAGGAGGCATCCATTATGAGAAAACTATTTGAGATGATCTAGAAACTCATTGCACAAGTTTTCCTTCCTTAATCTGATCAAAAAAATCCTAATACTTTGCCAATTTGTTTCACTTCTGAATTCTTTGAACCTTTCAAATAATTCATATTTGTATTTCATCAAATATAAACATTCAAATCTTTGAATGATCGTCTCCTTTTCTTATACAAATTTGTTCAATTTGTAAAATATTTTTTCACGTAAGTCAAGTATACAAAATCTATTAAGTAATATTCCAGTTCTATACAAAATATTGTTATTATAAATAGAATAACAATTGTTCTTAAATATAATACCAAAGATTTCATTGTCCAACAACAAAATGGAAATAATGTTTCTAACAAGAATTGGAATACAATAACAACTTATTGACTTAATAGATTTGTCTGTAGGCATTGCTAAACTATAAGTTTCTATGGCTAATGTAGCAACCTTTACTTCATTTCCCACACATAAGGTTACTTATATTTGTTTAGCTTTCTACTTCTGCTTGGTCCCTTCATAAATCTATATTTATGATAACCAAAGTCGGTATCCAATACCCAAGTAGAACCTTGACTTAAAAAAAAATTATTTTAAATCATGAACAAATTTGTATTTGTAACCGAAATTTCACTAAGCTTCTTTGGTTAGCCTCTGCAAGATGCGTCTTGCAGTTTCTTTCCAGTGTCCAGGCTTATTGTAGTGGAAACAAACTCCTTTGCTATCCGTATCAGTTTTGTTCGTATTATCCTTTATTTTTGTCTTTCCATTTACCTTCTTAGAATCATTCTTCTTTTTAGAAGATCATTTGGCCCCTACTAGTAAGACTTGGTCTTTCTTGGTGGAAAGTGACCTAGCATTTTCAACATGTTAAGCAAATCAGCGAGACTGATATCTAGCTTGTTCATATGAAAAAATCACAACAATTGTGAAAGGAGTCCGAGAGTGAGTGCAAGATTAAATCTTGGCTCAAATCTCCATCCATGACAAAATCTGTTGTCCTAATTGTTCAATCAAATTGATCATGTTTAGGACATGTGTCTGTACTGTAGTGTCGTTGGTTATTCTAGATCGGAAGAGCTCCTTAGATATCTTATATCTATTAGTCATACTTTCCTCACCATTAACTACTTGATGTGGAGGAATATAGTAAGAGTATCCATAGTTTCATGCTGACGCTGAAGCTCGTTACTCATGAATGCAAGCATGATGCATTGAGCCAACTGTGCATCATCTTGCCACTTTCTAAAAGTAGCAATCTCTTCCTCAGAGGCATTGTTTGCAACCATTGCATGGATAGGCGTATTAAGGACATAAGATAGCTTTTCAGTTGTGAGAATTATTCTCAATTTCCTTAACCAATCCGTTTAATTCGGTCTGGTTAAATAACATCTAATATGCTTCGCAGTGATAGTAATTTAGACATTGTAAAATTCTGTAAATAAATTTGTAATTAACAACATTTTAGCATACATTCTTTTATTAATTACTAAAATAAATTAGGTCTTATTTTAAATTGGTATCTCCCACTATTTTCTTCAAACTATATTACCCTCAATATATATAGTTCGACAATATCTAATTAAAGATATGCTAGTGAGAATAAGAATCTCATTTCAAATGTATATAGCCTTGTGTGTGCATAACAAACTATATATAAATAAATAGGTAGACAAATCTTGTCAATTACATCAACAATGCAACTCATTGTATTTTGCCTCTTAGATCATAATGGTCAAGTGTGTGCACATCCGAACTAAAATGATCTAAGTTAAGTCAGACCCATCATTTCCATATAGGTGAAGAGAAAACTACAGCCCTTGTGTGTGCACAACAAAGCAGTAATGTTCAATTCCTTATAAACATCATATGTAATAAAAATAACATCTTAAATATTTAATACTTGCCTTGTGTGTGCACAACAAACTCATATTAAATATTCAATACTCTATTGTTTCTATCATGCTAGAAGGCGACGTTCGATATTCCAAATATCTTTGAACGTTACAACTTAATATAAAATATTTGAGGGGTTTGTTATTAATTTGTCTCATCTTGTTTAGCGCGTATGCACATATATATATAAAATACGCGTCATATTAACTAACATGTGAAGCATGTTTGCATAATATATATATATATATATATATATATATATAGTATAAGCATGCACATATAGAATACTATATGATGTTGGGTGAAGCAGTGGATAAGGAGAATGGGTTAGTTTCTCTCTCTAGAACTATGCTCTCCCTTCTCTCTATAATCCTGTATCGCTCCTTTCTTTCCGTTGCCTTTTCAAATTGGCCGTCCCTTTCCGTCCTGTACCGTTAAAATATTTTCCCCCTTTTGGGTACTGGCTTCTTCTACCTAATTTCCCCATTCTCACCAACTTAATCCGTTTTCCTTCTTGGTCCTTTCCTTCCGGTCTTCCCGTACGTTCTCTCCTTCCCGAAAAAGTCCTCCTTTCCTTATCGGGCTTCCGGGTTCTCCTCTCTTGGTTCTAGCTTGGACTCGCTCTTCCCCCCCATCTCTTCCCTCCTCTTTGGTGCAGACCATGGTGGACCACCATCACCTCTCTGCTTGTAACTCTGAGAGCAGTCAATCTCGTGATCTTTTCGCCGAATTTGGTGTCTCAAACCCAAGCTCTCCCTTAGATTCCATTGCTATGGCGGAATCTGAGCCGCTTCCCTCTAATGTTTCCATCAGCTCCGATGAATCCACTTCCTTCGAGTCTCAATTGGAGGCTAATTTGGGTCCTGCCTCTCCGTCGGCTATGCAAGATATTTTCAAAGCAGCTCACCACTTTTCGGCCATTGGCAGAGAAGAAGCGCTCGCCGAGCGAAAGAAGAACGCAAAGCTCATGGAATACATCACCGTTCTATGTCTCCCGTTAGACGATGTTAATAACCTTTCTTCTATTGGCTCTCTTGCTGCCCTCGCCAATGCTCGGAAGGTGCTTGACTCTTGTCCCGTTACAGGCCGGGGCCCTTCTCTGGCCGCTGATAGCACCCAAAAAGTTCCTGAGGATCAAAGATTGGTCCAAGCTTTCTGTGTTGGTGAGACATCTAAGCCGTCCTCGAGTGACCCCCGTACTGGCAGCCCACGGCTGCAAAGAGGTGTGAGGCCTCCCCCAACTTCTTCTGGTATCTTAGATAGCCATCCCCCTTCTCCTCAGAAGGACGTGAGTGTACCTATTCCCCCTATATCTTGGAGCTCTGTTGTCTCTAATTCTGCAAATGAGAAAAATCTTGGGTTAAGCTTTTTCCCTTCTAGCCCTTCGGTGGGGATAGTTACCGTGAAACCTCCTGTTGAAGTCCTCAAGATAGGCATTAAGTGTCAAACTTCAAAACTTCAATACCCGAGGAAAAATGTAGCAATATGCTCTGCCTTCTCTCTAAAATACCCCTTTCTACTCTTCCGTTGCCTTTCAAATTAGCATCCATTTCCGTCAGTCACCGTTAACACCTTATTCCCCCTTTTAGTAACTGGCGTCTAGTTCCTAATTTCGCCGTCCCCACCAACTTTGTCCGTTTTCCACATTAGTCCTTCCCAGCAGGTCCTCCTCGCCGGCTAGCCTTCTCCCTGGCCTCTTACAGTTCCGGAAGCCGGGTTCTCGCTCGCTCCTGGTCATCTTCTTCCTCGCTCTCCTCCCCCTCGGCTCCTTCCTCTTTATTAGAGCAGATCATGGTGGACCACCAGCACCTCTCCGCTGGTAATTCTGAGAGTAGTCAATCTCGCGACCTCTTCGCCGAATTTGGTGTCTCAAACCCTAGTTCTCCCTTAGCATCCATTGCTATGGTGGAATCTGAGCCCCATCCCTCTAATGTATCCTTTAGCTCCGAGGAATCCGCCGCCTTCGAGTCTCAATTAGAGGCTAATTTGGGCCTCGCCTCTCCTTCGGTTACTCAAGATATCTTCAAGGCTGCTCATCACTTTTCAGCCATTGGCAGAGACGAAGCGCTCGCAGAGAGGAAGAAGAACGCCAAGCTCATGGAATACATCACCGCTCTTGGTCTTCCGCTTGACGATGTTAATAACCTTGCCTCTATTGGAGCTCCTGCAGCTCTCGCAAATGCCCGGAAGGTGCTTGCCCCCTTTCCCGTTCTAGGCAGTAGCCCGTCTCAGGTCAACGATAGCTCTCTTCATGCCCCTGTGGACCAAAGATTAGTTCAGGTTTTCTGTGTTGGGGAGACATCTAAGCCGAGGGATGAGAGGCCCCCCCTACCTTCGTCGGATATCTTCGGTAACCATCCGCCATGCCCCCAGAAAGGCGTGAGTGTTCCTTTCCCCCCTATTTCCTGGAGTTCTGTAGTATCTAATTCTGCTAATGAGAAAAATCTTGGGTTGAACTTCTTCCCTTCTAGCCCCTCGGATGGGAGAATCACCGTGAATCCCCCTGTTGAAGTCCTCATACAAGGACTTAACAAATGGTCTACTAGCCTGGTGGGCCAATTTATCCACTCTAAATTGCCATTTAAGTTGGTTGAATCTTCTGCTCAGAAGCTTTGGGGACATTTGGGGCTATCAAAAGTCTACTTGCACGATAAGGGATATTTTATCTTTAAGTTTGATTCTGTGAAGGACAGGGATAATGTCCTAGCGTCAGGACCTTGGTATATTGCCTCAAAGCTTTTGTGCCTTCAGCCGTGGCAAGAAGGAGTCAACTTCATAAAATCCGACTGCAGCAAAGTCCCCATCTGGGTCAAGTTTAGCAACATCCCGCTATCTTACTGGACGAAGGAAGGTCTAAGTTATTTGGCTAGTGCTATTGGAAGACCCCTATTTGCCGACGAAATGACATCTAAGTTAGAGCCTATGAGCTACGCCCAAATCTGTGTTGAGATGAGTGCCTTATCCACGTTTCCTGCCTCTATTAATGCCGTCGTTTTCGATGGTAATGCTCTGGTGGAAGATACTGTTGCAATTAAGGTGGAGTACTGGAGCAGGCCCCCTTCATGTACAGTTTGCAAATGTTTTGGGCACTCTATTGCTAAGTGTCCTAGTGCCAACATGAAGTGGGTTCCTAAGGCCCACACTTCTGACCCTGTTGCCCCTCTAGTAGCCGAGGCTCCCCCTCCCTCTTCCTTGGATCCTCCTGATCCTGAGGAAGCTTGGACTACTGTTTCTAAAGGTGTCAAAGCGCCTGCTCTTCCTCCCGGGTCCCCTTGTTTAGCTGCAAACTCGAATTCATTCGCTCTCATCTCCTCGCCTGTAGCCTTTGATGAGGATTCTGAGTCTCCTATCCCGTTCAATCCGCTAGTGGACAGACTCAAGCAAGTTGATGAGATGGAACGTAAAGAGCTTAAGCATAAGTCCAGCCTCGGTATTGAGCCTCTCCAGAAATCTAAGAAGAGAAATAAGGGGCCTAAGGGGGCTTCCCCTAAGTAATATTTCTAGTCGACCCCCTATTTTGGTCATGACATATTTTTGTTCATATAATGTCAGGGGTCTTAATAAGAAGCCTAAGCAGGCATTTATTCTCAACTTTTTATTAGACAACCATATTTCTTTTGTTGGGCTTGTTGAGACTAGAGTGAAAGCTTCGAATGCCCATAGGATATCGAGGGCAATTTGCCGCAATTGGATTTGGGTCTACAACTATGACTTCCATTCGAATGGCAGAATTTGGGTGGGCTGGGATCCTAATGTATGGAGGGTGAGCACTCTGTTCCAATCTGCTCAAATTTCGCATTTTAGGCTCTTGCCTCTTCATGACGATAACCCAATCTTGGTCTCCATAGTCTATGGCCTGAATTCTGTGGCTGACCGTAGACTTCTTTGGGCAGATCTAGAATCGTTGTCATCCTCTGCCACTTGGTGTTTGCTAGGAGACTTTAATACTTGTAAGAGTACGTCTGAAGCAGAGGGGGGAGACTTGACCTGGAATCCTGGAATGTCTGACTTCCTTGATTGCCTGAATAATATCGGGGTTGCTGACATCCGAGCTATTGGTCCGTGGCTCACGTGGTGGAACTGTCAGCTGAATAACCCTATCTTTAGGAAGCTCGATAGGGCCTTGGGCAACTCTTCCTGGTTCTCTTCAATGCCGGATTCCCAAGCTACTTTTGGTCCTAGGGGCCTCTCGGATCATAGCCCGGTTATCCTCAATACTGGCCTCAATTGTAGAAGGCTCAGGAAACCTTTCCAATTTTTTAACTTTCTGCTTGAGCTAGAAGGGTTCATCCCCACTGTTTCAGATTGTTGGAGTACCGTTGTACGAGGGAATGCCTTCTTTATCCTCAAGGAGAAATTGCGCACTACCAAAAGGGCCCTTATTCTATTGAATGCTTCGATCGGTAATCTCAATAATAACTCCAAATGTTTGCAAGACCAATTAGCAGCAGTCCAAGTCGCCCTTCAGACTGACCCCTGTAATCCGGCATTGCTTTCCCAGGAAACTATGTGCTCCAAGTCCCTCTGGGAAGCTCTAGCTCATGAGGAATCTCTTCTTCTTCAGAAGTCCCGTGTTATATGGCTGGCCCAGGGTGATAAGAATTCTAAGTTCTTTGCCAATGTTATCAAGAGCAATTGGAACCATAACAAAATTCTATCTATTCAAGACAGCTCTGGCTCTCTCGTTGTTGATCAAATGGGTATTCAGCAGGTGGCAGTCGACTACTTTCAGGATCCGTTGGGATCGGATCCTTGTCCCTACCCTGGTCATGACGAGCTCAAAAAATTTGTTAACAAGCGGATTTCTCCTATTCAGGCCACAGCTCTGTCAGCTCCCATTCTTGATGCGGAAATTCTAGAGGTCCTCCATTCCATGAAGAAGAATAAAAGTCCCGGTCCTGATGGATTTAACGTTGAATTTTTTATTCATTGCTGGGATATAGTAGGCCCTGACTTCTTAGCGGCAGTCCATTCCTTCTTCACTACAGGGCTTCTTCCCAGTGGAGTAAATTCTACAACCATTGTTTTGGTTCCGAAGAATGATAACCCCTCTTGCATGTCCGATTTCAGGCCCATATCTTGCTGCAACACTATCTACAAGTGTATAGCAAAAATCCTTGCCAATAGGCTCAAGTGTGTTCTTCCTTCCATCATAGATCATGCTCAATCTGCCTTCATCTCCGGTAGAAGTATCAGCGACAATATTCTCCTTGCTCAAGAACTCTTTCGGAACTACCATAGACTGTCTGGGCCAGCCCGTTGTGCGCTTAAGATTGACATCAGGAAAGCTTTTGACACTGTTGACTGGAAATTTATTTTGGACATGCTAAGTCTCCTTCATCTTCTTCCTATCTTTATTCAATGGATTAAAGGGTGTGTCACCACTCCTATGTTCTCGGTCAAAGTTAACGGTGCACTCGCTGGATATTTTAAGGGTGCTAGAGGGCTTAGGCAAGGTGACCCCTTATCTCCATACCTGTTCGTCCTAGCCATGGAAGCATTATCAATGATTATTTCTAAGGGAACTTCGCTACCGGATTTCAAATTTCATTGGAAAGCTGAGCCTTGTAGAATCTCGCATGTTTGCTTTGCTGATGATGTTCTCCTATTCTGTCATGGGGACCTGGCCTCAGTCGCTATTATTCACTCTTGCATACAGTCCTTCTCCATGTTTTCTGGGCTTATTCCTAATGTTCTTAAGAGCATGTGTTTTCTGTCTAATGTTCCTGAAGAAGTTAAGGAATCTATTAACCAGCTATTGGGTTTCCCGATAGGCATCTTGCCAATCAGGTTTCTTGGGGTTCCCCTAATTTCCTCTCGCTTATCCCATTCCGATTGTCAGCCTCTGATTCATCGAATTACAGCCCGGGTCTCGTCATGGACATCGCGTTTCCTTTCCTATGCTGGTAGAGTGGTCTTGATTCGATTCGTGCTCTTTGCTATTCAATCATATTGGGCAGCCCACTTTATCTTGCCTAAGTCGGTCTTGCGTTCTATTCAATCTATTCTCTGTAGATTTCTTTGGAAAGGCTCTTCTCTTCTTAGCCATGGTGCCAAAGTAGCATGGAAGGATCTAGCCCTTCCTATTGCCGAAGGAGGTCTTGGCATAAAAAATCTCAATGATTGGAATTCAGCTCTCCTTATCCTCCATCTTCTTAAGGTCATCTCCCCTTTTCCAACCTCCTTGTGGGCTAAGTGGGTCAAATCTACCGTGCTTTCGCGATGTAACTTCTGGCGATTACCAATTCCCGCCGACTGCTCTTGGATCTGGAGAAAGATCCTGAAACTTCGTCCCGTTGCCCTTAGCTTCCTTCATTATAGAGTTGGAAATGGTGGCTCTTTCAGTCTCTGGCATGATCCGTGGTTGAATGGTCTGCCCATTAATCCCACTGAATCACTTTTATCAAATACTCGGCTTCCACTGAATGCTAAGTTATCCGCAATCATTTCTCTTGGAGAATGGACATCGTCTCCTAGCTGTCACCATGAAGTTATTCTTTTGTGGAATAGGATTGCGTCTCTCCCTGCTCCTTTGTCATCTGAGGATAGAATATTGTGGGGGTCCATTGATATTAAAATGGTAAAAGCCTCGACTATTTGGGACTCTATTCGTGTTACTGCTCTGAAAGTCCCATGGGCTCCTATGCTCCGGCACTCGCTCCACATTCCTAGATATTCCTTCACCCTCTGGCTTGCACTACGTGGCAGACTCCCGACCAATGAGCGTTTCTCCTCCTACTCAAGGTTCCGCCTTGCGAACTGCCCTTTCTGTACCACTCATAGTGAGACCTTTGCCCACCTTTTCTTTGAATGTTCCTATTCATCTTCGGCTCTCTCCTCTATTCTAGCTTTTGGGGGATGGTATAATGTCCCTTTGAGATGGGATAGCCTAGTTGGGTTTATTATCCAGTACGGTGGAAATAGCATTAGGTCCAATATCCTCAAGCTTGCGTTCGCTTCAACCGTGTACAAGATTTGGGCGGCAAGGAATACCTTTGTCCATGATCAGGCTAGAAAGCCTTTGGGTGTAGTGGTTAGAGACATTTTGAATATCATTAAATCTAGGCTGGCTTCTTCCTCTAAGTTTATATTGGCAGCTCAGGGCGATCCTAGTATTAATATGTGGATATAATTTTAGGTTGCACAGGTTGGGCGTGTCAGTGGCTTGGTTCGGCCGGGATGCTCTGGGGCTGATTGTTGGGCTGGTCTGGAATGCGACGGGCTGGTCTTACTAATGCTTTTGTTTCAGCTACCGGAGCTAGCAGTGTTCTCTAGGCTTCGGCATTCAGTCGGGCAGAACGGAGAGTTGGCTGTTGAGGACTTCGGCAGCTTGGCTGATGGTCCCAGTAGCTAGATAAGCTGGATTGTGGAACGGCTAGGGGTTCTGGAGCAGCACGGCGCTGGAGGGTGCTGTTGTTGCAGTCGCTATTGTGCAGTGCCATTGTGGGGGGGGCTGTTGAACTTCAGACCGAAGAGATCGTGTACTTCCTGTATGCCAAGGCTGGTGACGGGTGGCTAGACGGAGATGCTGCTATGGTTGGGTGGGGTCCTGGTTTCTAGTGCTGGGCTGCTCCTCGGCACATGGGTAAGGTTTTAGCAGGTGCTGCTCTTCGGCTCTTGGGTGGGATAATAGTTCAGCCGGTCTATGGATGTTGTCTGCGGTTGGGTTCGGCTGTTGCTTCAGGCCGGGGTGTATCGGGGCTAGGTATCAGTTGCTGCTTTGGTCCGTTTATTTGGTTCCCAGTTCGGCTCTAGGGACAATGAAGGGCTGGTCTGGCTACTTTTTTCGGCTTCTTAGGCTCTGGGGGTTCGACTTCTTAGCAGTTCGGAAGTTCAGTCTTCGGGTTCTTGGCGAAGTGGCTCTTCTGACCTGTTTGGTCGATAGGCTCACCTTAGTCGCCATATGTTGACTTATGATATTCGTTTGTGCTTCGGCTGGGTGTCTTGGACCAGCTCAGTGTTGGCATCGTCATTTTATACTCTCGTTTCAGTTCATTTCATATGCTTTGTTTCTGCTGTATGGTTGTTTAGGCTTACTATCTGCTCATATTTTATGCTTGTATTTTGTTATGAACCTTGTACTTGATTGGCTGTTGGCCTTAGTAGGTCTTTAGGGGGTTGTCCCTAAAGGTTCTCTCTATAGCTTCCGGGGTATGCCCCTTTGCGATTGTGTAATCTCCTTTTATTTATACAAACAAACAAACTTAGCAAAAAAAAAAAAGATAGGCATTAATAAATGGTCAACCAGCCTTGTAGGCCAATTTATCCACTCTAAATTGCCTTTTAAGTTGGTTGAATCTGCTTCCCAGAAACTTTGGGGGCACTTGGGGCTCTCTAAAGTCTACTTGCATGATAAGGGCTACTTTATCTTTAAGTTCGATTCTGTGAAGGATAGGGACAATGTCCTAGCTTCAGGACCTTGGTATATTGCTTCGAAGCTTTTGTGTCTTCATCCGTGGCAAAAAGGTGTCAACTTCCTAAAATCTGACTGCAGCAAAGTTTCCATCTGGGTTAAGTTTAGCAATATACCACTATCTTACTGGACGAAGGAGGGCTTAAGTTACTTGGCTAGTGCTATTGGAAGGCCCCTGTTTGCGGATGAAATGACATCTAGATTGGAGCCTATGAGCTACGCCCGTATCTGTATTGAGATGAGTGCCTTATCTACGTTTCCTGCATCTATTAATGCTGTGGTGTTTGATGGTAATGCTCTAGTGGATGAAACTGTTGCAATTAAGGTGGATTATTGGAGCAGGCGTCCTTCATGTTCAGTTTGTAAATGTTTCGGACATTCTCTTGCTAAGTGTCCTAATGCCAATATGCAGTGGGTCCCCAAGGCCCCCCACTAATGTTCCTGTTGTCCCTCCTGTATCCGAGGCTCCCCCTCCCTCTTCCTCGGATCCTCCCGATCCTGATGGTGGGCTACTGTTTCTAAAGGCATTAAATCGCCTTCTCTCTCTCCTGTGGCCCCTTACTTAGCTATGAACTCGAATTCCTTCGCTCCCATTTCTCCACCTGTAGCCTTTGAAGAGGAGTCTGAGTCTCCTATCCCGTTCAATCCTCTGGTGGATAAGCTCAAGCAAGTTGATGAGATGGAACGTAGGGAGCTTAAGCATAAGTCCAGCCTTGGAAATGAGCCTCTTCAGAAATCTAAGAAGAGAAATAAGGGTCCTAAGGGGCCATCCCCTAAGTAATCTTTTTAGTTCCCCCTTTTTGGTGATGACATATTTTTGTTCCTATAATGTCAGGGGGTTAAATAAGAAGCCTAAGCAGGCTTTTATTCGCAGCTTTTTATTAGCCAACCATATTTCCTTTGTGGCTCTCGTGGAGACCAGAGTTAAAGCTCCTAATGCCCCTAGGATATCGAGGGCAATTTGTCGCAATTGGGTTTGGGTCTATAACTATGACTTCCATCCGAATGGCAGAATTTGGGTGGGCTGGGATCCTAATATTTGGAGAGTGAGCACTCTCTTCCAATCTGATCAACTTTCGCATTTTAGCCTCTTACCTCTTCATGATAATAATCCAATCTTGGTTTCCATTGTCTATGACCTGAATTCTGTGGCTGAGCGTAGGCGGCTATGGGCTGAGCTGGAAACCTTGTCCTCCTCTGACACTTGGTGTCTCCTTGGGAACTTCAATACTTACAAAAGTGTGTCCGAAGCGGAGGGGGGAGACTTGACCTGGAATACGGGAATGTCTGACTTTCTTGATTGTCTGAATAATATTGGGGTTGATGACATCAGAGCTATTGGTCCGCGGCACACGTGGTGGAACTGTCAATTGATTAACCCTATTTTAAGGAAGCTCGACAGGGCGATGGGAAACTCTTCTTGGTTCTCTTCAATGCCGGACTCCCAAGCTACTTTTGGTCTTAGGGGTCTCTCGGATCATTGTCCGATTATCCTTAATACGGGCCTCAATTGTAGAAGACTTAGGAAGCCTTTCCAATTTTTTAACTACTTGCTTGAGCTAGAAGGGTTCAACCCTGCTGTTTCAGATTGTTGGAATACCAATGTTCGAGGGAATGCCTTCTTTATCCTCAATGAGAAATTGCGCATTACCAAAAGGGCCCTTATTTTACTAAATTCTTCAAACGGTAATCTCACTAATAATGCTAGATGCCTACAAGATCAACTGGTTGCTGTCCAAGCTTCTCTTCAGGCTGATCCCCTTAATTCTACTTTGCTCTCCCATGAATCAAGATGCTCCAAGTCTCTTTGGGAAGCCCTAGATCATGAAGAATCTCTCCTTCTCCAGAAATCTCGCGCTATATGGCTGGCGCAGGGTGATAAGAATTCGAAGTTCTTCGCTAATGTCATCAAGAACAACCGGAACCATAACAAGATTCTATCTATTCTCAATAGTTCTGGTACTCTTATCGTTGATCAGCTGGGTATCCAGCAGCTGGGTACCGTTGTAACACCCCCTTTCCCAAAAGGAAAAAGGGATGTCACGCACAAACATAATGAATACAAACCTCTAATAAACCTCAAAATATCTCCAATAAAATTTAATACCAAAAGTCACATACTCCAATTTAAATAGCAGTAACTCCACATTTACATAGTCTCTACTAATAAGAAATAAATGCCAAAATGGCCCAAACATCCATTAACAAAATATTATGAACACCTTGTCTAATAATAATTCTCAAAACTAATCTACTCATTTGGATCAAAGGTAGCTCTCATCCCACATATCTTGATCACCCCTGATTACCTGCCGGAAAAAGAACACAGCGTGAGCCAATTGCCCAGTACGGATATGAAGATGAATAAATGTATCACAAAAAGTAATGAATCTAAAAGAATTGAACGAATGAACATATGTGATTTACAAACGAATTACGAATATATCAAAATTTGAGAGTTCATTTACAAATGACTAGCACTGTCAATCGAATAATTATAGCCAAAAGAATCCCAAACATAAGACTGAATCAAATGGTTGTAAGGTAAAAATTTCATACTGAGCTCAAATACAAATAGCCAAAGGCTAACAAAATACATCGGTACCATGATGTATACAAATCAAATCGGATAGTACGCACGACACATACGTCACTAATCCGCCAAACAAATCGAATCAAATCAAATACTGGGTCGACCCATACGTATCCTGAACAAATATATCAAATGGCCAAAGCTCATACCCAGAGCATACAAAAGGATACGCCGTGGACTAATCACACCGTCACGGAAGGTGTCATGCCCTTGTGTCAAGAGGACATGCCTGTGGTACCCCCACAGGTGGTTAGCTCAAGTATACCCTAAGGATCAAACTACAAAATGTAAGCCAACAGAGGTTCAAATCACAAGGCTTACATGACCATGTTCAAATGAGATCGAATTATCAAATACAATTATTATTGATTATCACAATATATCAATGATCAAAATGACTCCCGAATGTGAACGAAAATATACGAACAATTGTACAAACGAATAAAGTCTCCAAAATATACTGACACGATTAACTAGTTCAAGGAGTACAAATACGAATTTTAATATCAGCATTAAAACGAAACTATCAAAATAAATTGGACAACAAGGAAAAATCCTAAGAGGCGATACCAAATTTTTAACGAATAACAAAACGAACGAATTATATTTAAAAGAGTCTCGCTGAAAAAAGTACGGAATCCGTACCTTAATACAATACCAAAATAATTCGCCGAATTCAAATATCACCCGTTAAACTCCCCCAATCCGATCTAATTATCAAAATAAAATATAAAGCACATAATTAAATTACGAACTCATACAAATTATATTTTCATAAATTCAATAATTTTAATATACTATATTTACTTGTAATCAAAAGATATATTTTAATTATAATAATAATAATATTATAATATTATTTATCACTTTCCCCTTACAAAATTCCTGCAAATCTTTTTAAATATATATGTAACGAAATTACGGTACATAAATATATATATATATATATATATATATATATATATATATAAATTTTAGGTACTGCAGTATATATATAAAATTAGTAACTAATAGTAATATGTAGTATATATATATACGTATATAATATATATAACTAGAATCAGGATTTTTATAAAATGAATTGAATGAATTCTTATCTGAATAAAACTAACACAATAAAATGGTAGGCTGAATCAAATGGCTGGGTGTTATTTCATACCGAGCTCAAAATAAATAGTAATATACCTTGCCACACAGGCAAGTCAAATAATGCCACACAGGCAATCAAAATAATGCCACACAGGCAATCACACATCGGACGGCGCAATCCAGATGCGTACAAAATCGGAAGGTGTGTTTGGCACAAACATCACCAATCCGCAGAACAGAACAGAACAGAAACTAGGGTCGACCCATACGCCTCCCACAACAAAACACCAAATGGCCAACTCCTACCGGAGCACAAAACGGAGACGCCATGGACTGATCACACCGCCACGGAAGGTGTCATGCCTCGGTGCAAAGAGGACATGCCTGTGGTACCCCCACAGGTGGTTATAGCTCAGGTATACCCTACGGTATTCTAACAAAATATAATGTCACAGCACATGCGACAAAATATCAACACAAAGGGGTTCTAGAATGTACATGTTAAACTGAACAGATCATCAACACAAGTCTCCAAAAATGCCCTCAGCAGAAACAACGTGGCCTAAAAATGCAACCTGCTCCAACCAAAACTCGCATTTAGAGAATTTAGCATACAACTTCTCTTTCTGCAAAATTCCTAACACTGTGCGAAGATGCTCCTCATACTCTTCTTTAGACTTAGAGTAAACCAAAATGTCATCAATAAAGACAATGACAAATTGGTCCAAGTACTCCCTGAACACCCGATTCATCAAATCCATAAACACCGCCGGAGATTTAGTCACACCGAATGGTATCACCAAAAACTCGTAATGCCTATATCGAGTACGAAAAGCCGTCTTAAGGATATCCTCATCCCTCACCCTCAACTGATGATAGCCCGACCTTAAGTTTATTTTCAAAAAATATTTTGCCCCCTGAAGTTGGTCAAACAAGTCATCAATCCTCGGCAATGGATACCGATTCCTGATGGTGATCTTATTCAGCTCCCTGTAGTCTATACACAGCCTCATAGACCCATCCTTCTTCTTCACAAACAAGACTGGAGCACCCCACGGTGAAACACTCGGGCGAATTACACCACGATCTAACAGTTCCTGTAACTGCTCCTTTAGCTCCTGCAACTCCAATGGTGCCATCCGATACGGTGCCTTAGAAATAGGCTCCGCACCAGGAATAAGCTCAATAGCAAACTCTACTTCCCGCTGTGGTGGTAACCCTGACAACTCTTCAGGAAACACATCGGAAAAGTCACGAACAATTGGAACATCTTCAATACGAGACTCACCCTTAGAAGTATCTTTCACAAATGCCAAATACCCCTCACAACCCTTTGCTACCAACTTCCCAGCCTTCAAAGATGAAATCAACTTCAACACCCTACTCGGTTGTGAACCCTGAAACACGAACTCCGGAGACTTCACATCTCCAAATATAACCTTCTTCGCCTGACAATCGATAGTGGCACGGTGTTTATCCAACCAGTCCATCCCAAGAATGATATCAAAATCGTGCATACACATAGGAAGGAGATTAGCCCTACGAATCTTATCCCTAAAACTGATCGGACACCCTCGATATAAATCAGGAATAACAACTGAAGTCCCCATCGGGGTAGCAATAGACATAACAGAATCCAAAGACTGAGATGGCACACCCAGGTGCCGAACAAAAGACTGAGCAACAATCGAATGAGTAGAACCCGTATCAAACAAAATAGACGCCTCACGATTTCCAACTAAAAGAGTACCAGAAATAGTACCTGGTGTACCTGCCGCCTGGTTATACGTCAAGGCAAACACTCAACCACCCTGACGCTGACCTCCATTGCCACCATTATTACAACCTCCACCATTTCCGCGTGGACCGGTACAATCCCTAGCAATGTGACCCATCTGTCCACACAAGAAGCATGCACCGGTGAGTCTGTGACACTGCCTCCCCGGACGAATAGCCCCACAAATAGGACAAGGAGCTATCGGAATAAGATTCGGGTTACCCCCACCAGCTAGTCCCGGATAACAACCCTGATTCTGCCCCTGCTGACGATTATGCCCCTGCTGATGATTCTGTCCATACCAAGGTAGCTGAAGTTGACGATTTTGCCCTTGTTGAGGCATCTGTTGATAACCCCTGTTCTGATTCTGGCCACGTCACTGCCCCTGCTGGCCACCACGGTTCCTGTTTAACTGACCACCTTGACTTCTCCAATACTGAACTGAAGCTTGACCCCGCTGGTCATCTCTGTCCCTCTTTTGACTCCCCTCCGGTTTGGAAGTCCGAAAGTCCTGCCGCTCTATCTCAATGTTCTTGGCCGCATTAGCCACTGCCTATACATCCGCAAACTTGGTGTTAATGAGATGTTGGCGATACCTATAGTGAATCCACCACTTGAACTTCTCCGCCTTTTCTGCTGCAGTCCCTACAGACGTTCCCACAAAACCTGCCAACCGGGTGAACCTGGTCATGAAATCGGTAATGGACTCATCATCCTTCTGCCGAATGGATAGATACTCTCTAGCATAGGCCTCTTTATCAGCAACTGGAAAGTACTGCTGATAAAAGACCTCACAAAACTCTGCCCAATGAAGTGTCTCCACGTAACCATCACCCTTGGTTGTCTTCAGTGCTTTCCACCACCTCTGTGCATCCCCCTCTAGCTTGTAAGTAGCAAGCAACACTCTTTGATTATCTAAGCATCCCAACACATCAAAAATCTTCTCTAAGTGAGCAATCCAATTTTCCGCATCAATTAGAGTTGGAGCAGAACTGAAAGACTGTGGCTTCTGCTTCTGAAACCTCTCCAACCACACATACATTGGAACTACCCGCTGATCAAGGTCATCCGCATTTCCTTCCTCTTCGTTTGTTTGTGGACCATTATTTCTCGAGTGCCCCTGCTCAGAAATTTCTGGCGGCTGTTGCATTGCCTATACAACCTGTGCCACCAACTGCGGTAAAGCCAGATTAACCGCCTGATTCACCAAGTTTATCCAGTTGAGCATTTATCTGATCATTAGGTTGCTCATTGGGCTGAACCTCACCTCTTCCCCTATTGTTACCTCGCCTCCAAGTAACTCTAGCGGATCTACGAGCCATCTAAGAAAGAGATCACGAATATAAACAAAGCAGGTCAGAGACAAATTCAAATATAACGGATATAATAGCTGAACAGAAAATCAAACAGAACAAAAACCTAACCCATAACTCACAGGTCAAACCTAAATAGGTTTTCTACAAGAAAGAACCTGGCTCTGATACCAACTCTGTAACATCCCCTTTCCGAAATAGAAAGAGAGGTTACTCAAAACATAACAAAACTGATGAATTTAATATCAAGGCTTAAAGCCACAAAAGAATAGCCTTAATAACTGATAAATACCACAAGTCAACCATAATAAATCTCAAACTGTCTCAAACCACAATCTAAAATAGTTATTACAATCTAAGTAAACTGACACATCAAGTCTAAACAGAATATTTATAAATGATTGGAATGAATGGAGCTCTCATCACACTTGCCCTTGATTCCCCTGATTACCTGCCGGAAGAAAAACACAGCATGAGCCAAATGCCCTGTACGGATATAGAATACAAATAATGAACCGAAATAATTAACTCAATTAAATGAATTGAACAAAACGAACTGAAACGAAATGAATAAAACCAACACAATAAAATGGTAGGCTGAATCAAATGGCTGGGTGTTATTTCATACCGAGCTCAAAATAAATAGTAATATACCTTGCCACACAGGCAAGTCAAATAATGCTACACATGCAATCACACATCGGACTGCGCAATCCAGATGCGTGCAAAATTGGAAGGTGTGTTTGGCACAAACATCCCCAATCCGCAGAACAGAACAGAACAGAAACTAGGGTCGACTCATACGCCTCCCACAACAAAACACCAAATGGCCAACTCCTACCGGAGCACAAAACGGAGACGCCGTGGACTGATCACACCGCCACGGAAGGTGTCATGCCTCGGTGCCAAGAGGACATGCCAATGGTACCCCCACAGGTGGTTATAGCTCAGGTATACCCTACGGTATTCTAACAAAATATAATGTCACAACACATGCGACAAAATATCAACACAAAGGGGTTCTAGAATGTACATGTTAAACTGAACAGATCATCAACACAAGTCTCCAAAAAAATGTACTAACATGTACATTACTATAATATCAAAATAAATTATTAGACATGATACACTATACTAAAGAGTACAAATGGGAGTTCTACTCTAAACGCCAAAGTAAACTATCAAAATAAATTGACAAGAATTAATTATGAGAGGCAATATTAAATTTCGAAACGAATAACGGAACAAACAAATTAAAAACAAATGAATCTCGCTGAAAGAGTACGGAATCCGTACCTGGATTAAGCAACGTAATACCCAAAGTATATTCCAAATTTCACTCGTTAAAACCCTATTCGTTCAATCTAAATAATTAATAAGATTTTATTACAATCCAATCATTAATAAAATAATACTATTAAATTTATTATTAAAAACTTTTATAACTTTGTCGGCAAAATTAATTAATCTAAATTAATATACATAATTTCAATTTGATTACCAATACTGATTTATAAGTTCATGGATGAAATACGTATTTAAATATTATATATATATATATATATATATATATATATATATATATATATATATATATATATATATATATATATAAAGAAATCAACATCTGCAGTGCTGCAGGCAACCCCATGATATGAAAAAAAAAACATGATATAAATATCTATATATATAATCCTCCTACATAGTAATGTACATTAGTTTTTTTTTTCCCGATGTGATATTACAGATAACCATTTTATTATTATTATTATTATTATTATTATTATGAATGCATACCATGATACCTTACCTGTTCACAAGCTTCAAAAGAAATTGACTTCGTAGCAACTAATTGGAACAATCCTTTTTCTTCCGCAGCTACCTTCCGTTTGATCAGATCGTTTTTTTTAGCAGCGCCGCCCCTCTATTTTATTTTATCAGATGAATGATGTTCTTAATACATTAGGGTTTATATTTTAATCAGTGAAATGCATTTTATTAAGTCTCCAAATTTTAATAGAATTTTAAAATTACACAATTATAATTTAGACCCACTTAGTTTTAAGCCCAATTTTACCAATTAATTTATCTAAGCTTATTAATACATTAGCCCACAAAAGATTAAATAACTAGTTAGACCCAAAATAAATGACAAAGTCCAATTAATATATTTTAAAACAAAGAAATTTTTATTATTTAATATTATTATTATTATTTAATATTATTATTTATTAATTTTTACCAGGTATTACAGGATGAATAGTGTTTTTATGGGAATTTCTCAGAAAACATTTATTTTCTTCTTGGAAATTCTAAATAGTTAATTCTAGCAGGTAGCCAGATTACTAACAATATAAACACATCATAGTTCATAGGACGACCTTCACATAGCTTACTCACAAAATAAATCAATTAAATTCATTTAATTCACATAATCAAATAAAAATTTAATTGTCATAAAAATCCGGGGCGTTACAATAGGTGTTCTTCATGTTCTTGGCAAAACCCAGAACATTCATGTCAGTTTTCGAGTGACCTACTTTGACCAAGATTGCTGATCAGATCATGATGTTTCTGGGCTATCTATTGATCACTGTTTGTAGAACTAATGTAATACTACATGATAAAACAACAATCATGATCATACAATACATAACAAATGAGATTTGGCCATCTAAAGTGGTTGTCAGAGATGTTCTTCGTTTTTGGTTTTGCCCATAAATGAAGAACAGATAGTGGGTCTTACTTTGGGCTTCCACTACATACTAGTCTTGTAATATTTTTATGATCTAATGATTTCAGTATATAGAAAACATGTAACTAAGGAGATATATTACAGAAAACACATCTAATGTAAGACCCCGAATTTTATGAAATAAAAGTATTCAATTTTCCTATTTAGTAAATGGTTAAATTGATAAAAAGTAAAGTTAAGGGTGATATATGAAATTTTTTCAAAATAAGCAAGTGGCTATAAAATACTTATTGTTGTTGGGGAATATTTGTTCGCTCGTGGAATATTCTTGTTGTCGGAAAATATTCGTACGACGGCGCATGTAAGACCCCGAATTTTATGAAATAAAAGTATTCAATTTTTCTTATAATTTCAATTCAGTAAATGGTTAAATTGATAAAAGGTTAAAGTTAAGGGTAATGTATGATTTTTTTTTTCAAAATAAGCAAGTGGTTATAAAATACTCATTGTTGTCAGGGAATATTCGTTTGGTCATGGAATATTCTTTCTGTCGGGGAATATTCGTACGACGGCGCAGCCTTTTGTGGGCCCGTAACAGAATAACTGTCGGATGAAGAAAACGACAAATTAAAGTTTTTATAAATAACAGCGTAATAATTACTGTTAACACTGTTGGAATACCCGGTGGGTAAAGTAAAGTAATACGCGTTGTTGCACAGTAGCACATGGTATTGCACATTATTTTTTGAATTATTGATTCTTACGTAAGAAGGCACTACTCAATAATTGTTACAGTAATTACTGTTCAGTATTATATTTTATTGATTCAATAATTATTGCGTTGATATTTTATATTATTGTTGTTTCAATAATTGTCACTGCACAGTATTTTCATTATCGAAGAAATAATTCATATTATTTGAATAATATTATTAGATAGCATTATTGGCAATGTCTAGAAAGTTCTGTTAAGGAGAGGTTTGGTCATCTAATTGCGAGCTAGTAAGGAGAAATCTTTATCGGAAAGCCTCCTCTTTCCTGGGAACTGCCTGGTTGTCATTATTATTATTTTATAATATTATTTGTGAATAATTAATTATTGATTTATATGATAAAGGAAATATTTATTTGATGTGGATATAAAATAACTCGTGAATAATAAGTCGTGAATAGTAACTCATGAATAGTAACTCGTGAATAGTAACTTACGAAGAAAATAACATCCCTTACCTCGAAAAAATAGTACTTCTGACTGGAATACTGGATATAGTGCTGAAAGAACTTGAACCGTATAGCAATACTCAAAGTACTAAAATACTCACAAAATACGCTCGATATTATAGAAAGAGAAAGAGAGAGAAGATTTCAGTTTCTGGTGTGATTTTCAATTTTAACCTAAGCACCCTATTTATAGGAAAATGCTTAGAACACCAAAGCAGAAAATTGAATATAATAATATTATATATAAAACAAATTCCTACGCCCACTTTGAAATCTAATTTCAGCCATCTAGCACATGTTAAAGATGTCCACAAACATTTAAAAAACATTTTTCTTTTAAAACATAAATAAAACTTCCAAAAATCAATTATTTTGGAACTTCGGAACTTTAATAATTCATAATAAATAGCCCTTTTATCATAAAATTCGAATCTAGCAAATTTTTATAGGAAATTCAATTCTCTACAACTTTGCAGAAGAAAATTTTTCTAAATTCCAAACAGAAATTGATCGAAATCCACAAACGGACAATTTTACAGGCTATAATCAAATTTCAGTCAAGAAATGGGGTCCACCGACACACAAAACATGTGTTAATCATTTAATGTAACAAAAATACTCTTCTAATACGACATATCGATCATGTTTCTCTCATAGGTTTTTTTCTCTGCCTTCTTTCTAAAAAATCGTGGGCTTTATTCCCATACCCATAACTTTCATTTTTGCCACCCTTCCTATTTCTTACCGTTACATTTTCTCAAACTTTTTCTTTCCCCTTTTGGTTCCCGCTTCCTCTACCTACTTTCTCCATCCTCACCAAAAATTTCTGTTTTCTCCTTCTGTTATTTTCCGGCAGTTCTCCCCCCCTTTTCATCTCCGACCATCTTTGTACTCTAATCATGGTCAACCACTCGCATCTCTCTGCTGGAAACTCTGAGTCTAGCGTCTCCCGTGATATTTTTGCCGAATATGGGGTTTCAAACCCGAATTCTCCTAAGATGGCTGAATCGGAGCTTGCCCCTCCTCCCCCTCCTAATGATCTAGCTTTGGATTCGGATGGCTCGTCTGCCAATAGTGACTGGGACGACCGTATGGGCCTTGGGCATGGGTCTGATATGAAGGACATTTTCACTGCTGCTCAACATTTCTCCTCTCACGATAGAATCATAGCTGCTGATGAAAGGCGTAAGAATCAAAAACTATTGGAGTTTCTTGTAACCAATGGTTTCTCCATTAAAGATTTAAATGATGTTTCAAACTCCGGTGTCATGCATAGGGTTGTTGATGATAACAACCTATTTAACCAAAGCTCTCTGAAAGCTAACTTGACCACTAGTATGGGTTCTGCCCTCCTTGTGCCTGTGCCTAACTCCACTTCGACTGCTGAGAAGCCCAACGTTTTGGGTTGTCCCCAGTCACAACCAGTTAAGGTTGGCTCTTCCCTTCCAGTCAAACCTATGCCTTCTGATAAGCCCTCTTGGAGTGAGGTGGCTGCGAACGATGCTCCCAAGAAATCCTCTCTATCGTTTTTCCCCCATTTGAATCAGAAGGCCTTATCTGAATCAGAAGGCCTTATCAGGGGCGTGACCTGTGCTGCAATAGCCTTGTGGGCTACTTTCTTCATTCTAAGCTCCCTTTCAAGGTAGTTGAGCCTATTGTTCAAAAACTTTGGGGCTCCATGGGATTAACTAAAGTGCTCCTACATGAAAAAGGCTATTACATCTTCAAATTCAATTCGGCTGAAGCTCGAGAAAACATCCTTGCTATGGGCCCCTGGTATATCTCTAACAAACAAATCCTGTTGAAGAAATGGAAGGAGGGTATTGACAATACTAGAGAGGCTTGCTCTAAAGCCCCTGTTTGGGTCAAATTTCATGGCATTCCCCTTTCTTATTGGACAGTCGAAGGCCTCAGTTACATTGCTAGTGGGGTTGGGAAACCTCTTTTCTTGGATAAAGTCACGGAAAGACTGGACCCTTAACCACAACACTTGGCGCAGCGGTAAGTTTCCACCTGGGGTGAACCGTAAACTCGGGCATCCTGGGATCGATCCCCGCCTGCAACAAGTGTGAGGGCCAATTAAAACTGGTCCGTGTGGCCACGGATCGCACATTTCTGGGCGGAGCCATGTCTTAGGCCGAGACTGTGCGCAAAGCCTGGTCCGGAGTGGGGAGACTTAGTCCGACTGCGGTTGGGAAACTCCACATTATCAAAAAAAAAAAAAAAAAAAAAAGACTGGACCCTCTTCCTTATGCCCGGATCTGTGTGGAAATTGATGTTGCAGCCCCTTTGCCGCGTTCTCTTCCTGTTATTATCTTGAATGAAGATGAACACGAGGAACGCTTAGTGGAAGTCACTGTTGAATTCCAGAACAAACCACCCTCTTGCTCAGTTTGCAAAACCTTTGGTCACTCTTTGATTAACTGTCCGAACTCCAATTATCAATGGGTACCAAAATCCTCCACTAAAGCCGCTGTTGGCGCTGGTCCCTCTACCTCTGCTGCTGCTATGAAACCCTCTGTGCCTTCTGAAGAGGGCTGGACTGTTGTTGCCCGAAAAAACCCCCTACTCTTGGAGCCCCCCTCTACTTCTTTGGATCCTTCCTCTCTATCTCCTGTGACTTCAGGTAACCAATTTGCAGCCTTGGGTGATCCTAATCCTGATTGCATTTCCCCTGATTGTAACTCCCTGCCACCTCTTCACAACCCTCTTACTGATAAGCTCAAAATCATCGACGAAAAGGAAGGCAAGGACCTTAAGATGCTAGCAAAAGCAAAAGCAAAATCTGAGGTTATTGGTTCTCCTTCTGCTAAAAGGAGAAACAATGGCAGGGGGGGAAACTCCCCATCCTAAATCTTTATCCTTTTATGTCTAAGATCTGTTCCTACAATGTTAGAGGTTTAAATAAGTCCCAAAAACAGGCTGATGTTCAGGCCTTTTTATCGGACAATCATATATCTTTTGTTGGCCTTGTGGAAACTAGAGTTAAATGTCACAAATCTCAGGCTATCTCCTCTAAACTTTTTGCTAATTGGAACTGGACCTTTAATTATGATTATCATGATAATGGTAGAATATGGGTTGGCTGGAACCCTTCTTTTTTGACTGTTAATGTGTTGTTTAGATCTTCCCAACTTATACATTGTGAATTATCTTTGGTCGGATCTGTTGATATCTTTTTGGTTACTATCGTTTATGGTCTTAACACTCCGTATGAGCGTAAGCAGTTATGGCATGATCTTACAGCCCTTGCAAAGTCCATCAACTCGAGATGGTGTGTTTTGGGAGATTTTAATGAAATTCGCAATCTTGACGAATCGCAGGGGGGTAACGACATTTGGTCGGCTGGCATGTCCGAATTTAAACTTTGTCTTGAACAATCAGGCTTGGATGACATTAGAGCAGTTGGTCCTCACTTCACTTGGAGGAATTCTCAAATTTGCCGTAAGTTGGACAGAGCTCTTGGGAATGCAGAATGGTTCACTCAAATGCCTCTATCTATGGCTACGTTTGGGGCTAGAGGTTTCTCAGATCATAACCCAGTTATTCTGTCTACAGGTCTCCATTCTCCCAAATCTTTCAAGCCTTTTCAGTTTTTCAACCACCTTATTCTATTGGATGGCTACGAGGAGGTGGTTGCCCAAGCATGGAATTGCCGTATCATTGGTTCCCCTCTCTTTGTTCTTGCGGAAAAGCTTCGGAGAACCAAACGAGCCCTCATTGATCTGAATAAGCAACATGGCTCTGCTGCTACAATTGTCAAAATGGCTAGGCAAGCCCTTCATGCTCTTCAAATGACCATTCAACTGTCTAATGCTCCTATATCCCCAGATAATCTGGATCTTCAGAGGAAACTCACCAAGGATTTATGGGATGCGATTACCATTGAAGAGCAATTTTTTTAACAAAAATCCAGAATTCAGTGGCTTTCCTTGGGGGATAAAAACACCAAATACTTTCATGCCAAAACCAAAAGTCGGTGGAATTCAAATAAGATTCTTGCGATCGAGGATAATCAGGGAGTTTTGACTAATGATCCGGAGCAGATTAAGTCCACTGCAGTTGACTACTTCAAAAATCTTTTGGGCACCAAAAATCTCTCCCCTTATCCAGGTCGGGCTGTCCTTGCCGAAGTGATCACCAAGCGTATCAACCCCGCTTTGATCCCCTCTCTTGCAGCTATTGTTACTCCGGAGGAAATTCTTTCTACTCTTAAAGGCATGCAGAGAAACAAAAGTCCTGGTCCTGACGGCTTCAACGTGAATTTCTTTCTTCATTCTTAGGGCACTGTGGGGGCTGATTTTGTCAAAGTCGTTCAATCATTCTTCATCTATGGTCATATGCTTAAGGAATCCAATGCCACTGCTGTCGCTCTTATTCTTAAAGTCCCAAACCCCTCCTCGATGGCTGACTTTCGGCCAATATCCTGCTGCAACTCTATCTATAAATTCATATCCAAAATATTAGCAGCTAGACTTAAAGCCACTCTTCCTGACCTTATCTCCAATTCTGAAGCTGCCTTTATCCCAGGACGTAAAATTGGTGACAACATTCTTTTGGCCCAAGAGCTCTTACGAAACTATCACAGACCTTCTGGCCCCTTTAGATGTGCGGTTAAAATCGATTTGAAGAAAGCTTTCGACTCTGTTCGATGGGAATTCCTATTTGATGCTCTGACTCTTTTTGGCTATCCTACTACTTTCATTCAATGGATCAGAAGTTGCATATCTACGACAATGTTCTCAGTTAAAGTTAATGGTCAGCTATGTGGCTATTTCCAAGGTAAACAAGGTATTCGCCAAGGCGACCCTCTTTCTCCATACCTGTTTGTTTTAGTCATGGAAGTCCTAGCTCTTCTTCTTGATAAAGCTTCTACCTCTCCAAACTTTTCATTCCATTGGAGAACAAAGGCATGTAAAATCACAAACCTTTGCTTTGCGGATGACCTCCTTCTCTTTTGTCATGGTGACATGCATTCGGTCAACCTCCTAAAGCATAGCCTTGACTCCTTTACCAGCTTCTCTGGCCTAGCTATAAATCATAGCAAAAGTCAGTGCTTCCTTGCAAACGTCTCTCCTAATCTGGCTGCCAACATTCTTTCATCCCTCAATATAGGCCTGGGCTCTTTGCCTGTCAAATTCTTAGGAGTTCCCCTCATTACTTCAAAGCTATCCTCAGCGGAATGTTTTCCCCTAATTCAGAAGATCATCATGCGAATTCAGTCATGGGCTAACCACTTCCTCTCTTATGCGGGTAGGCTGCAACTCATTAAATCCATTCTATTTGCTATTCAATCTTATTGGTCTGCTTATTTTGTTCTTCCCAAATCGGTAATCAAGCAAATTGAACAGCATCTTTCTAGATTTCTTTGGAAGGGCTCCTCTCTTGATAAATATGGTGCAAAAGTTTCTTGGGCCCGTGTCACCCTGCCCCTATCAGAAGGTGGATTAGGTATTAAAAAAGTTGTTGAATGGAACAAAGCACAGATTATGCTACACCTTTGGCAAATTATCAGTTTCAAAAGTTCCTCTTTCTGGGCTCAATGGGTTAACAAAACCCTTCTCTTGAAGCACAACTTTTGGACTACTCCTATTCCATCTAATGCATCCTGGATTTGGCGCAAAGTTCTGAACCTTAGGAGCTTAGCCATAAATTTTGTTACATATAAAGTAGGAAACGGCCAGAACATCAGCTTATGGAAAGATCCTTGGCTAACCAATCGCCCTCTGGCTTGCCACCGTACAGACCCTATTGTCTCAAATTCTGGTTTGTCTTTTACCACCAAAGTCAGCGACATCATCATGCACTGCTCATGGCAGCCTCCTAGATCAAATTACCATAGCCTTATGCAGATGAAGGAGAAATTACATCACCTATCGTTGCCTTCTCTCGGTCCGGATCAAGTCTGCTGGGCAGGCGTCTCTTCGGTCAAAGCTTCTCATAATGGACATCTATTCGATGTGAGGGTACCACTGTCCCTTGGTTCAAACTTATTTGGCACAACCTTCAGGTCCCCCACTTTTCTTTCTTCTTCTGGCTGGCGCTTCATAAGAGGCTAGTGACATGGCCGCTGGACTCCTGCTGTCTATGTTCTCATGCCCCCGAATCATTCTCGCACCTTTTCTTTGCCTGCGCCTTCTCTCGGCAGGTGCTTGGATCAGTGTTTGCTGTTCATGGCTGGTTTGGTGTGCCTTTTGACTGGAACCCGCTTATTCACCACATTCAACATTCTCCAATGGACCACATGTCATCTCGGATTATAAAGCTTTGCTTGGCTACTATTATTTATAAAGTATGGAATGAACGCAATAGGCGAGCCCATGGTGAACCCCCTAGTATTGCTACTGCTCTTGTTCAAGACTGTGTTAGGATTGTTAAATGCAAATTGTATTCAGTTAAAGATTTTAGTTCTTATACGCTAAAATATCCAAACCTTTGATGTTGGCAGTTATAGCTTTTGGTTCTAGCAAGTGCATCATTGGCTTGTCTCTGATGTAGCTGTTTTAGCTCTTTAGCGGGGTATGCCCCTAGATGTGTTTCCTATTTCTTTTATTTATTTAATACTCACAATTTAGCAAAAAAAATACTCTTCCTCCTCATATACTCATATATCCCATATTTATTGTAAAAATATCATCATTAATATATTATTAAAATAATATATTTAAATGAATTATTTTATCAAAAAAAGATAAAATATTAATTTTCAACAATTGTTACTTTAAAAATTTTTCTCCGTCTATATCCACATAAAATGAATATTTTTCTCATCATATAAATCAATAATTAATTATTCACAAATAATATTACAGAATCACAATACTGACAACCAGACAGTTCCCAGGAAAGAGGGGGCTTTCCAATAAAGATTTCTCCTTACTGGCGCACAATTAGGTGACCAAACCTCTGCTTAGACAGAATTTTCTAGACATTGCCAATAATGTTATCTATTAATATGATTCAGATAATATGAATTATTGTTTCGATAATAAAAAATACTGTGTAGTGACAATTATTGAAATAACAGTAATATAAAAAAATCAACGCAGCAATTATTGAATAAATAAAATAAAATACTGAACAGTAATTACTGTAACAATTATTGAGTAGTGCCTTCTTACGTAAGAATCAATAATTGGTGCAATATCGTGTGCTAGTGTGCAACCACGCATATTACTGTGTTTTAACCACCAAGTATTCCAACAGTATCAACGGTAACAACTACGCCGTTATTTATAAACAACTTATACTTGTCATTTTCTTCATCCAATCGCTTTCTGTTATGGACCCACACAAGGCTGCGCCGTCGTACGAATATTCTCCGACAGTAAGAATATTCCACGACCAAACGAATATTCCCCAACAACATTGAATATTTTATAACCACTTGCTTATTTAAAATATTTGCGCATTTTACCCATAACTAACCACATTAATCAAATCAACCCTTACTATTTCAAAATAATAAATATAGGAAATTAAATTTCATTTATTAATAATTTGGGGTCTTACAGGTGCGGTATTTAACACACTATCTCGCTCCGCGGCGCCAGACCTCAGTACCAGAATTTTTTTTAAAGTTGAAAATTTTAGTGAGATTCTCGGAGCCATAGCTTCTTCGTTATAAGTCCGATTTGGTCCGTTCAAAAGCCTACACGTCATAAATGACATACTCTACGCGTTCAGATAAGAATTTGACACTTTCAAATCCGTTAACTCAAAATTTACTATTAAGTTCATTTTATAAACTTTCATAAACGTTAATGAGCGTTCAATGCTCTTTTTTTTGTTTTAAGTCGGAATCCGACGATTCTCGAACCCACAACTCTTAAATACCCTATCTCACGTCTTGACATTGAAAAACAAGGTTTTTAAGTCTCACGACAACTTTCGACTACCAATCTGGAATTTTAACGTTTTCAACGTTTAACGTCTATTTCCGTGAAATTCGTCATAACTTAGTTACTAATGTTCTCTAGGCCAATTCACATGGAATACTACTTAGATTTCATATCTACATCCTAACTAGGCAAGATGCACATATTTACGTATTGATGGAGTTCAATTGTTTATCAACAATCAATCTCAACAATCAATATTTTCATGATTTAAAACTATATCAACCCATAAGATTTCTATGATTTCATGACTTATAGAGATTAAATCTATAATAAGTCATCCTTATTCCACCATACTAGACATATACCACCCACTTATGATTCTCCATACTAAAAGAAAACAAAAGAGATGGAATTAGAATTAAGGAATATTACCTGAAGAACTCTTAGGTAATCTTGAAAACTCTTAAGCAAAGATTCAAAGTGTATGATTTGGTTAAGTCGAACTCTCTCTCTCTCTCAAAAATCTAGGTTGGCAATTTAAAAAACTCACAAAAGACCAATCCAAGCTTTCTATTTATAGAAAATGAAATGGGGGGCAATCTAGACATTATACCCCCACCTCCTTACTATTACACACTTTGTCACCAAGTAAAATACTTGGTGACCAAGTGTTATGCTTGCCTTACACACCAAGGGTCGTCCCACCATGCCCATGGGTCATTCCCATGGTTTTTACCCATTCGGTGACCCACCGATTCGCTCCACGGTTCGATTTTCTTGCATTGGGCTTAACCAATCTAATATTGGGCCTTGACTTGGGCTTAACACAATAATCCCTTGGGCTTGATCATTCAATTGATTAGACTAAACATAATCCAACCCAAATGAATTAACATTAAGTCTTAACTTAATTCCATAATACTAATCGTACTATACGTATATATAATTCATGTATTTTCTCCGTATAATACTCATATGATAATCGTATTGTACTTCATATTACCTCATCGTATTATACATAGATACTAAATAGTATCATACTTGAATAACACACGCTTTAACTATAACACAATTCCTTCTACGCGTTTCATTTCCTTCTCGGAAATCAATATACTCAACCCTTAGGTTTTAAGTCCGCAGGAGAAAACTTCATTTGCCATAAATGAAATATTATCAGATATTTCATCTCATCTCGATATTCTATCATTACGCCTTTCTTGAAATTTCAAAATAATTCCCCGAACAGAAACGGATGAATAGTGTTTTTGCGGGAATTTCTCAGAAAACATTTATTTTCGTCTTGGAAATTCTAAATAGTTAATTCTAGCAGGTAGCCAGATTACTAACAATATAAATACATCATAGGTCATAGGACGACCTTCACATAGCTTACTCACAAAATAAATCAATTAAATTCATTTAATTCACATAATCAAATAAAAATTTAATTGTCATAAAAATCCGGGGCGTTACAATAGGTGTTCTTCATGTTCTTGGCAAAACCCAGAACATTCATGTCAGTTTTCGAGTGACCTACTTTGACCAAGATTGCTGATCAGATCATGATATTTCTGGGCTATCTATTGATCACTGTTTGTAGAATTAATGTAATACTACATGATAAAACAACAATCATGGTCATACAATACATAACAAATGAGATTTGGCCATCTAAAGTGGTTGTCAAAGATGTTCTTTGTTTTTGGTTTTGCCCATAAATGAAGAACATATAGTGGGTCTTACTTTGGGCTTCCACTACATACTAGTCTTGTAATATTTTTATGATCTAATGATTTCAGTATATAGAAAACATGTAACTAAAGAGATATATTACAGAAAACACATCTAATGTAAGACCCCGAATTTTATGAAATAAAAGTATTCAATTTTCCTATTTAGTAACTGGTTAAATTGATAAAAAGTAAAGTTAAGGGTGATATATGAATTTTTTTCAAATTAAGCAAGTGACTATAAAATACTTATTGTTGTTGGGGAATATTTGTTCGCTCGTGGCATATTCTTGTTGTCGGTAAATATTCGTACGACGGCGCATGTAAGACCCCGAATTTTATGAAATAAAAGTATTCAATTTTTCTTATAATTACAATTCAGTAAATGGTTAATTTGATAAAAGGTTAAAGTTAAGGGTAATCTATGATTTTTTTTTCAAAATAAGCAAGTGGTTATAAAATACTCATTGTTGTCGGGGAATATTCGTTTGGTTGTGGAATATTCTTTCTGTCGGGGAATATTCGTACGACGGCGCAGCCTTTTGTGGGTCCGTAACAGAATAAGTGTCGGATGAAGAAAACGACAAATTAAAGTTTTTATAAGTAACGACATAATCGTTACTATTAACACTGTTGGAATACCCGGTGGGTAAAGTAAAGTAATACGCGTTGTTGCACAGAGCACATGGTATTGCACAGTATTTTTTGAATTATTCATTCTTACGTAAGAAGACACTACTCAATAATTGTTACAGTAATTACTGTTCAGTATTATATTTTATTGATTCAATAATTGCTGCGTTGATATTTTATATTACTTTTGTTTCAATAATTGTCATTACATAGTATTTTCATTATCGAAGCAATAATTCATATTATCTGAATAATATTATTAGATAACATTATTGACAATGTCTAGAAAGTTCTGTCTAAGGAGAGGTTTGGTCACCTAATTGCGCGCCAGTAAGGAGAAATTCTTATTGGAAAGCCCTCTCTTTCCTGGGAACGGTCTGGTTGCCAGTACTGTGATTCTGTAATATTATTTGTGAATAATTAATTATTGATTTATATGATGATGAAAATATTGATTTTATGTGGATATAGATGGAGAAAATTTTTAATGTGACAATTGTTGAAAATTAATATTTTATCTTTTTCTGATAAAATAATTCATTTAAATATATTATTATATTTTAATAATATAATAATGATGATATTTTTACGATGAATGTGGGATATATGAGTATATGAGGAGGAAGAGTATTTTTATTACATTAAATGTTTAACACATATTTTATGTGTCGGTGGACCCCATTTCTTGACTAAAATTTGATTATAGCCTGTAAAATCGCCCGTTTGTGGATTTCGGTCAATTTCTGTTTGGAATTTGGAGAAACTTTCTTCTGCAAAGTTGTAGAGAATTGAATTTCCAATAAAAACTCGCGAGATTCGAATTTTCTGATGAAAGGGCTATTTATTATGAATTATTGAAGTTTCAGAGTTCCGAAATAATTGATTTTTGGAAGTTTTAATTGTTTAAAATAACAAAAACGTTTTTATGGTGGGTTGGTGGGTTCATGTGTTGTTAAGCATGCTAAAAATCTGAATTCGAAGTGGGCGTAGAAAAAATTTGTTAATAATTATTAATTTATTAAATTTTTCTACTTTGGTGTTCTAAGAATTTTCCTATAAATAGGGTGCTTACGTTAGAATTGAAAATACACCAGAAACTGAAGTTTTCTCTCTCTATATTATCGAGCGTATTCTTGTGAGTATTTTGAGTATACTTTGAGTATTGCTATACGGTGCAAGTTCAAGTCATAGCCTATATCCGGTGTTTCAACTAGAAGTACTATCTTTCGAGGTAAGGGATGTTATTTTCTTCTCAAATGATATTATTTCTTCAATATCATTATGCCGAAATATTGGTTGGAACTTTTTATCAAATTTGGAACTTTTTTATGTCGGGGTTACTATTCATGAGTTACTATTCACGAGTACTATTCACGAAGCATGATGATGTTTTTGTGAAATTTCTATCTTTTGGTGTCAGAGTTACTATTCACGTATACGACACTATTCACGAATACAACACTATTCATCAAAAAATGAAAATTTCCTTTTCGTCTAAAATATCTATTGTGGATACTAGCTTTGATTGTATCCATGTTTTGATCATTCTTGAACTTTACACCGCTATGATTATTTTTGAGGTTTTTTTGGACATGGATAAAACAAAGTACGAATCCTTAATCCTTAATCCTTAATCCTTGTTATTTTGTTTCACTAGATTCATTTCTTTAGAAATATTTTTCATCATCTTCAGTCCTAAATGATGATATAACTGAATATCTTTGGCCTGTAGTGCAAAGATGAATGATTTCTGATGAATATCTTTGGCCCGTAGTGCAAAGATGAACAGGTGTTTAGATGAACATGACCAATTGATGAATATCTTTGGCCTGTAGTGCAAAGATGACTTGTTGATGTATATCTTTGGCCTGTAGTGCAAAGATGACTTGTTGATGAATATCTTTGGCCTGTAGTGCAAAGATGACTTGTTGATGTATATCTTTGGCCGTAGTGCAAAGATGAATTTATTAGTATGATTATGAACATGAACTGTGATTTGGTATAACCATGATCTTTGATGTTTCAGGTGATAAAAATTATCTTTGTCCTGGATGAGAAAATGAATTTAGAACAACAATTACGATTATGAGTTATACATGTGATTGTGGACAGGAATTGTTGATTGATGTTATAGGGATAAAATATTGTTGGTGGACTTTTAACATAGAGAAGATAATAGACTTTATAGTCTATTTGACTCTTCTAATGGATTGCTCGTTCCGCTGCAACTATGGTTAAATTTTTTTATCATATACCATATGTTCTAAATCTCTGATTTATTACTGTTGAAGGCTATTGATAATTTATTTATCTTTAGTCATGACATTCTTTACTGAGCTAGTTGTGCTCATCCTTTTGCTTCACAATTCCTTTCAGGTAATACGAGTGTAGCTGGGTCGAGCGGGGGATAACAGGGGAATAGAACGGTGGTCATCATTTAGTAGTTATATTTGGCGAATCAACTAGGGTGAAGCGAATCCAACGTTGGAAGGGTGTTTTGCCACTGTCATACAAGATGTCTAATGACATACCACCTCGTGTCATCATAAGACATGGATGTGCTCATCCACTTGCTGAGTATATCTACCAGCACTATCTATATGATCTTGGAGTCTATTTGAAATATAACTCTCAATTAGAGACAGTGGAGATAATGATATGTCAGGAGAAGACTTGCCATTGGGAAGAATATGATAGTAATCTTCTTATTTTTCTTTGGGGTCTATTGGGTCAACCAAGGATAATTCTATGGCCATAATCTATAATAACCTAGACGCATGGCCTCCAATGTACGAAGGTTTCCTTGAGCACTTCCCAAATATTCTAATTTCTAAAACAGTTTTCGACTATACCTTTATGTAAGGTGTCATTATGAGGTGCTGTCCACGGTTGGGACATGAGTCACAGTTGATATATATTTGTATACAAACTCACAGGTATGTGTTGTTGTATTTTGCACGATAATTATTGTAATAAAGTTGTAGTTGTTTTCTGTACCATGTATTTGGCGACTTAGAATAGGTTGGATGGAATGGATCTATTTTGGGGTCGTTACAGCGCAGCCGTTTGTGGGGCCCATAATATAATAACTGTTGGATGAATAAAATTACAAGTTTAAGTTTTTATAAATAACGACGTAGTTGTTACCGTTAACACTGTTGAAATACCTGGTGGTTAAAATATAAATATAGTAATACGCATTGTTGCACACTAGCACACGGTATTGCACAGTATTTTTGAATTATTGATTCTTACGTAAGAAGGCACTACTCAATAATTGTTACAGTAATTACTTTTACAAATTTTATTTAATTGATTCAATAATTGCTGCGTTGATATTTTATATTATTGTTCTTTCAATAATTGTCACTGTACAATATTTCCCATTATCAGATCAATATTTCATATTATTTGAATAATATTATTAGATATCATTGTTGGCAATGTCTAGAAAGTTCTGTCTAAGGGGAGGTTTGGTCACCTAATTGCGCGCCAGTAAGGAGAAATCCTTATCGGAAAGCCCCCTCTTTCCTGGGAACGGCCTGGTTGTCATAATTATGATTATGTAATATTATTTGTGAAAAATTAATTATTGATTTATATGATAAGGAAATATTTATTTTATAAATGATGGATTTATTTATTTTATGTGGTTATAATTGAAGGATTTAAGGTTGAGGTGTTTTATCAGTATTTTTGTCGGAATGGAGGTTTTAAAAATCAAATCAGTATTTTTACGATATATTGTGAGAGTTATAATTTTTAATCCGACCGTTGGATCGTTGTGATGTTTGGATATTTTATACATATAAATGTTGAGTATATGTTCACAACTTTTGAACCGTTAAAAGTGAACGAATGATTTGTTATGAATTTTCAGAGGTGACTGATTCGGAAATTAGGGTTATAATTGATTTTGGTGAAAATTCTAAAATTGAGTGGGCCCCACTTGTGGTTGGTGAAGAAATGTGTTGAAATTCTAATTCAAATGAGGTGGGTGGCAATAGTAGTAGGTAAAGCCATCAGGTAGTAGGTCAAGTCTGCTTCGGCGTGCTAATATTTTCCTATAAATAGAGTGTTGAGTTAGAATTGAAAATCACACCAGAAACATAAGCTTTCTCTCTATCTCTCTCTATATTATTGAGCGTATTTTTGTGAGTATTTAGATACTTTGAGAGTTTCTATTCAGTGCAAGGTTCCTTCGACTTTATATTCCGGTCAGAAATACTGCTCTTTCGAGGTAAGGGATTTTAAGGGTTATTATGTTTTTCAGTTTCGTAATTTTTCCGACCTTCAAAAATTGTGGAAAATTTGAAATGATAATTTGTTGAGTTTTATTGATTGTGTCCAAAAATGGCAATTTTCGGATGTATAGATTAGGAGTTATGAATTTTATGAGAAAAGACTATTTTAAAAATAAACCCTTATAACTCCTTGTGGTTAACTCCAAAATTTGTGAAATATTTATTGGGAGTACATCTATATAATATCAGTATACCCTGTAAATTTTGGAATTTTTAATTTAAAGTATAATTTATGATAAATGTCTTAATATTCGGCAGTTTTGGCTATATGAAAAATAGTAAATGAATTTTAAAACTTTCGAGAAAAATATTTGTTCAATATGGGACTATATTCTGCTAAATCCTAGGAAAGAAATTTTGTTTGAACTGCTTTGATATTTTTCATGAAAATGGACTAGTTATGAATAAATGAATTAAATATGTTATGTGAAGTAGCAAAATTGAAAAATAGGATTTTATGGCTTGGGAATCCTATATATGGTATATTCAGATTTTTGATGAAGTTGTTGGTTATTGGTGATGAAATTTTATGAGTTTGGCATTTTTGTATGATTAAATGCATTAATTAGTAAAATATAAACAATTAAAATAAATTGTTTATAAGTTTAAGAAATGATTAAGATATTGTGGTAATATTAATAATATTAGATTATGAGATTATTAAGTGATTTATAACATTTGGATTAAGGTGTTATGAAATCATTGATTTATGAATCTTACTCTTGAAATTAAATGCAGCTTTTTTTTTTGATAATGTGGGGTTTCCCAACCGCCGTCGGACTAATCCCCCCAGGCCGGACTCAACCGTTTTGGCTTGCGCACCAGCTTGCGCTGGCCGTCCGTGGCCACACGAATTAAAGAATTCTCACACTTGAGGCAGGCGGGACTCGATCCCAGGATGTCCGGGTCTACGGCTCACCCCAGGTCGAAGCTTACCGCTGCGCCAAGTGCTGTGGTTGAAATTAAATGCAGTTGTTGATCATATTGTTTTTATTATCATATATAACATTTTTATAATCCCGGTGATGAAATTTCTCTTTGACTTAAGTGTAAAGATGGGTAGATTATTGGTATGATCGTGACTATGGGTTCTCTTTGGCCAGTAGTGCAAAGTTGAATTGTTGACTGGTATGATCATGACCATTGAATTTACAATTGAATATTTTTAGCTTAAGTGCAAAGGTGAATTGATCAACATGATTATAATTATGGTTTATATAAATTCTGAAATGATTGTATGTTTCTTTAAGTTATGAATATTTTTGGCCTGTAGTGGAAAGATCAATTATTGATGAATATCTTTGGCCCGTAGTGCAAAGATGATCTGTTGTTGAATATCTTTGGCCCGTAGTGTAAAAATGACTTGTTGATTGAATATCTTTTGCCTGTAGTGCAAAGATGAACTATTGATGAATGTCTTTGGCCTGTAGTGAAAAGATGTCCTATTGTTGAATATCTTTGGCTTGTAGTGCAAAGATATCCTGTTGTTGAATATCTTTGGCTTGTAGTGTAAAGATGAATTTATTAGTATGATTATGAATATGAACTGTGATTTGGTATAACCATGATCTTTGATATTTCAGGTAAAGACAGGTGATGTAAATTATCTTCGTCCTGGGTGCAAATAGGAATTTAGAATCACAATTATGGTTATGAGTTATTCATATGATTGTGGAAAGGAACTGTTGATTGATGTTACAGAGATAAAATATTGTTGGTGGACTTTTAATGTGGAGAAGATAATAGACTTTATAGTCTATTTGACTCTTCTAATGGATTGTTCGTTCCGCTGCAACTATGGTTGAAAAGTTTTATCATCTACCATATGTTCTAAATCTCTGATTTATTACTGATGAATGCTATTGATAATTTAATTATCTTTAATCATGATATTCTTTACTGAGCTAGTTGTGCTCACCCTTTTTGCTTCACAATTCCTTTCATGTAATAAGAATGTAGTTGGGTCGAGCGGGGATAACAGGGGAATAGTGTGATGGTCCGGACTGTCAAAGTTTCTCAACACATTATAAAACGGCATGACATACAATATATAATTGTATTAAGGACCTAAGATGTGTGTGTCGTATCTTATACGTCACTTAATAATTGATTTTGGTGAACAACAATAGGGTGAGGCGAACCCAACGTTGGAAGGGTGTTTTATCACTATCATACAAGATGTCTAATGACATACAACCTTGTGTTATCATAAGACAGGGTTGTGAACATCCACTTGCTGAGTATATCTATGAGCACTACTTATATGATCATGGAGTTTGCTTAAAATATAATTCTCAATTGCAGACAGTGGAGATAATTATATGTCAAAAGAGGAGTCATCATTGGAAGGAACATGATAGTAATCTTCTCATTTTTCTTTGGGGTCTATTGGATCAATCAAGAATAATTCTCTAGACATATGATATCTATCATAACATAGATTCATGGCCTCCTCAATAATTGTTACAAAGTATTTTTGAATTATTGATTCTTATGTAAGAAGGCACTACTCAATAATTGTTACAGTAATTACTTTTTAATATTTTATTTTATTGATTCAATAATTACTGCGTTGATATTTTATATTATTGTTGTTTCAATAATTGTCACTGGACATTATTTACCATTATCAATTCAATATTTCATATTGTTTGAATAATATTATTAGATATCATTATTGGCAATGTCTAGAAAGTTCTGTCTAAGGAGAGGTTTGGTCAACTAATTGCGCACCAGTAAAGAGAAATCCTTATCGGAAAGCCCCCTCTTTCTTGGGAACGGCCTAGTTTTCATAATTGTGATTATGTAATATTATTTGTGAATAATTAATTATTGATTTATATGATAAGGAAATATTTATTTTATAAATGATGGATTTATTTATTTTATGTGGTTATAATTAAAGGATTTAAGGTTGAGGTGTTTTATAAGTATTTTTGTCGGAATGGAGGTATTAAAAATTAAATCACTATTTTTACGATATATTGCGAGAGTTATAATTTTTAATCCGACCGTTGGATCGTTGTGATTTTTGGATATGTTATACATATATATAAGTTGAGTATATGTCCACAAAATTTGATCCATTAAAAATGAACGAATGATTTGTTATGAATTTTAAGAGGTTACTGATTCAAAAATTAGGGTTATAATTGATGTTGGTGGAAAATTCTAGAATTGAGTGGGCCCCACTTGTGATTGGTGAAGAAATGTGATGAAATTCTAATTCAAATGTGGTGGGTGGCAATAGTAGCAGGTAAAGCCATCAGGTACCAGGTCAAGTCTGTTTCGGCGTGCTAACATTTTTCTGTAAACAGAGTGCTGAATTAGAATTAAAAATCACACCAGAAACATAAGCTTTGTCTCTTTCTCTCTCTATATTATCAAGCGTATTTTTGTGAGTATATAGATACTTTGAGAGTTTCTATTCAGTGCAAGGTTCCTTCGAATTTACATTCCGGTTAGAAATACTTCTCTTTTGAGGTAAGAGATTTTAAGGGTTATTATGTTTTTCAGTTTTGTAATTTTTCCGACCTTCAAAAATTGTGGAAAAATTTGAAATGATACTTTGATGAGTTTTATTGATTGTGTCCAAAAATGGCGATTTCTGGATGTATAGATTAGGAGTTATGGATTTTATGTGAAAAGACTATTTTAAAAGTAAACCCTTATAACTCTTTGTGGTTAACACCAAAATTTGTGAAATTTTTATTGGAATTACATCTATATAGTATCAGTATACCCTGTAAAATTCGGAATTTTTGGATAAAAGTATAATTTATGATAAATGTCTAAATATTCGGCAATTTTGGCCATATGAAAAATAGTAAATGAATTTTAAAAATTTCGAGAAAAATATTTGTTCAATATGGGACTATATTCTTCGAAATCCCAGAAAAGAAATTTTGTTTGCACTGCTTTGATATTTTTCATGAAAATGGAATAGTTATGAATAAATGAATTAAATATGTTATGTGAAGTAGCAAAATTGAAAAATAGGATTTTATGGCTTGAGAATCCTATATATGGTATATGTAGATTTTTGATGAGGTTGTTGGTTATTGGTGATGAAATCTTGTGAGTTTGGCATTTTAGTATGATTAAATGCATTAATTAATAAAGTGTAAACAATTAAAATAAATTGTTTATAAGTTTAAGAAATGATTAAGATATTGTGGTAATATTAATAATATTAGATTATGAGATTATTAAGTGATTTATAACATTTGGATTAAGGTGTTATGAAATCATTGATTTATGAATCTTACTCTTGAAATTAAATGCAGTTGTTGATCATATTGTTTTTATTATCATATATAACACATTTATAATCCCGGTGATGAAATTTCTCTTTGACTTAAGTGTAAAGATGGGTAGATTATTGGTATGATCGTGACTATGAGTTCTCTTTGGCCAATAGTGCAAAGTTGAATTGTTGTCTAGTATGATCATGACCATTGAATTTACAATTGAATATTTTTAGCTTAAGTGCAAAAGTGAATTGATCAACATGATTATAATTATGGTTTATATAAATTCTGAAATGATTGTATATTTCTTTGAGTTATGGAATATCTTTGGCCTGTAGTGGAAAGGTCAATTATTGATGAATATCTTTGGCCCGTAGTGCAAAGATGACCTGTTGTTGAATATCTTTGGCCCGTAGTGCAAAAATGACTTATTGATTAAATATCTTTTGCCTGTAGTGCAAAGATGAACTGTTGATGAATATCTTTGGCCTGTAGTGCAAAGATGTCCTGTTGTTGAATATCTTTGGCTTGTAGTGCAAAGATATCCTGTTGTTGAATATCTTTGGCTTGTAGTGCAATGATGAACTGTTGATGAATATCTTTGGCCCGTAGTGCAAAGATGAATTTATTAGTATGATTATGAACATGAACTGTGATTTGGTATAACCATGATCTTTGATATTTCAGGTAAAGACAGGTGATGTAAATTATCTTCGTCCTGGGTGCAAAGAGGATTTTAGAATCACAATTATGGTTATAAGTTATTCATATGATTGTGGAAAGGAACTGTTGATTGATGTTACAGAGATAAAACATTGTTGATGGACTTTTAATATGGAGAAGATAATAGACTTTATAGTCTATTTGACTCTTCTAATGGATTGCTCGTTCCGCTGCAACTATGGTTGAAAAGTTTTATGATCTACCATATGTTCTAAATCTCTGATTTATTACTGATGAATGCTATTGATAATTTAATTATCTTTAGTCATGATATTCTTTACTGAGCTAGTTGTGCTCACCCTTTTGCTTCACAATTCCTTTCAAGTAATAAGAATGTAGCTGGGTCGAGCGGGGATAACAGGGGAATAGTGTGATGGTCTGGGACTGTCAAAGTTTCTCAAGACATTATAAAACGGCATGACATACAATATATAATTGTATTAAGGACCAAAGATGTTTGTGTCGTATCTTATACGTCACTTAATAATTGATTTTGGTGAACAACAATAGGGTGAGGCGAACCCAACGTTGGACGGGTGTTTTACCACTATAATACAAGATGTCTAATGACATATAATCTCGTGTTATCATAAGACAGGGTTGTGCACATCCACTTGCTGAGTATATCTACGAGCTCTACCTATATGATCTTGGAGTTTGTTTAAAATATAATTCTCAAATACAGACAGTGGAGATAACTATATGTCAAGAGAGGACTCATCATTGGAAGAAATAAGATAGTAATCTTCTCATTTTTCTTTGGGGTCTATTGGACCAACGAAGAATAATTCTCTAGACATATGATATATATCAAAACTTAGATTCATGGCCTCCTATGTACGAAGGTTTCCTTGAGCATTTCCCAAAGATTTTAATTTCTAAAACAGTTCTAGATTGTACCTTTATGTAAGGTATCACTGTGAGGTGCTGTCCATAGTTGGGACATGAGTCACAGTTGGTATTAAAACTCACAGTATATGTGTTGTTGTATTTTGCACGACAATTGTAGTAATAAAGTTAAAGTTGTTTTCTGTACCATGTATTTGGCGACTCAGAATAGGTTGGACGGATTGGACCTATTTTGGGGTCGTCACAGCTGGTATCAGAGTTCGGGATATGTTCTCTGGCTGAGATCAGGGAATATAACTAGGAGGGGATAGATGAGTAAATCCTTTGCTAGTGTGCCCTACCTAAGCTTATTTGTTGGTCAGTCATAATATCGGGATATTATGTGCGAAGTTAATTTGTTCAGTTAACCCTTGTTTTGAAGCTGTATTCTAGAATGATATCTGAAATACAAGAGATGAGCAATGGATAAATCATTATGACAGGGAAGATGGAATCTGAAATGAAAGCAAGGTATTCTCAACTTTTTGAATTATCAGGTACGTAAATTTCGAGGACAAAATTTTATAAGGAGGGGAGATTGTAAGACCCCGAATTTTATGAAATAAAAGTATTTAATTTTCCTATTTAGTAAATGATTAAATTGATAAAAAGTAAAGTTAAGGGTGATATATGAATTTTTTTCAAAATAAGCAAGTGGCTATAAAATACTTATTGTTGTCGGGGAAAATTTGTTCGGTCATGGAATATTCTTGTTGTCGGGGAATATTCGTACGACGGCGTAGCCGTTTGTGAACCCCATAATAGAATAACTGTCGGATGAAGAAAACGACAAGTTTAAGTTTTTATAAATAACGACGTTGTTGTTACCATTAAAACTGTTGGAATACCTGACAGTTCTTTACTGAGCTAGTTGTGCTCACCCTTTTGCTTCACAATTCCTTTCAAGTAATAAGAGTGTAGCTAGGTCGAGCGGGGATAACAGGGGAATAATGTGATGGTCCTGGACTGTAAAAAGTTTCTCAACACATTATAAAAAGGCATGACATACAATATATAATTGTATTAAGGACCTAAGATGTGTGTGTCGTATCTTATACGTCACTTAATAATTGATTTTGGTGAACAACAATTGGGGTGAGGCGAACCCAACGTTGGAAGGGTGTTTTTCCACTATCATACAAGATGTCTAATGACATACAACATCGTGTTATCATAAGACAGCGTTGTGCACATCCACTTGCTGAGTATATCTACGAGCACTACCTATATGATCTTGGAGTTTGCTTAAAATATAATTTTCAATTGCAGACAGTGGAGATAACTATATCTCAAGAGAGGACTCATCACTGGAAGAAATATGATAGTAATCTTCTCATTCTTCTTTGGGGTCTATTGGATCAACCAGGAATAATTCTCTGGACATATAATATCTATCATAACTTAAATTCATGGCCTCCTATATACGAAGGTTTCCTTGAGCATTTCCAACAGATTTTAATTTCTAAAACAGTTTTAGATTGTATCTTTATGTAAGGTATCACTGTGAGGTGCTGTCCATAGTTGGGACATGAGTCACAGTTGGTATTAAAACTCACAGTTTATGTGTTGTTGTATTTTGCACGACAATTGTAGTAATAAAGTTGTAGTTTTTTTCTGTACCATGTATTTGGCGACTCAGAATAGGTTGGATGGATTGGACCTATTTTGGGGGCGTCACAGTTGGTATCAGAGCTTAGGGATATGTTCTCTGACAGAGATCGGGGAATAGAACTAGGAGGGGAGAGATAAGTAAATACTTCGCTAGTGTGTCCTACCTAAGCTTATTTGTTGGTCAGTCATAATATCGGGATATTATGTGATATGTTAATTTGTTCAATTAACCCTTATTTTGAAGCTGTATTCTAGAATGATATCTGAAATACAGGAGATGAACAATGGAGAAATCATGATGACAGGGAAGATGGAATCTAAAATGAAAGCAAGGTATTCTCAACTCTTTGAATTATCAGGTACATAAATTTCGAGGATGAAATTTCATAAAGAGGGGAGATTGTAAGACACCGAATTTTATGAAAAAAAAGTATTCAATTTTCCTATTTAGTAAATGGTTAAATTGATAAAAAGTAAAGTTAAGGGTGATATATGAAATTTTTTCAAAATAAACAAGTGGCTATAAAATACTTATTGTTGTCGGGGAATATTTGTTCGGTCGTGAAATATTCTTGTTGTCGGGGATTATTCGTACGATGGCGCAGCCGTTTGTGGACCCCGTAACAGAATAACTGTCGGATGAAGAAAACGACAAGTTTAAGTTTTTATAAATAACGGCGTAGTTATTACCGTTAACACTGTTGGAATACCTGGTGGTTAAAATATAGTAATACGCATTTATGCACAGTAGCACACGGTATTGCACAGTATTTTTGAATTATTGATTCTTACGTAAGAAGGCACTACTCAATAATTGTTACAGTAATTACTTTTTAATATTTTATTTTATTGATTCAATAATTGCTGTGTTGATATTTTATATTATTGTTGTTTCAATAATTGTCACTGCACAGTATTTTCCATTATCAGATCAATAATTCATATTGTTTGAATAATATTATTAGATATCATTATTGACAATGTCTAGAAAGTTCTGTCTAAGGAGAGGTTTGGTCACCTAATTGCATGCCAGTAAGGAGAAATCCTTATCGGAAAGCCCCCTCTTTCTTGGGAACGGCCTGGTTGTCATAATTGTGATTCTGTAATATTATTTATGAATAATTAATTATTGATTTATATGATAAGGAAATATTTATTTTATAAATGATGGATTTATTTATTTTATGTGGTTATAATCGAAGGATTTAAGGTTGAGGTGTTTTATCAGTATTTTTGTCGGAATGGAGGTATTAAAAATCAAATCAGTATTTTTATGATATATTGCGAGAGTTATAATTTTTAATCCGACCATTAGATTGTTGTGATTTTTGGATATGTTATACATATATAAGTTGAGTATATGTCCACAAATTTTGAACTGTTAAAAATGAACGAATGATTTGTTATGAATTTTAAGAGGTAACGGATTCGGAAATTAGGGTTATAGTTGATTTTGGTGGAAAATTCTAGAATTGAGTGGGCCCCACTTGTGGTTGGTGAAGAAATGTGCTAAAATTCTAATTCAAATGTGGTGGGTGGCAATAGTTGCTGGTAAAGCCATCAAGTAGCAGGTCAAGTCTGTTTCGGCGTGCTAACATTTACTTATAAATAGAGTGCTGAGTTAGAATTTAAAATCACACAAGAAACATAAGCTTTCTCTATTTTTCTCTCTATATTATCGAGCGTATTTTTGTGAGTATTTAGATACTTTGATAGTTGCTATTCAGTGCAAGGTTCCTTCGGCTTTACATTCTGGTTAGAAACTGCTGTTTTGAGGTAAGAGATTTTAAGGGTTATTATGTTTTTCAGTTTCGTGATTTTTCCGACCTTTAAAAATTGTGGAAAAATTTGAAATGATAATTTGATGAGTTTTATTGATTGTGTCCAAAAATGCCGATTTTTGGATGTATACATTAGGGGTTATGGATTTTATGAGAAAAGACTATTTTAAAAGTAAACCTTTATAACTCCTTGTGGTTAACTCCAAAATTGGTGAAATTTGGATTGGGAGTACATCTATATAATATCAGTATACCCTGTAAATTTCAGAATTTTTGGATAAAAGTACAATTTATGATAAATGTCTAAATATTCGGCAGTTTTGGCCATATAAAAAATAGTAAATAAATTTTAAAAATTCTGAGAAAAATATATGTTCAATATGGGACTATATTCTGCTAAATCCCAGAAATGAAATTTTCTTTGTACTGTTTTAATATTTTTCATAAAAATGGACTAGTAATGAATAAATGAATCAAATATGTTATGTGAAGTAACAAAATTGAAAAATAGGATTTTAGGGCTTGGGAATCCTATATATGGTATATGCAGATTTTTGATGAGGTTGTAGATAATGGGTGATGAAATCTTATGAGTTTGGCATTTTAGTATGATTAAATGCATTAATTAGTAAAGTATTATCAATTAAAATAAATTATTTATAAGTTTAAGAAATGATTAAGATATTGTGGTAATATTAATAATGTTAGATTATGAGATTATTAAGTGGTTTATAACATTTGGATTAAGGTGTTATGAAATCATTGATTTATGAATCTTACTCTTGAAATTAAATATAGTTGTTGATCATATTATTTTTATTGTCATATATAACATTTTTATAATCCCGGTGATGAAATTTCTCTTTCATCACTCTTTGACTTAAGTGTAAAGATGGGTAGATTATTGGTATGATCGTGACTATGAGTTCTCTTTGGCCAGTAGTGCAAATTTGAATTGTTGACTGGTATGATCATGACCATTGAATTTATAATTGAATATTTTTAGCTTAAGTGCAAAGGTGAATTGATCAACATGATTATAATTATGGTTTATATAAATTCTGAAATGATTGTATGTTTCTTTGAGTTATGAATATCTTTGGCCTGTAGTGTAAAGATCAATTATTGATGAATATCTTTGGCCCGTAGTGCAAAGATGACCTGTTGTTGAATATCTTTGTCCCGTAGTGCAAAGATGACTTGTTGAATATTAGGTTTAAGGTCCATTAATTAACATTAAACATTCTAATTTAGCAATTAGGATTTCCCCGTTTGACAATTAGGGTTCCAAATATAGAAATTAGGATTTATAAATATTAATTAGGGTTTCCCAAAATTAGCGTTTTCCTAATTAAAATTAAATCTAATAATACACAACATAACTTATATAACCCCATTACTACACAATCTTGAACTCATATTTAACTTTTGAACAAGGGTTTAGCAAATTAATATTAGGGTTTCGCACAATAAAATAAGATTTTTCTACTATCACAATATAATTGACCAATTACCAGTCTATGCAGACACGGTACATATTTCTAATACTGAATTATAAATTAATATTATAATAATATTCTCATTCCTTATTCCAATTCTAGATTTAGGATTTAGATTCCATATCTGACTTATCTGTCATATATAACATCATTAATTAAGTTAAAAAAAATAATTAACTTAACTAATCTGAAATAAATTCATATAATAAAAGAAAATAATTATTCTAATTATTCTAATAATCATTTCATATATTATTTAAATAATATATAATTATATTTTCATGAAAAATAATTAATAAAAACATTTGTACTATAAAATTAATTATTATAAAAATATAATTTATAATGATAAATAATTCTAAAATAAAATTATTTGTAATTATTCATGTAATAAATATATTTTATTTATCACATAAATACATATGCTTTGACTTATACATATTCCCCATATTTATTTTAATAAATAAAAAAAATTTATACTCAAAATTTTTGATTTATTTATATAGAAAATCTTGGATTATTACAAGTGGGCCAGAATGCAATTCAGGTGATTTACAGAAAAGTCTTCATCAAAGTTCACAAACGTCAAATGCATTAAATGCCTCAACGGATGGAATCAACAGATAGATTTCAAGGATCACATATATGAAAAACATCTAGAGATGATTCAAGGATCAAGGATTGAACAAAAATTAAGAAGAACACTCAACACTCAACTCTATGATCTGAGAAAAAGAAAGCTTGCTCAGCTACTCAGTTCTTTCGAATAAGAGCTTAACGGAAACAGAGTAGCACCAATCAAGAACTCAACAATTGCCAAATAAGTGAAGTAAGAAGTTCCAAGTCATAAGGTCTTGAAGAGTTCTAAAGTGAACTGTGAAGAACCAAGTCTGCTAGACTTGAAGAGTTCAAGAGTGAACTAAGAAGTTCCTAGACTGCTGGTCTAGAAAGAATCTGTGAGATTTAGAGAGTGTAAAAGGCATCCTTAGTGGATTTCGTACTCGAGGAGTAGAATAGTGAAACTAGGAGCTTTAAGTGCTCTGAACCATTTAAAACTGTTGTGTCTATTGCATTCTTGCTATAACTGCTATAACTGTTATAACTGCCTCACTCTCTTTAACTCACTATATCTAAAAAGGGAGATCAAACAAATCTTAATTCCGCTATGTTTGAATCATTATCAAAACTAACAAAATAAAATGAAAAGAATTTTAAATATCTATTCAACCCCCCCTCTTCTAGATAACTATTGTGCCTCCGGGAACTAACAGTTACTCTTCTTTTTCCTGAAACCCAGGCCAACATTAGATCCTTTATTCCTTAGAATATGGATTGACTCAGAGGAGCATGGTTGGGCTGGTTCTTCCTTTTGTGAGGATTTCACAAATATAATGCCTCTACTAAAACTTAAAGCATTACTAGTGCTAGTTTCCTTTTCCTTTTCCACACATGGCTCTGAGATGGGTTTCCCAAAGCCTAATCCTGTTCTGTCAGAGACATTTCTTTGACTAGAGATCAGGGAGTCCATGGATGAAGAGGAATTATTCCATGTAGAGACTGTCCTTTCTAGTTCCTCAATTTTAGAGGTAAGACTTGACTCTATTTGTGCACTGAGCTCATTTGTCTGTTTTAAAAGCTTATTTTTTGCTTCAAGCTTGGAGAGAGAGTCAATATTTAGAAGGGCTGTTTCCTGTTCTTCTTGAACTTTCTCTTTCTTCTTTTGAAGAAGTGAATAATCTTTGGACAGAACTCTAAACCATTTTATGTACTATTAGCAGATCAGATTTTATGCCATACAATGCAGTTCTTAAATCATCAATGTGTAGGGGTTTTTGAAACCCAAAAACAGGATCCATGCGAAAAACAATTAACTCAGTTGTTTAAAGATTATACCAAATATGAAAAACGAGAATCTGAAATTGATGCGCTCGAATCCTTAACGCAATTCCTCACGAAACTACGTCTCTATGGTATCCACACGAATGTCGCATGAATCGTCGAACGATTCTGCGATAAGAGGGACTTGCGGTACTAGCCACCAAAGGAACCTTTATGAAACAGTATGTTTTCTCTCTAGTCTCTCTCTAAGAGCGGTTAGGGTTTTTAAGTTATGAATTAACCCTAAGTGGCTGCTATATATCCTATATATAGTAGTTAAAAGGAATTAATCAAAACCTAATTTCATAAAATCAATTTATATATATAACTTAATTATGTCTTACTTAATTAATATACATATATACAAACTTTCCTTTTAATTTAAATTCGCGATTTAAATACTATTAATCATATTAATATATTTAAATCCTTAAAATTTAAATTTATTCCCTTTTAAATTACGTTCTATGTGTGTGACCCTATAAGTTATTATCACGTTGGCAATAATTTTAAAATCATATTATAAAATTATAAACAGTGAGCGACATCTAGTAATGCATCACTGCTACCCAAGTAATAATAAGATCGATGATTCAATGCAACCTTTTAGTGACCAATGTTTCAATGTAATTTAATCCTTTTAACCTTAATATCCTAGATTAAACTTGAGTCATGGAATGTATCATACTCTTCATAATTTAATCTGAGTTTTCTTGATCAATGAGTAGACTATATGAAACAAATCACTATTTGAGCATGGCCATGCATTTCATAGTCCTACTCAATCAAGAGGCCTATGGATATCACCCCTAATATATAGGAGGGTTAAATTCCATCTAGATCACTCATATTCCTCACACGATTCATGATGTACCCAATAATCACCTTTATAGTCCACCCTATTAAAGGTGACATTTGATGATATCAAAGTACATAAATTCCCGTGTAGTAATATAGTGATTTCAGGTCGGAGGACCATTACATCATTATCACTATGAGAATTTCTAATGACACTTCACATAATGCTCCGCATAGAATTCTCATGGTGAGTCTGTCCAGTACATCGTTCTCTAACATGTACCTATGCATTGACTTAATATCTCATATATTTATGACCAATGAGATTTGGTCATCAGTCAATCCACATACTAGTCTCAATGCATCAATGTTGTCCCATCATCAATGATACTCGACTAAGGATTTTTAAGAACAATAATACTAATTGTAATTATATAATCTCATGTTCAAGTCACATACTTGAAACCATATAATTTGTATCACTATTCTAAGGAATTTTATAATGTTAAAAATTATATAACGCAGTAAATAAAACCATAATAAAATCATTTATTTATTCAATCAAATATAATATCAAAACGTTAAGCAATTATATCAAATAATTGGCCTCTAGGGCATAAACTCTAACAGTCTCCCACTTGCACTAGAGCCAATCACTCATGTATCTAATTCCCATAGAACTAGTGTGACCGTCGTGCTTCTGCTGCGACAAAGCCTTGGTCAGTGGATCTGCAACATTATCATCAGTTGGCACTCTTCTTATATGTACATCTCCTCTATCAATGATTTCACATATGAGATGGTACCGCCTAAGTATATTCTTGGATCGTTGGTGAGATCTGAGTTCCTTAGCCTGTGCAATGGCTCCATTGTTATCACAGTATATCTTAACCGGATCAACAATGGTTGGAACAACACCTAGTTCAGTGATGAACTTTTTAATCCATACAGCCACCTTTGTGACAACCCGAGAATTTAGACAATTTATGAAAATCTTAAATGATTGATTTAAGGTTAAATAATAGACCTAGACAGAAAATAAGTGTATGCGTTTAATGTTATTGGGATTGAATTTTGAGGATTTCAAAATTCGGTGAAGGATATAGGTGAATTATTTAGGATTAAGTGTTTACGTGAATATGCTCTATGCATATGGATAAGGATGTGTTCAGAATGTGGTTAAGGGTTATGGGTTAACCAGATAAATTACATCTGTGATAAACCCTAAGAATATATTAAGAACGACAACGTTCAGTTAGAAAATTCTAACGTCTGATAAGAAAACCCTAGTAATCGGTTCTGTAAACCCTAGTTTCAGTTCCGGGAATCCGAAACCTTAATTCGGTGCATGAAACCCTAAATTGGGAACTTAGTGGCATAAGTGTAAATAGTTAAAAGATTAATTAGGGTTAATCTTAACAAATTGATTACAAAACCCTAATGCCAGATCTGAAAACCCTAGTTGCAGATTCTGTTAAAGTTAAGCCCTAATCTGGGAAATTAATGGAGAATTATAATGCTCTATTGCTATTAATTAAGTATTAATTAGGGTAAATATTAATTAATTAACAAACCCTAATTTCCAAGTTTAGGAACCCTAATTGTTCCGTCAGAAACCCTAATTGTTCAGTGGTGAAATTAATTACTAAAATTAGCAATGTTAATTAGGAAACCCTAATCCTAATTATTTTAATTTATGAGTAATTAGAAAACCCTAATCTAATTACGAGATTTAATTTATAAGTGAGAAAAATTTAGTTTTTCTATTTAAAACCCTAAAATGTGGTTTTGAACCCTAATCTGTAATTTTGACCCTAATTGCGTAATTAGCAATCGTAAGTATGAAATGCTAATCCTAATTAGCAAGAATGAAAGTATGTTTAAGGAATTTTTAATATAATTAGTAAATACTAATTATAAGTTTAAAATGTTAATTTTCTAATTTCTATAACCGAAATTCAGAAATTTTAGAAATTAAATTTTTGCAAAGTTAAGGGTTAAAACCTAAACTCTAAATTGTCCAAACCCTAAACCCTAAGGGTTTCATGAATTGGAAAATCTAGAATAATTGGGAAATGTCCAAAATGTCCTTAAATCATATTCTTTAAATAAGGTAACTTGCAAATCTTGCAAAATCATGGTTGGTGAACAACCCTAGCCTAAGCATAGCCCTAGCCTTTGACAAACTCTCCAGCAAAGCCAGCAATCAGCAGCAACCTCAGCCACATTCATTGAATTGTAAAAATATAAAAGCCTAAAATGAGAGAAAAATCATTTTATTTCTTTCATATGAACAACCAACTTCTCTCTCTAGAAATTCGAAAATTTGAGTGAGGGAGAGTGAAAAGATGATCCATGATCATGAATCAGCAAACCAAAGTCAGAATCAAAAGTCAGATTTGGAAATTAAAGCATAAAAGGTATAAAACCTTCAAATTTCGAAATCTGTGATTTTTATGTTAAATGTTACAATTGATTGTGCAAATATGTGTAATAAGGTGTCAATTAGAGATCTGGGTTGTTGGATCATAGATCCATAACACCTAGAGGCTCGGATTTAATGTTTATAGAAATCTGGAAAATGTTGGAAAAAGTGTCTGACAGTCAAATGTCAGAGCTCCTAGATTCGGTTGTGTTATGTATTATGTGTGTTTTATGTTATAGATCTATTCTATGTCATGAGATCTTCCATTTAAAACTTGAATCAACCTCATACCATGTATAGATCAAAAGATATGAGCGGTCAAAGGTCATTGACCCATCACGATTTCTGAAAATCTGGATAACCCAGAATTTTCAGATCGGTCTGACAACGTTTTTGCAGGTCATGAATCTTGCTTTTGTTTGTTAATTTGGTCATTTTGTTGCTTTAAGGTTGTAGTATGACATGATTTCTATCGTGTAAAAGTTTTAGATCATCCATATCTGCATCAGGATCATAAATAAATCATGGTCAAAGGTAGTTGACCGAACTGCCTCAAGAACAATCTGGAAACCCCAGATTTGTTCAAGAACAGTTCTTGGTCGCCACTTTGACCGGCTTGAATCTTGTCCATCCGTTGTTGTTTATATGATCTGATGAGTGTTTATTGTACCTTGACATCAGGACTATAAACTAGAACCTTTATATCAAACTATAAATACCTAGACTGAACGTTACAAGGATTGAAAACTAGTACCTCGGCTGTTCATCATTTTCTGGAAAACCCAGAAAATGAAGAACAGCCTTGTCAGATTTTTTGGAGGCCGAGATCTTGCTGTTGTGACGTTGTATAGCCATGAAACAAGTTTGTGGTTGTAGTATTACGTTAGTACTATAATGTTGTCACGAATTCCAGCCCAGAAATCGATCAGAACGTAGATTAAAATCCGGTCAAACCACCTACCTTCGCGTCTGACATGAATGCTCAAGAACACTCAAGAACACCTATAGCGACAGACAAGTGTAGCTATAGGCCTTTAGCGACAGTTTATTTAATTATTTCCGGAAATTGATTTAAAATTAGAAAAAAATGGTTTTTAATTATTAAAAATACAAAATAAATTATGAAAAATTATTTTAAAGTCTGAAAAATAGTTTTTAACTATTTTGAGTATATTCTGAAAATATTTAATATTTTTGGAATATAAATGGTATTTATTTATTTAATTACAATATTAAATAAATTATTTAAAAATAGTTTTTAATTCATGAAAAATCATAAAAAATAATATTATGGTGTAAGAAAATATTTTAAGTTATTTTTGATGACTTTTAATATTTTGGGGATGAATTTCATTAATTAATCAATATTAATGATAATTAGTTTATTTAATAGATATATTAAATAAATTAAGGAAAAATGGAATTTATGCTTTATAAATCATATAAAAATGATTTAAGTGTTATAAAAATATTTTAAGTTATAAAATATAACTTTTGATATTTTGGCATGAAAATATTAATATTTTAATATTAATATTAATTATCGGATAATGAATTTAAGTGTTTAAAAATCATATAATTATGATTTTAAAAGTATTAAAAATACTTTGATATATTATAATTATATTATAATATTATGTAATGATATTCATTAATATTTTATATTAAATAAATATTAATGATTAAGGAATTATGTGGTATTTAATTCATTAAATACGGTTTTAAAATATTGATAAATGATAATAATTATCCGAAAATTATTACAAGTCTAGAAAAGATGTTTTGGTTGATTAGAAAGTTATATGTGGTAATGGTTAAGTGTTAAGTCAGAGTTTAATTGAACTTAAACTCGATATTAGTCCGACTAGACCGTCGGTATGTTAGAATTTTGTCAGGTTTCATCTCAGACTTAAATAGTTTGACCTGATACTAAGTATTATGTGCTGTATAGACTGATAGGCTTATGTGATAATGTGTTTAGGTTATTCTGTGTATAATATAACAGTAATATACTGTGATGATATTATTCTAATATTGAGGATCTATATTATTAATATTAGGTCTTCGGATTAAGCGTTATTAAATTGCGTGCGGTAATCAACGGTTCAGGCAAGTTTTCTTGTACTTAACTCTAATAAGAGTATTTTATTCAAGCTGATGGTAAATCATTACTGATTGCCACGAAAATTGTATTCTGTACATCTTGCATGTATAAGTCAGGTATGAAAGGCTGATCACCTTCATTACTAGTTGGTTCAGAAATGTTGTTCATGTATAATACTTGTTCAGTCAAAAATTTGTTCGTGCTAGTTCTCAATTATATTGATGAATTATAGCAAGCCCTTTATTCATACTCTTCAATCATGATATATCGTTAAATTGTTGTATATAAACTTGCTGGGCAACTTTCATGCTCACCCTTGCTATATCATGATAAAACATTGCAGGTAAAGCAAATGCATCATATACAGGAAACGATTAAAGCTAAGTACAACTTGGGATATAAAGTGCAGTTAGTTTGTAATTGTGTATATGATCAATAATGTTGTGTAATAGATATTTTAGGAAATGTGTTATAAGTTAAAAGGTTATAAGAAATGTGTATTAAGTTAAGGTTACTCGACCTTGGAGATTAGTGTGTAATGTAATGTATAAACAATTTATGTTTATATCTTCCGCAAATAGTTATAGTAACAGTGTACCGGATCCGCGGCGATTCGGGGCCCGGGTTCGGGGTTGCTACAACCTTGGCCGCACTAGAAGCAGCAATATACTCAGCTTCTATTGTAGAATCGGCTACTATCTCTTGCTTCGAACTCTTCCAGCTAACAGCACCACCATTACGGCAAAAAACAAAACCTGACTGAGACTTATAATCATCATTATCAGTTTGGAAACTAGCATCTGTGTAACCCTTTACTGCTAGTTCATCTTCACCTTCATATACCAAGAATGAATCCTTAGTCATTTTAAGGTACTTGAGGATATTCTTGACTGATGTCCAGTGACCTTCACTTGGATTCGACTGGTATCTGCTTGTCATGCTCAAAGCATACGAGACATCCGGACGAGTACATATCATTGCGTACGTGATAGATCCAATTGCCGAAGCATAAGGGATCTTTCTCATACGCTCCTCATCATCTTGTGATTGAGGACATTAGGCCTTAGAGATCTTTACACCATGGGTAAGTGTCCTCTTTTTGCCTCTTGCATGTTGAACCGTTTCAGCACTTTATCAATATATGTACTCTGACTTAGGCCGAGTATTTTCCAACCACAACACTTGGCGCAGCGGTAAGTTTCCACCTGGGGTGAACCGTAAACTCGGGCATCCTGGGATCGATCCCCGCCTGCAACAAGTGTGAGGGCCAATTAAAACTGGTCCGTGTGGCCACGGATCGCACATTTCTGGGCGGAGGCATGTCTTAGGCCGAGCCTGTGGGCAAAGCCTGGTCCGGGGTGGGGAGACTTAGTCCGACTGCGGTTGGGAAACTCCACATTATCAAAAAAAAAAAAGAAAAAGAAAAAAAGAGAGTATTTTCCTCGATCTATCTCGATAGATCTTAATACCTAAAATGTAGGTTGCATCGCCTAAATCTTTCATGGAGAAACATTTTCCTAATCATGATTTTATAGCCTGTAATGAAGGAATGTCATTCCCAATAATTAATATGTCGTCAACATATAATATTAGGAATACAATATTACTCCCACTAACCTTCTTATATACACAAGGTTCATCTTCATTTTTAATAAAGACAAACTCTTTGACTGCTTCATCAATTCGAAGATTCCAACTTCGAGAGGCTTGCTTCAATCCATAAATGGATCGTTGCAGCTTACATACCTTTCCAGCATCCTTTGGAGCGACAAAACCCTCAGGTTGTGTCATGTACACATCCTCAAGGAGATCTCCATTAAGGAAAGCAGTTTTGGCATCCATCTGTCAGATTTCATAATCATAAAAATATGCAATAGCAAGTAAGATCCTGATGGATTTAACCATTGCCACTGAAGAGAAGGTTTCATTATACTCAACACCTTGAACTTGTTTGAAACCTTTTGCTTCCAGTCGGCCTTTATAGGTTTGTACATTACCATCCATGTCGGTTTTCTTCGTGAAAACACACTTGCACCCTATTGGTATTACCCCTTTGGGTGGATCAACCAAAGTCCATACTTGGTTAGTGTACATGGAGTCCATTTCAGATCTCATGGCTTCAAGCCATCTCTCAGAATCTGGTCCATTCATAGCTTCTTAGTAGGAAGCAGGCTCATCCTGATCTATGAGCATCACATCGCCGTTTTGAGTCACAAGATATCCATAATATCTCTCTGGCTCTCGGCGTGTCCTACCAGATCTACGAATTCCTTGTGTAATTTGAGCAGGTTCACTTTCCACAACATCTTGTGGTTCCTGCTCACGTTCCAACTCAGGTTCAATGATATTCTGTGGTTCATGAATTTCTTCGAGTTCTACTTTCCTTCCACTGTTTCCTTTAGAGACAAATTCTCTTTCTAGAAAAATACCAGTTCGAGCAACAAACACTTTGTTCTCAGAAGGTTTGTAGAAATAATACCCTTTTTTTTCTTTTGGGTATCCCACAAAATTACATTTGTCAGATTTGGGTCCGAGCTTGTCAGAATCCAGACGTTTTACAAACGCCTCGCAACCCCAAATTTTCATGAACGACACACTAGGACGTTTCTCAGTCCACATCTCATATGGTGTCTTCTGAACCGTCTTTGTAGGAACACGGTTAAGTGTGAATGCAGCTGTCTCTAGGGCATGACCCCAGAAGCTTATTAGAAGATCTGCATGACTCATCATTGATCGTACCATGTCCAACAAGGATCGATTCCTCCTCTCAGACACACCATTCCATTGTGGTGTTCCAGGTAGAGTGAGCTGTGATATAATACCATAATCCTTTAGAAGGTCATCAAAGTCTTGACTTAAGTATTCACCTCCTTGATCGGATCAAAGGGCTTTTATGCTTTTGCCAAATTGGTTTTGAACTTCATTCTTGAATTCCTTGAACTTTTCAAAGGATTCAGATTTGTGTCTCATAAGATACACATATCCATATCTACTGAAGTCGTCAGTAAATGTAATGAAGTAATAAAACCTACCTCTTGCTAACAAACTCATGGGTCCACACACATCACTATGTATAAGTCCCAATATATCGCTAGCCCGTTCACCGTGTCTAGTGAAAGGGGCTTTAGTCATCTTGCCTAATAAACAAGATTCACATTTTTCATATAATTCAAAATCAAATGAATTCAAAATTCCATCTTTATGGAGTTTTGATATGCGTTTCTCATTTATATGGCCCAAACGACTGTGCCAGAGATATGTGGGATTTGAATCATTTGATTAAAATCGTTTTGTATTTATGTTATAAATAGGCATATTTAAGTCAAGAATATAAAGACCATTAAACAATTATGCAACACCATAACATATACTCCCTCCGTCCCAGGATAAAAGTCCTGGTTGACTTTTCACGCATATTAAGAAGAGGAATAAAATGACAAAATTATCCATAATAATGTCATTAAATATGGAGAGAGAATTAGAATAAGAAAAGTATGAGATATTTAATGCTACGGGTATAATAGGAAAAAATGTGTAAAAGTTTGGTTATTAAAAGAAAGTGGACATTTAACATGGGACAACCCAAAATAGTAATAAGGACTTTTATCCTGGGACGGAGGGAGTATTATTTAAGTAAAACGAACAATGGTTGTTCTTTATTATAAATGAAAAACCTTTCTTGTCCAAACAAGAAACAAAAATAATGTTTTTGCTTATAACAGGCACAAAATAACAATCTTCTAATTCTAAAACTAGCCTAGAGGGCAAAGATAAATAATAAGTTCCTACGGCCAGTGCAGCAACTTTTGCTCCATTCCCAACACGTAGGTTAACCTCTCCTTTTGCCAAAGTCCTACTCCTTCGAAGTTCCTGTACATTAACACAAATGTGAGAACCACATCCAATATCTAATACCCATGATGTAGAAGTAGACAAGTTGACTTATATAACATATTTACCTGAATTAGAAGTCATACTTCCTTTCCTTTTCTTCACTTCTTCCAAATAAGCAAGACAATTTTTTTTCCAGTGTCCAGGTTTTCCACAGAAGTGACAATCACCTTCTTTAGCCACCCCACCTTTAGGTTTTAAAGCCTGTTTGGTTTTGGATTTAGGTTTGGCACCAGAATTAAATCCTATCTTCTTCTTGCCTTTCCATTTTCCGTTAGCATTCCCCTTTTGCACCATCATTATGGGAGCTGGTCCTGCCTTTTTCATGTTGTTCTCGGTAGTTCTTAACATGCTCAACAACTCAGTAAGGGGTTTCGCAATTTCATTCATAAGATAATTCATGACAAATTGAGAATAGCTGCTGTTCAGGGATTGCAAAACAAGATCTGTTTGGGCCTTCGAAGTGATTAGAAAACCCAACCTATCAAGGTACTCAATATACCCAATCATTTTCAGCATATGTGGACCAACTGGATCACGTTCACCTATTTTGCAGTGATAGAATGCCTTGCTTATATCATACCTCTCCCGTCGAGCATGCCCTTCGAACAATTTCTTGAGATGCTCGATTATCTCATAAACATCCATCAACTCATGTTGCTTCTGAAGCTCAGCGTTCATGGTTGCTAGCATGAGACAACTCATGTCCAGAGCATCATCTTGATGCTTCTTGTAAGCATTATGCTTCCCACGCGGTGCAGTATCAACTAGTGCTGCAGGAATGGGCTTTTCAATGACATATAGCTTGCGCTCTTGTTTGAGGACAATCCTCAAGTTCATATGCCAGTCAAGGAAATTAATTCCACTCAACTTGTCCTTCTCAAGGACTGATCGTAGTGAAAGACTACTTGTATTGTTGTTGTTTGCCATTGATATCTATAATTTATAAGTTCAAAAAAATAATAAGTCAAATTGCAAAGTTGATATTATGTAATTGATAATAGTACATTCAAAATATACCTCCCACTATTTTATTCAAATTAATAGCCCTCACCATTAATTTGGAAAGCATTTTTCAATTAAATCTTTCTAGTGAGCCAAGATCCATATTTTATTATGCCCTAAGTTAGCTTTGGCTAATCTCTTAAAACACAAATTATTTAGGTAGACAACCCTTTTGTCAATTATATCATATATAACTCCTGGATAGTTTGGTAAACAACAATTGTTTCTAGTCCATCTAATGGTACCTACCAAACTCTATGCCTCTAAGTCCACAATCCTACTGAGATAACTTAGTTAAGTCGGGCCCAATGATTTTAACAGTTTGGATATCACAATTATCCTATCGCATCTTACCTAGATAAATAGGGTACTTTTCTTTGGCAAACCTACATCTATTGATCAAGGTCTTGATGAGTTTTATTCATTGGAAGGCATCTGATTTAGACTTAATAATTTAATGAGGGATTTCATTAATAAATTTAGATCTCACCAATTTTAATCTTATTAAGCATGCACATTATTTATCATATCATATCGCATACAAGCATAAATAAAGTGAAAATTAAATGTGTCACAGTTATGGCCCAATCCACTGTCAATCTTTTCAAGCTAATGAAAGATTGAAGGTCAATCTAAGGTGGTAAAAGATCTTAAAATAAATAGCTTCCTTGGATCTTCCTCAAGCATGTGCCACCTCTCCATCATCATCTTTCCTTCATCTTTTCATCTTCATTGATTACAGATTATTACATGACATAAAGAAACCTTGAGTTACATTCGAGGGGATTTAGATGAGAAGAGAATATTACATTAGAATTTATAGAAAGGCACGACATGCAAGCCGTATTTCAAAACCAAAAAATCACGAACCTATGGGTCAAAAGGCTATAATTGTGTACCATGCATATCACAATAAACACATAACAATTCATATATAATTAAAGAAAACTATATATAACATATAGGGGACACGACCATCGTGCGCTACGCCGGGGGGGGTCCAAGGGGGGTCTCCCCCCTAGAGGTGGTCCGGCTGATCAGGGTCCAAGGGGGGTCTCCCCCCTGGCGGTGGTCTGGGGCAGCGCCCCTGGAAAATTTTTTTGAACTACAATCTGTATTGCAGAATTTTTCCAAATGATTCTCTGAAACAGTTTCAGAATCAAGTATTTTAATCCACCCGGTATACTCATAATAACAATACACCCAGTTCATATCATATATGTCTAGTTTCAATTAATCATATTAAATCAAATTTTCATGCCTCTAATCCAATTAGAACAGATTTTTTTTTGATAATGTGGGATTTCCGGTCCGCAGTCCGACTAATCCCCCCACCCCGAACAAGGCTTTCGTGGGTTGTTCCGGAATTTGTATACTGTTATTACGCCATACAATTAATAGAACTTTGTATAAATGCATATCTACTACTAATATTCATAATACCAGATTATGTCGATTATAGAATATCATATACTCAGTTAATAGAACATCATATACATGCATATGAATTACTGATATTCATAGTACCAAAATATATCGATTACAGAATATCATATACTCAATTTCAGTTCGGTAAAATTGTATCATCATATATCATATATATCAAAAATAATATAATCAATTTCAGATCGGTAAAATTGTAACATCATATATCAAATATATCGAAAGCAATAAAACACGTAATATGGATTAATCGTTTCGCAAGTAGCTCTGATACCACTGTAGGGGTTTCGGCACAAAAACGCAGCGGAAATATAAAAATTCAAAGCAATTTTCGAAACCTAAAAACAGGATACATGCGAAAAACAATCAACTCAGTTGTTTAGAGATTATACCGAATATGAAAAATGAGAATCTGAAATTGATGCGCTCAAATCCTTAATGCAATTCCTCACGAAACTACGTCTCTATGGTATCCACACGAATGTCGCACGAATCGTCGAACGATTCTGCAATAAGAGGGACTTACGGTACTAGCCACGAACGGAACCTTTGTGAAACTGTATGTTTTCTCTCTAGTTTCTCTCTAAGAGCAACTAGGGTTTTTAAGTTATGAATTAACCCTAAGTAGCTGCTATATATCCTATATCTTAAAAGGAATTAATCAAAACCTAATTTCATAAAATCCGAATTTACATATATATATAACTTAATTAAGTCTTACTTAATTAATATACATATATACAAACTTTCCTTTTAATTTAAATTCGTGATTTAAATACTATTAATCATATTAATATATTTAAATCCTTAAAATTTAAATTTATTCCCTTTAAAATTACGTTCTATGTGTGTGACCCTATAGGTTATTATCACGTTGGCAATAATTTTAAAATCATATTATAAAATTATAACCAGTGAGCGGCATCTAGTAATGCATCACTGCTACCCAAGTAATAATAAGATCGATGATTCGATGCAACCTTTTAGTGACCAATGTTTCAATGTAATTTAATCCTTTTAACCTTAATATCCTAGATTAAACTCGAGTCATGGAATGTGTCATACTCTTCATAATTTAATCTGAGTTTTCTTGATCAATGAGTAGACTATATGAAACAAATCACTATTTGAGCATGGACATGCATTTCATAGTCTTACTCAATCAAGAGGCCTATGGATATCACCCCTAATATATAGGAGGGTTAAATTTCATCTAGATCACTCATATTCCTTACACGATTCATGATATACCCAATAATCACCTTTATAGTCCAACCTATTAAAGGTGACATTTGATAATATCAAAGTACATAAATTCTCGTGTAGTAATATAATGATTTCAGGTCGGAGGACCATTGCATCATTATCACTATGAGAATTTCCAATGACACTTCACATAATGCTCCACATAGAATTCTCATGATGGGTCTGTCCAGTACATCGTTCTCTAACATGTACCTATGCATTGACTTAATATCTCATATATTTATGACCAATGAGATTTGGTCATCAGTCAATCCATATACTAGTCTCAATGCATCAATGTTGTCCCATCAACAATGATACTCTACTAGGGACATTTAAGAACAATGATACTAATTGTAATTATATAATCTAATGTTCAAGTCACATACTTGAAACCATATAATTTGTATCACTATTCTAAGGAATTTTATTATGTTAACAATTATATAACGCAGTAAATAAAATCATAATAAAATTATTTATTTATTCAATCAAATATAATATCAAAACGTTAAGCAATTATATCAAATAATTGGCCTCTAGGGCATAAACTCTAACAGTCTCCCACTTGTACTAGAGCCAATCACTCATGTATCTAATACCCATGGAACTATTGTGACGATCATGGTTCTGCTGTAATAAAGCCTTGGTTAGTGGATCCGCAACATTATCATCAGTTGGCACTCTTCCTATATGTACATCTCCTCTATCAATGATTTCACGGATGAGATGGTACCACCTAAGTATATGCTTGGATCGTTGGTGAGATCTGAGTTCCTTATCCTGTGGAATGGCTCCATTGTTATCACAGTATAGCTTAACCAGATCAACAATGGTTGGAACAACACCTAGTTCAGTGATGAACTTTTTAATCCATACAGCCTCCTTGGCCGCACTAGAAGCCGCAATATACTCAGATTCTGTTGTAGAATTTGCTACTGTTTCTTACTTCAAACTCTTCCAGCTAACAGCACCACCATTAAGGCAAAATACAAAACCTGACTGAGACTTATAATCATCATTATCAGTCTGGAAACTAGCATCTGTGTAACCCTTTACTGCTAGTTCATCTTCACCTCCATATACCAAGAATGAATCCTTAGTCCTTTTAAGGTACTTGAGGATATTCTTGACTGCTGTCCAGTGACCTTCACCTGGATTCGACTAGTATCTGCTCGTCATGCTCAAAGCATTCGACACATCTGATAATTTTGATTCTCTGATAGCAGTGGTTTTGGCATCCTACTTGCTAAATAAGGTTCTTATGAACTTTATGATCAGATCTTTATTTGGATATACCTTTCCATAGGCTCGTAGAGAGTTGAGCAGTACGTTGAATCTTTCATAGGTGGAAGTGACATTTTCTCCTTGAACGTGTGCAAACATTTCATATTGCTGAGTCAGGAGAGATTGCTTGTTTTCTCTGACTTCTTATGTTCCTTCATGCATGATGAGCAATGCTTCCCAAACTTCCTTTGTTGTTCTGCTGTTGACCACATTTTCGAACAGATCATCTTCTAAGGATTGGAACAAAATATTCTTGGCCTTTTTGTCGAGTTGAACATCTCCCTTTTTCGTTGTCTGTCCATTCTTCTTTGACCTTGATCTGTATTCTGTTTGGGTCGTCTGGATTTGGTGCAAGCTTTGTAGGAACGTAGGGCCCATTCTGAACTATTTCAAATAGATCTTCATCTATTGAATCCATCTCTACTATTCCCCCTGTACCGCTCGGAGACTCAAACGACCATCAGTTAAATACCCCCCCCCCTAAGACTTGGAGTGATGTGGTTGCCACAAATTTTGGGAAATCCACACGTTCTCTCTCCTTCCACCCTCTTTCTATGGAAAATGGAAATATCCTCGTCCAACCTCCTGATGACATGCTCAAACGCGGTAACCAAATTTGGTCCTCTAGTTTAGTTGGTTATTTTCTTCACTCTTCACTTCCCTTCAAGGTAGTTGAGCCTATTGCTAGGAGGCTATGGGGAAATCTGGGCCTCTCAAAAGTTTTTCTGCATAACAAATGCTATTACATTTTTAAGTTCAACTCCAAATCTGACTGTGAAAATGTGCTTGCCTTGGGCCCATGGCATTTTGTTTCTAAAACCATTGTTCTTCAAAAATGGCAAGAAGGAGTTGAATTCTCTAAGTCTGATTGCGAAACGTTCCCCATAGGATCACACACATAGAACGTAATTTAAAAGAGAATTAATTTAAATTTTAAGGATTTAAATATATTAATATGATTAATAGTATTTAAATCACGAATTTAAATTAAAAGGATAATTTATATATAGGTATATTAATTAAGTAAGACTTAATTAAGATATACATATATAAATTCGGATTTTATTAAATTAGGTTTTGAATAATTTCTTTTAATCGTTGTATATATGATATGTAGCAACCATTTTAGGTATTATTCATTAATTAAAACCCTAGCCGCTCTTAAAGAGAGACTAGAGAGAAAACAGTTTCAAAAAATCCCCATCCTTGGTGGCTAGTACCGCGGTTCCTTCTTCTGTAGATCGTACGACGATTCACAGAGCGTTTGTGTGGATACCGTAAAGACGTAGTCCGTTCAATTTGCGTTGAAGCTTCGACTGCATCGTTTCGAGCTTTCTTATTCGGTATAATTTCTAACCACTGAATTAATTATTTTTGGCATAGATCCTGTTTAGGGTTTCAAATTTTTCTTAAATTGTTCTATTTTCGCTGTGCGTTTCTGTGTCGAAACCCTTCAATTCCAACATATTAAAAGATGAATATGAAAAATAGTATTCCTTATAAATACGAAAGAAATAATACCCCTCACCTTAGTAGAAGACTAGATACTGCAATAGTGAAGTAGTAGAATACTCTTCTTCTTGCTCTCTATTGTTTCTCACTCTATAGTATCTGTTAATCTCAAAGAATTGGTGAGAATGAAAGAAGAATTAAACTTTTATTTATAGGAGAATGGACTAAATAGTAACTGATTCACAAACGTTCAAGATTGATTTACTATTAGAACAGACGGTCCATATTGATTACTATTAAAACCACAAACGACAATCCAAACTGATTTACTTTTAAAACCACCACTGACGGTCCAGATTGATTTACTTTTTAAAATCACCATCGACGGTCCAGATTGATTTACTTTTAAAACCACCACCGACAGTCCAGATTGATTTACTATTAAAACAACCACCGGCGGTCCAGCTTAATTTACTATTACAACCACCATCAATGGTGCAGATTGATTAACTATTAAAACCACCATCAATGGTCCATATTGGTTATTTATTAAAACCACCATCGACGGTCCATAAAATTAGTAAATCTTCCCATGGAATACTAAGTCAAACTTACAACAAACACCTCATAACAAATCCCTATATTTATATCAAAAACTGAATAAATATTTACCACAACTCATTTATCTTTAATAAACACATTTTTAATCTATTAATAATTACTCATCATTAATATTATAACTCATGATATTTAACAACTAGATCATTCCTAGGAAAAAAGGGGCTTTCCGATAAGGATTTCTCCCTATTGACGCGCAATTAGGTGACCAAACCCATTTCCTCGACAGAATTTTCTAGACATCGTCAATATTGCAAATAATAATATGAATAACTTTTTTTATCTCAATTATTAATTTAATAATATAAAATATTATACAGATGTTACTATGACAATAATTGAATCAAATAACGTGAGATACTACGCAGCAATTACTGTAGCAATAATTGAGTAAACTGAGTGGCTTCTTACGTAAGCATCAATATCGTGTACTACTATGAAACCACGCGTATTACTACATTTTTACCACCGGTTATTTCAACAGTTAATGGTAAAAATTTTATCATTATTTTTAAAAAAAATGTTTTTGTCATTTTCTAACTCCTACAGTTATTCTATTGCGGGGTCCACCAATGATGGTGTCGTCGTACGGATATTCCCTGACAAAAAGAATATTCCCCAACCAAATGAATATTTCCCGACACAACGAATATTTTATATCAATTTGCTTACTTTGAAAAATTTTCAAATGTCACCCTTAACTTTAACCTTTTATCAATTTAACCATTTATTAAATAGAATAATAATTATAAGAAAATTAGATACTTTCATATCATATAATTCGGGGTGTTACAGCTAAACTCAAAGAACAACTAACCTCAGCAGAAGCCCTCCAACAAACCACTTCCCAACAAAACCAAGAACTTACAAAATGACCAACGAAGTGCTGATACAGAAGAACCAAGCCCTCACCAAAGAAATCAGCGAAACGAAGATTTCCAAACAACGACATTTCACCCTTCGCGAAAAAGTTCAAAAAGAACTTCACGAACTCAAAGCTCTCGGTCCCCCAGTCACCGAAAAACTTCACAAAGAAATCCAAACTGAATACCACAAATCGCCCGAACTAACCAATGGAATAGTTCAAATGTATGTTAAAGGTTACGAAACAGCCCGAAGAAAAGGCAAAAGCAAATTAGATGATGCCTCTCTGAACCCATTACTCCTCGATTCTTCTAAAGACGAAGACGAGGATAATGCCGAAGACAACCCTCCACAATCTTAACTTATAAACTTGTATAAATTTCAAAAATATTGTAATCGCTTCTTATATTTAATGAAATATAATTTACTCCTTTTCTTCTTTCATTTATTTACTTTATAAAATAATTTGAAATCAACACTTCGAATAAAATTTAGTTAAAATTAAGCAACAATGCAAAGTAACACTATTGATTACTGAAGTGTGAAACAGATCTTTAATAATCTAATTCGCCATCTTAAAGATGAACAAATCCAACTGAACCTTCCAACAAACATGTTCACCATCTTCAGGACGAAAAGGTTCTATTCACCATCTTTAGGATGAATACACCACCGAACCTCCCAACAAAACTGTTTGACATCTTAAGGTCGAGCAGGCTTTGTTCACCATCTTTAGGATGAACAGAACACCGAACCTTCAGAAAATCAAGTTTGCCATTTTAGGACGAATTAGGACCCTGTTCACTATCTTTAGGATGAACAGACCACCGACCCTCCTAATAAACATGGTTGCCATCTTAAGGACGAATAGGCTCTGTTCACTATCGTTAGGATGAACAGACCACCGAACCTCCAAAAAATCCAGTTCTTCATCTTTTGGACGAATCAAGAACTTGTTCAACATCTTTAGGATGAACAGACCATCGACCCCCCAAATAAACAGTTGATAAAACAACATTGAAGAAAAAAGCTTCTTTTATTGATAACTGTTTGAGTAATTACAGACTCTTATGCTCTGACACTGGCCCTACTAAAAATATTTATGAAGCCTTCCTGCATGTCAAGTATTCTTTACCTCGGTCCCATCCAAAGCTCGCAATCGATAAGTTCCTGACTTTGGTACATCAATGACCTCATAAAGACCTTTCTAGTTTGGCATCAACTTTCCCACATTTTGAGGTGTAAAAGCTTCCACTTCCCAAAAGAACAAGATCTCCTACTCCAAATCTTCTAAGCTTTACCCCTTTATTATAAAGTTTAGCCACCCGACGCTGATATGCCGCCAATTTTACCAAAGTTGCTTCCCTAACTTCTTCCAGCAAATCTAGGTTGGGCCGAAGCCCCTCATCATTTTTTTTGATAATGTGGGGTTTCCCAACCGCGGTAGGACTAATCCCCCCAGGCCGGACTCAACCATTTTGGCTTGCGCACCAGCTTGCGCTGGCCGTCCGTGGCCACTCGAATTAAAGAATTCTCACACTTGAGGCAGGGGGGACTCGATCCCAGGATGTCCAGGTTTACGGCTCACCCCAGGTCGAAGCTTACCGCTGCGCCAAGTGCTGTGGTTTTTTTTCCTTTTCTGAAGCCCCTCATCATTGTACAACTCCTGAAACTTACTGACCCGATGGCTTGGCGAACCAATCTCCATAGGGACTAAAGCATCTGATCCATAAACCAATCTAAAGGGCAAGTCCCCCGTGGTAATCCTTAGTTTAGTTTTATAGGTCCATAACAAACTAAGTAATTCTTCAGGCCATCCACCGTTTGCTTCATCAAGTCTTCTCTTAATTCCATTTAGGAGTGTTCTGTTAGTCACCTCAACTTTCCCATTTGACTGCGGATGAGTAACTGAAGTCTTTCAATGTTGAATTCCTAACTCCTTCAAGAATGCTTCAAACTTCGAACCCGCAAACTGGAGACCATTATCCGATACTACCACCATAGGAATACTAAAATGGAACACCATATACTACTTCAAAAAATTCAAGCATTCTTGCTCCGTGATCTCCCTAAGTGGTTTCGCCTCCATCCACTTAGTCATATAGTTGATTGCCACTATAAAAAAGCTAACTTGCCAATTTTACCTTCGACAATGGACCTAATATATCCATCTCCCAAACAGTAAAAGGTATAGGAGACAAAATCGAGTATAACTCTTCTAGGGGCTGATGTGGGATCAGACTATTCAATTGGCATTTCTGACACTTCTTCACATAATTAATGGCCTTCTTGAAATTGTTGGCCAGTAATACCCTTGTCGAAGCACCTTATATGCTAATGACTTTGTAGCCATATGATCTCCATAAATTCCCTCATGAACCTCTAGAAGGACATACTCAGCTTCAGAGGGAAACAAACACTTCAACAAAGGAGATGAGTAAGCCCTTCGATAAAGATCTCCATCAATAAGCACGAAATTTGCACTTTTGTACTTCAATTTCTTGGCCAACATTTTATTTGAAGGCAGTACACCATCTACCAAGTAGTCAAGGTAAGGGGTCATTCAGCAGTTAGAACCCTCCGCACACATCACTTCCTCATGCTGGATGTTGGGTTGCTTCAAGATCTCTAAATAAACCATCCCATCAAACGTATTCGCTTCAGTTGTAGCTAGCTTAACCAATGCATCAGATATTGAATTATTTAATCTATCCATCCCTTGAAACTCATAAGAATCGAAGCATTGAAGTCGATCTCTCAAATCTGTCAGATACTTCACTATTCTCAAACCCCTAGCTTCATACTCTCTAGAGACCTGTTTGACGACCAACTGAAAGTCGTTGTAGATGATCAACTTCTGAACCTCAAGACTCTTTTCCAATCGTAACCCTACCAACACTCCTTCATATTTAGCCTCGTTGTTTGTTGCCTTGAATCCAAACCTAATTGTTTGTTGTACTTTGAACCCCTTCGGGCTCGTCAGGATAATTCCAGCTACACAAACATCTGAAGTACAGGACCCATTGACACACAATGTCCACAAACTTTACACCTGCTGAAGCACTTCAACTTCCCAAACTTCTCAACTTCATTTAAGCTCTCGTCGGCTTCTGATAACAAACATTCCACCACAAAATTAGCCAATGATTGACCCTTAATCATTGTCCGAGGATAGTACTCCACAAAAAATAGTGACAGTTCCATCGTCAATGTAGAGAGCCTCCCCAAAACCTCTGGTTTACCCAGCAAGTTCTTTAGTGACTGATCTGTGTACACCACTATTAACCGACCTTGGAAGTATTGCCGTAGCTTTCTACTGGCTATTATCAAGGTGAAGGCATTTTTTCAAGGTTCGAATACCTTGTTTCTGCATCCCTAAGGGCATGGCTTACATAGTAAATCGGGTGCTTCTTACCCCCCATCTCCCACACCATAACTGCTCCTACTTCCAATGAACTTGTTTCCAAATACAAATACGTTCAGCATGAAATGGCTTTACCAACAAAGGCACCGAAGATAAATACTTCTTTATCCCCTGGAAAGCATCTTCACATTCTGAAGTCCACTGAAACATCTTGGCATTCTTCGGCCCTTTTAACGTATCAAAAAATGGCAAACAGCTTTCTACCGATTTAGACATAAATCTACTCAGAGCTGCTATTCGACCCGTTAAACGTTGAACATCTTTATAAGATTGTGGAGACTTTTTTTTTTGATAATGTGGGGTTTCCCAACCGCGGTCGGACTAATCCCCCCAGGCCGGAGATTGTGGAGACTTCAGATCCAAAGTAGCTTGGATCTTCTCTAGATTCGCCTTTATTCCCCTTTTACTGACCAAATAAAACATGAATTTACCTGCACCAAGGCCGAAGGTGCACTTGGTCGGGTTCAACTTCAAATTATAATGACGAACTATCTGAAAACATTCCTCCAAATCGTCCAAATGACCCCGAATTGACATACTCTTGACAATAATGTCATCAATGTAGACCTCCATATTTCTCCCAAGATGCCTTGTGAATAAGTAATTCATCATCCTCTAATAAGTAGCCCCTGTATTCTACAAGCTAAACAACATCTTCTTATAGGCATACACTGACCGATGAGTGATAAAAGCTATCTTCGGGATATCCTCCTTACACATAGAAATCTGATGATACCCCGAGAAAGCATCCACAAAACTGATCAAGGCATATCCCAAAGTTGCATCGATAAGATGATCAATGTGATGCAGAGAATAAAAGTCCTTCGGGCATGCTTTGTTCAGATCAGTGTAGTCTATACAAACTCGTCACTCCCCATTCTGCTTCTGTACCAGAAATACGTTTGTCATCCACTTTGGATATTTGGTTTCAAATATAAAATATGTTGCCAGTAACTTGGCAATCTCTTCGTCAATTATATTCTGTCTCTCTGGCGCAAAAATCCTCCTCTTTTGCTGAACTGACTTCTTTGTTAGGTCTACATACATCCTATGTTCAACAACCTTTCGATTTACTCCAGGTATGTCACTGAGAACTCAAGTAAAGATGTTAGCTTATCATTGAAGTAACTCTATCAGGTTTATCCAGAAAGGTTTCGGCATACCCGAACCTATCTTCACAGTCTTCTTATTCTTTCCCGGAATCAGCTCAACTAATTCGATCTCTTCGACTGGCATAACCAATGGCTTCGTATAGCTTTCTGTAAATGGTTCGATCTTAATAGCCATGGTTTGCTTCTGTCTACTGACCCCCACACCCGAAGTGATCAAAATATTTCAGTAGCATCTCCTCGCCAAGTCCAGGTCTCCAACAACTTCCCCAACTCAATGTGGCGTCAGAAACTTAATCTTGAAATGGGGAATCGTCGTCACTGCCTGAAGATATGTCAAAGTGGGCCTTCCCAAAATGGAATTGTATGCCGAATGAACATGCACTACATAGAACTTACACATAATTTTAACCTGCAGTGGAGCCGTCCCGAAGATGACCAGCAGCTCGATAGTCCCCGCCACTTTGATAGGATCGTTGTTAAACCAGTATAGAAGAGCTTCTTGCCCGATCTCTATCTTCCTTCCATCCAGGAGTATCCTCTAATATGCATGTGCGTACAGGATATCCACCAAAGACCCATTATCTATCATTATTCGCTTTATGTCCACTGAACCCACTTGTGTAGTAATGACCAAATCTCCTTCATGAGGTTCGATGGGTTCAGAAGGGAAATCCTCGTCTGTGAAAGAGATCACTGAACCCAGATAAGCTCTTTCAGTCTTCGTGGGTTTACCTAACACTATCATTATTGAATCCAGATACCCTCTGCGTTTCTTCCCTATAATTTTCCAATGTTTCCTCCTGTGATTACATTCACCACATGTCTCACTGGTTGATTCGGTCCTGGCTGTTTAGGTTTAGGAATCTGAATAGGTCCCCTTTTCCTTTGTTTCTCCTTCAGGGGATCTCGTCCTGCCATATATTGAACTAACGCCTTACTTTGAACTTTTCTCTCAATAAATTCTCTCAAATTCTAGTAGGAGTTCGTATCATATCCAGCTGCCTGATGGTAATCACAATATTTGTAAGGATCCAGACCCGGGTTTAAGATTGTCCCTAGGCTGCTCAAAGTAGGGTTGGTCCTTTATCTACTACAGAATGGTAGCCTGATCCGTATTAAGTTGGGTGAATAACTTATTCACCTTCTGACTCAGAAACGGTGGGCGACCTCCTCTCGGTCCCCAATTGTTGTTGTACTTCTTCTGATTCCCATTAGATTGATCATTGTTGCCACCATTCTTCTTCTGATTACCATCGGATTTATCCTTGTCTTTCTCCTTCACCTTTTTCGAAGGGCCATACTTTAGGCTACCCATGGCTTCTTTCACCACAATAAAGCCTTCTGCTTTCTTGAATGCTTCGGCCAAGATCTTTAGATTATTAAGGTCTGTCACAACCTTTTCAGACTTCACCAAATCTAAATCATTCTAAAATAGTCCCACAGCCTGAAGGTCATTAAGGTCTGTCACCTGTCCCACTGCTTCTCTGATCTTTTTCACGTACTGGCCCAAAGTCTCATTCGAATATTGTCTAATTTGTGCCAATGACCCTATGGGCTTTCCTCTCCTCTTATTGCTCCCGAACCGAGCATAAAACTGATCACACAAATCTGTCCAAGACAAAATTGAGTCTGGAGCCAAGGTCCACATCCACTGTCTGGCATCTTTTCTCAATGTTATTATAAAGGTTTGACACTTAGCTGCATCCGAATAGTCATAATAATCCATCAACCTATAAAAGGCCTAGTTGTGGTCATAAGGATCTCATGAGCCATCATAACTCTCTAAATAAGGAAGCTTTTTATTAGGATCCGCCTTCTCCTGAAGAATTTTTGAAAAGAAAGGAGATGCCTTTTTGCCCGAGCTTTCCTTCACCTGTTGAACTTCTGCCAGTTGCCTCTGAAGCTCATTTACCTCTTTATCCAAGAGTTCAACTCCTTCTGGCTGCGAAGAAATTTCCTTCTTCGTGGAGCTTCTATTCTTTTGATCAGATCGACCCTTTCCATCTGAACTGGTTGCCCTAGAGGGGATTCGTCTGTAGCTCCTGCTGTGGCGAGTATACACAAGGTAGTGTGCCCTCTTTGGATTCTCGGGAGTACTACCTCTTGATCTTCTTCAACGTCTATCTCTCTCACTGCCCCGAGAATACTCAATGTGAGGTGCATTCTTTGAACACTCGGGTGTACGTCCTCTTGATCTGCTTCTTCGCCTGCTCTTGTCGTCACCCCGAGAATCCTCAGGGCGAGAAGCCCTCTTTGGATCTTCGGGAGTACGACCCGTTGCTCTTCTTTGGTCTCGAGAATGGATCTGAAAGCCTACTTTCAGACCGCATGGGCTCCTCATCTCCACTTGTTCGCCTTTCCAGAGACCTGCCATGCTCTTTGGGTTGAGCATAACTGGATGTCTCATCTTCTATTCCATTTATTTGGCAATCTCTTCCCTTTGTTGCAAAAGCACTTTCAAAGCTTTATCAGTTTCCTTTCTATCTTAGCTAGATTGGATGACTTGTCTACCTGACCTTCTCGATGTTGGGTTCTAGGCGGTGTGCCTTCTACCCTTTTTATGATCCTTACCAGGCCCTTTACTGGCATTGGAAAATAACTTTCTTCTAACATCATCATTATTTCTTGCATGAGACCCTGCCGGGGTGTCTTATGACCCGAGTCTGTCATGGATGATTTTTGACGGTCCTAGTCTATCTTTAACAGAAACTCTCTGTTGAGAAAGAACTCGCCGTCGTTGGATGTCCTTCACCGGTAACTGTCCTACTATTCACCATAACTTCCAATGTAGGACGTTCAATGCATGTGATTGAAAACCAGCAACACTTGAAAAAAATCTCTCCTTCTAGTGCCAATGTTAATGCCAAGATCTTTCCACGCGCTTCAATCACCAAAAAGCGCATCCAATCTTGCACAGAAAAAGAGTCAACACCGAGAGCTTGATGGCTTGGGACGCCGAAGGATAGCTTCGGTGTGAGAGTAAGTACAGACCGAAACCAGGTTAACAATGGAGGTTGTGTGTTATAGTGCTGGTAGAGTAATTTTGCATGTACCTTAATCCCATGTAGTGCTCTGTACTTATAATGACTTCACCGACTTGCATGCAATCCTTATCCCACGTCAAATCAAGGTTTACCACTAACATAAGATTATATCAAAACCTCTTTTAATTAAGGATGAGGATCCATAGTTCAGTACTGATCCACTACAACAACTTATGGCCCAAGCCCAAGAATATCCTCATATAAATAATGGCCCATCACTGCCCAAAGGTCCAAATATCTACGGCCCAACACCAAACCAAAGGCTGAAGTAATCATGACTCAGCAGGTCCAACAATTAGTAATGTACTACCTTTGTTCCTTAATATAAGTCGTTTTAGAGAAATGTTTTAGTTTCTAAATATAAGTCGTTTGAGAATTTTAATTAAGCATTAATTGCTTAGTTTTCAATATTACTCCAAGTAATAAATATAATTTTGGTTTTCTCGCTATTTTTTGCCCAATAAATAACACTCTCTTCTTTCAATATAAGGGTAATATAGACAATTGATAGTATATTTAATGTTATACAATTATTTTCTTAATACTTGTGCACAACTCTACAACGATCTATATTAAGGAACGTAACGAAGGGTGTATCTAGTTTTCAACACACAAGCTCTTCATTTATACGCGTTGAAAAAATAAGACAATCAACTAATAACAATTTCTCATAATTTATAAATTCAAGACAAAGATGAATATTATAATTAACCTTAGACCATAAATGATCTTATAAAATCATTCTAGATTTTATGAATATTGTATTTAACCTGTCCAAATGCTTCACAAAATTCTAGAAGCTGCAACGCATGCCCGATATCTTCTGCAAGCATGTTTATGTCTGCGAGTTTAGTTAATTCAATACCTTGAGGCAGAGGCGGCTCAGAAACATAATTTTCTACTTGTGAAATTCATCCGCTAGCTTTCTTTTGGCTGCTACTTTCTTCGTGTGTGTTGTAGGCCTTCGGCAATTCTTTTCTCTTTCATTAGTAACCCCGAAAGAAACTTACATTTCTTGTTATCATATTTCTATACAGAGGCTTCCCTCTTCCTATTCCTCCAATGCCTTGTCAAGTTCGTTATTTTTTGTTAATTTAGATTCATTATAAATACCAGGAAGATGAAGTTAATCAATATAACTAGGTATTATCGGTTTAATTGGTTCAATCTAAGTTCTAATTGCGCGAACAAATCCAGTTCTCGGCCTGCTGGGTGACAATGACTTTGATGTTTTCTCTTTCTTATGGATTTAATCCATTCATAAAATATTTAAGGGGTTGTAATTGTTTAGGTACAAGAATTTTTACTTCAGAAACATTTTTAGAATATTCCAATTAATGCAATAAGTGTGGTATCTAATTTCATCACCGTCTGTGTTATATTTCTTTTCATTTTATAGTTCTTCTTTTCTACCACTGTAGTATGTGTTCGCGTCAAGTTTTCTACCAGTTTTTACTTCACTATGTTTTAGCTCTGCTTTTTTGTCGGATATCATCTTGTAAAAACAGATGAGTGCATCCATTAAAAGTTCTCCATTTAATTGAATAAGGATATTAACTAATATTTTTAAATGATATTCAGTAATAACATTATCGAAGCTAATTGAGCACCTGTTGAACGTTGGAAATCAAGTTAGGGGTTTGCTTGGGGACTGCTTTTCTGAACTAATGACGGCAGTAAGATTGAAAGAAGTGCAGGAAGAGACTGAAAATGAGGATGATGGTGATGAGGACTCAAAAGATGACTGACGAGGTTAGACTACCTAACTTTCTTCTTTCATCCAATTTCATTTGGGAAATCCATCAGCATTTGGTTTCTAACCGTTAGCAACTAAACCAAATTAATTCTAGATTATTCTTGAATTAATATTAGTACTTAAATAGATAATGTCTAAGTACATGATACATGTATTTGAAATGTTTTGAAACATGTAATGGTTAAATTAATGTACATGAATGTGGTCATGTACGTAGTAATTAATTATTAATGTGGTTCTAGAAGTATCATATAAGTTCTATAAATAGTCTTGTACTTGGATCATTAACGCCAAGTTTCGTCGGCGCGTCCAATCACAGAATCCACGCGCTGGAACCTGCACAGTAACAGATCACACAGAAGCTTGACGGCTTGTGCCGCCGGGGGATAGCTCCGGTGTGAGAATGAGTACAGGCTGTTACAAGGTTTAACAATGGAGGCTAAGTGTTTAGTGCTCAAAAGTATGAATTACCTCCTCATGATAACCTTGGCCTTGTATTTATAGTACTCACCACCTTAGAATCCTTCTCCCAGTCGGATTAGGACTCTTAAGTTATGGTAATTACCATAACTTGGGTCCAACACAATCTCCTTAAAAGATGCAAGTAGAATCCAATCCCCCCACTACCTTTGGAGTTACCTTATTTAATTCTGATTGGGAACGCGAACTCTGCACGCAGGAGAGCCCACTATGCAGGCACAACCGGTCCCATAACCTGGTCTGGGCTTTAGCCCAAAGGACTCGAAGACCCGACCCCGAACACCATAAGACCGAGTTCGGCTTCGGCCCAAGATGGCTCAAACGCCGACCCGAACACCTCCAACTTCTCCATGGGCTTCGGCCTAGTGGTCTCATAAAGCCCTTCTGATGTCAGGTCTTTAGCCCATATGGAGGTCGGTAAAACGCTCCCGAACATTTCCCCCCAGTCTCTGATTATAACATTTTTATAATTAGAGACTTGGAAGGTCAGGATATCGAAAGGTCACGACAGTCAATGATGAGCTGTCTGGGGAAATTCAACGGTCTGTCATAGATATTTGAAACGTTACACGCCTTTTAACGCCTGGACCTACCTTAAACATTTAGTAGCCGCCCTGGGACTCCGTGCCGTACACCCTATAAAAACCCCACTTCCCCATCATTATCACCTTTACTGACTCCTCTTTCTCAAATCCTCTGTGTTCAAATTTTCCAGCAAGGCGATTTTCGGCGAGATACTGCCCTCCGTATTCACCATTTTCCTCTACTCATTTAGCGATTGAGTGCCATTTCTGCTCATTCCTTCTTCTAAACCTCTCGTTTTCATCACATTCCCTTTAAAATGGCCGATTCCAACACTGTTCCGGCCACTGAGCCTATCATCGTTTCCTCCACCGTCACCACCGGCGACCTCCTAGAGGTCATAATGCCGGATGCCCCTACTGACACCACTCCTGATGCCTTGCCTACTCCGGTAGACACCGAGGCAAGGGTTCGAAAAGCCTACCACTCCTCAGAGGAGTTTTCTCATCTCCATAATCCTTCTACCATCACCACCTCCCAGGTCTCCGATATCCGGACTCTTTTTAAAATTCCTAAAGAATACAAACTGAGGATCCCTCGTCCTGATGAGAAGATGTTCTGGAAGCCAGAGGGTGAGTGGGTGGTCGTGCCCCTGTATGTTCTGAAGTACGGGGTTCGGTTCCCACTTCACGACTTCATTTCTTCCTTCTTGAACTTCGTGGGAGTCGGGTTCGCGCAGCTCGTACCGAACGCGTACATTCACCTAGTCTCATTCATAGTCATCTGCCAAGAGGTGGGCCTCACTCCTGGGCTCGATCTATTCTTCGCCCTGTTCACCCTCAGTGGGTCGAAAGAGCCAGGTCTTCGGCAACTCAATAAACGCCCTAACCGCACCGTCCCGATCAAGACCCCTTCTAGTAACAAGGGGTGGCACGAACAGTGGTTTTTTGCCAAGGGAACCGACCTCCAACTCCTTCCCTCCTGGGCCCAACCAGCCGATCAGGCGGCCAAGATTTCCAAGTTCTTGAAGGGCCGGGCTGATGCCTTCAAGACGTTTTACACGCAATGGAAGAAGACCCAATGGAATCTGGGAATTCTGATGGACGAAGCCTGGTTGTATAAACACGGCTGTGAGTATCTTCTGTTTGCTTTATATTTTTCCTCCTTTTCTGTCCATCGGTCCATGCTTTAACCCCCTTGTCTTCGTGCAGTGACCATTTTCAGGCCAGAGGGCGTGGTCGACGCCTTCGTCCCCACCACCATCACTTCGGGGTTCATCCGACCTCCCGTGACCGACGACGCTCAAGAGGAGGATACGATGCCGATCACGGAGCTGTCGTTGGGGTCCACGTCGGGACCTATGCCCCTGACCACGCAAAAAGGGGCTTTGAAGATGAGTCGGGCAGAGAAGGCTGCTCTATTCAAAAAGACCAAGAAGCCTTCTTCCAAGCCGGCTCTCCCCACACCTCCATCGAAACCGACACCCACACCGCTCCCTCCTCAAACTGAGATGGTGGAGGATTCGGAGGACGCCGAAGAGGTTCTTCCCGAACCCCCACTCAAAAAGTCTCATCTGACAGAGGGTTCGGAACATCGACCCGAAGACCGGGAGGATCAACAGGTTGTTGTTGCCGATCAGGTGGGTGCCTCCACTCCTTCTCCTGGTCCGAGCTCTTCCCAAGGGTCGCCGACATCTTGTTGGCCTAAGACTGCTTCGGAGGCGTTTCCTTTCACCCTCTTCGACCACTTCAAGCTTCCCGGTGACGATGAGCAGTTCAAAGGTTATTCCTCTGATCAGTTCCTGGTGGCATATATCCGAGCCCAAACTCAAGTAAGTCCGAGTATTCCCTGCTTCGCTGCTATTAACTTCTTTTACTTCTAGTACTGATGTATGTGTTGTTTGCAGGTCAATGCCATTCTTGCTCGGGCCATTCCCCCTCTCGCCCGAACCACCAAGGCCTGTTCAGCTGAAGACGGAAGTGATGTTGCTCAAAGCGGATGTCCGAGGTCTAACCAAGGATTTGCAGAAAGAGAAGGATCTTCATGCGGAGACCCGAACTCAAGCGATCCAGGTCAGACGGGAGTCTGAAGCGCTGAAAGAACAACACTCCCTCATGCAGCAAGAGTTTGTCGGCCTCGAGGGTCATACTTCTTGAGGAGAGGGATCGGTTGGCTGGGGAAGTCGAAGATCGAGAGAGGGCCTGCGAGGCGATTACGGAGAAGTTTTCGGGGATGCATGACAAGATGATGTATTTGATCCGAGACAACAACTCCCTATCGGCCGAGGTGAAGACTCTTCAAGAGAAGCTGTCAGACGCCCAACATCAAGCTATCACTAAATATGAAGATTCCGATGTCTTGAACGATAAGGTCATCTCCCAATTTGGTGAAGGGTACGAGACTTATCGGGAGAAGGCTAAGGCCAAACTGATAGCTTCTGGGCTCGACGCCTCCCTGCTCGACTCTTCCGACGACGAATCTGAGGCCGAGGATGACCCTCCTGCTGAATAGACATTTTAGGGCTTGTAAATTGTTATAATTTTTTACTTGTATTTTACCCGTATCATAGGCGATCGGGCTTGTAAAAATTTTCTAAGTATAAATGAAATGTACTTTGCCCATGAATGTTTTGCTGTTAGTTTTACTAATGACTAATCTCGATCGGTTGTATCTACCCGAACCTTCTGATCGGATTGTCCTTAGAGTTTATCTGATCTCGAAGGATCCAACAGTTATACCCAGGACTTATCTCGATCAGTGGTTTCTTTCCGAACCTCTTGATCGGATAGTACCCGAAATCTGTAATTTAAGAATGTACTAAACTCTCGGTCAGTTATACCCGGGACTTATCTCGATCAGTGGTGTATTTCCGAACCTCTTGATCGGATAGTGCCCGAGGCGTGTCTGTTCGAGTAATAATGAAATACATGAAAATAGATGAAGTCAGACATTGACAGAAATAAGAACTTTCATTTATATCGTTTAAATGGAATCGGTTACATAGATAAAAGTAAGAATAACATAACTATTACTGGTAAAATTTTCTAAGTCTTCCAGCATGCCATGTATTCTTTACCTCCGAACCGTCCATTGCTCTAAGCCGGTATGTTCTTGGCTTCGGCACTCCTACCACTTCGTACGGCCCCTCCCAGTTAGACATTAACTTGCCGGTGTTCTGGGGGGTTGAAGCCTCCGACTCCCGGAGGACTAGATCTCCGACTGCAAACCTCCTGGGCTTCACCTTCTGATTGTAGTGTCTGGTTGTCCGTTGTTGATAAACCGCTAACCTTATTATTGCCGAATCCCTGACTTCATCTAGCAGATCCAGATTTGTTCTCAAGCCTTCATCATTGTATAACTCTTAGTATTGGCTGACTCGAAGGGTGGGGGATCCGATTTCTACAGGAATGAGAGCATCGGTCCCAAATGCCAGTCTGAATGGAGAGTCCCTAGTTGTAGTTCTTGGAGTAGTTCGGTACGCCCACAAAACAGATAGCAGTTCTTCGGGCCACCGACCCTTTAATTCATCCAATCTACGCTTTATCCCATTGAGCAGGGTTCGATTGGTTACTTCCACTTGTCCATTCGACTGAGGATGGGCGACCGAAGTATTTCGGTGTTGGATCCCTAACTCCTTTAGAAAGCCCTCAAATTTCGACCCCACAAATTGTCTGCCATTGTCTGAGACTATTGCCATCGGGATACCGAACCGGTTTTAACAAACTTCAAACACTCTTGCTCGGTTATCTTTTGCAGTGGTTTGGCCTCGACCCACTTCGTCATGTAATCAATGGCCACGATCACAAAGTTAACCTGTCCCTTAGCTTTTGGTAGAGGGCCTAGGATGTCAATTCCCCATACAACAAAGGGAATTGGAGATAGGACCGAGTACAGCTCTTCTGGAGGTTGATGTGGGATGTTGCTGTTCAGCTGGCACTTGGGGCACCTCCTAACAAATTCCTTTGCTTCAGAGTAGATAGTCGGCCAGTAATACCCCTGCCTCAAATTTTTATGTGCCAGTGATTTTGCTCCAATGTGATCCCCACAGATCCCCTCATGCACCTCTCGAAGTGTGTAGTCTGCCTCTGAAGGAGTCAATCATTTGAGCAGTGAAGAGCTAAAGGCCCTTCGGTATAGGTCTCCATCTATGAGGACGAAGTTCGAGCTTCGATGTTTGACTTGCCTGGATAGGATTCGGTCCGAAGGGAGGGTCCCATCGGCCAAATATGAGATATAAGGAGTGAGCCAACAATTGAGTCGGTCCAAAGCTAGGATTTCTGTCTTTGGGATACTGGGTCCTTCCAAAACCTCTAAGTACACTGATCCATCAAAAGAGCTCGCTTCGGTAGTTGCCAATCGTGCCAGGGCATCTGCTATGGTATTGTCTGATCGATCCACCCCCAAACAACTGTGCGATGCGAAGTATGTGAGCTTATCTTTTACCTCGGCCAGATATTTGATCATCCTTGCCCCCCGGGCTTCGTACTCACCCGATAACTGCTTGACCACCAGCTGTGAATCACTGTAGATGATCAACCTCTGTACCTCTAGGCTTCGGGCCAATCGTATCCCTGCTAAGATGGCCTCATACTCTTTTTCGTTGTTCTTGGCCTTGAAGCCGAACCGAATAGCTTGTTGGACCTTGAACCCTTCTGGACTTGTCAGAATGACCCCTGCTCCGCTGACATCTGAAGTTGACGACCCATCCACGTATAAAGTCCACGAGGTCTGACCCGGTTGTGCTTCGGCCACTATATTCATCTCTGGCTCCGTGAAAGAGCACTCTACCACAAAATCTGCCAAAGCCTGCCCTTTGATTGCTCATCGGGGGTGATACTCTATAGCAAACTGTGTTAACTCCATCGCTCATGCGGCCAGCCGACCTGACACCTCGGGTTTGTGTAGGATCTTCTTCAAAGGCTGATTGGTGTAGACCACTATCAACCGACCCTAGAAATAGTGCCTGAATTTTCTGCTAGCAATGATGAGGGCGTAGGCAAACTTTTCCAGGTTCGGATATCTCGTCTCTGCATCCCTGAGAACATGGCTGACGTAGTACACCGAGAACTTCTTGCCTCTCTTATCCCTTACAAGTGCCGCCCCTACTGCCATCGGGCTGGCAGCCAAGTATAAGTATAAAGGTTCAGAGGGAACCGGTTTCATCAATAATGGTACCGAACCTAAATACCTTTTGACCTCTTGGAACGCGTCTTCGCATTCCGAAGTCCACGTGAAACTTTTGTCATTTTTCGGTCCTTTGAGGGTGTCGAAGAAGGGTAGGCATCTTTCAGGTGATATTGAGATGAATCTCCGAAGGGCTGCGATTCGGCCCGTCAACCTCTGGACATCATTGTATGTCTTCGGAGATTTCATGTCTAATGATCGCCGAGATTTTTTCTGGATTGGCTTTCGATTCCCCTTTTACTGACCAGATATCCCAGAAATTTCCCTGAACCCAATCCAAAGGTACATTTGGTCGGGTTCAGTCTCAGATTGTGTTGCCATTATCGTTTCGAAGGCAGTCTGCTAAATCCTCCAGATGATCCTGGACTGACATGCTCTTGACGATCATGTCGTCCACATATACTTCCATACTACGCCCCATCTGTTTCCTGAACACGAAGTTCATCATCCATTGGTAGGTCGCCCCTGCGTTCCGTAGTCCAAAGGTCATCTTTCGATACGCGTATATAGCCCGATGGGTGATGAAACTAGTCTTCAGGATATCCTCCTTATGCATCGAGATTTGGTGATATCCCGAGAAAGCGTCCATGAAACTTAGCATTCCGTACCCTGAAGTGACATCAATCAGCTGGTCTATGTTGGGTAAGGGATAGAAGTCTTTAGGGCATGCCTTGTTCAGGTCCGTGTAGTCGATGCACATCCTCCACTTCCCATTTTGCTTCTGAACCAATACCACATTCGCCAGCCATTCGGGATAGTCGATTTCGAAGATGAACCCTGCCTCTAACAGTTTAGCAACCTCTTCGTCTATAATCCTCAGTCTTTCCGGGGCAAAGATCCTTCTTTTCTGTATCACTGGCTTCTTCTTCGTGTCGGTATGAAGCCTATGTAGTGCTACTGATTTGCTTACCCCGGGCATGTCGTTGGGTTCCCAAGCAAAGATGTCGGCGTATACCCGAAGCAATTCCACTAGACCCGTTCGTAGCTGTTCATTAAATCCTAGCCCCCAATCCTTGATCAGTTTGTCTGGATTCCCTGGTATTTGAAGCGGCATACATCCTCTATGCTTAGGTCTATCTGCCAGTAGGCATGGGTTCAGTACCTTACCCTCGGTGAACTACTCTACACCTCGACTGTCAATGGCTGTTTTCTGTTTAACTGCCCCGATCCTAAAGATATTAAAGTATTCCGATAACCCCCTTCGGCAATATCGAGATCTCCTTTTAACCTCCCCTATCCCGTTCGGTGTCGGAAACTTTTATTTTGAAGTGGTATAGATTTACTGCCCGCAGTGCGCGAGAGTAGGCCTCCCTAGATGGCGTTGTAAGCCGAATCACTTGTACAACAAAAAACTTTACCAAATTTCTTCTGCTGATGGGGGTCGTACCCAATCAACTTTTGCCCCCATCTCTATCGGGCCTAGACACATGAACCGAGTCGCAACTGAAACCCTATAGTGGCCTTCTCCTCCATTCCCATCCTCTTTCCCCTCCCAAATCCATCCTCTTGTAGGCATGTGTGGTCAATATGTCAACGATGAACCCCTTTATCGATCATCAGATCGCTTCATGTAACCGCCCTAACCTGAGCTGTTAGAACCATGACTGTCGTGCGGTTCAATGTGATCGTAGGGTAAATCGTCCATTCTGAGAATGAATGGTCGGGCCTTAGTATGGCCTTTCTTTCCTGGGCGAGGAGACCAGCTAGTGAAAGTACGACGTTCTAGGATGCCCACATCCTCTTCTTTCTTATTAGTTTTACACGCCCTACCGACCCGCACGATATCACATCAGTACTTCCTCGGGCTGTGGGTTCGTTGCGGCTTGTCTTCTCCGGGGTAGGTTATCTGAATGATCTCTCCGTCGGGGAGCTTCTGAATCCTTCGCTGCCGCTACGTACTGTACCAACTGCCCTGTTCTGTACATTCTTTTTCTATCAGTCTTTCAATACTGGCAATCTTATTCCGTGGACCTCACTCTGGTGTACGCCGAATACTTTGTTTCGAACCCCTTTTCCCGGTTTTGTGATCGTTTGGCATGGTTTGAAAAGGCTTGTTCCGTATCTCCCCATATCTTGGCCCGATCCGTATGAGTGGCAGTTACACTGTTGTTGACATTTTTTTGTTTGGGAAGTGTGGCCTTCCATGCCTACCCCCCTCCATATAGTTTCTCTTAATGTACGTTCCGACCTACCCTGGGTGTCTGCCTTAGGATACTCTGTTTGTCGATCCTCTGGACTTGTCTAAGAGTGGGGACTGGCGGTTTTGAAATTTCCAATCGCTTACTCAATGGCTTGTGCCCTCGGCCCTGTGGAACGCTCTGTTAAATTCCGCCGAGGGTTTTCACCAGGTCCCTTATCAGCTTCTTTTTGATTTCCCTATGTATAGCCCGTATAAGAACCCCAAGGCTTGTGGGGAGTTCAACTCTGCACCTACCCCCACAGCCTCTCGGAACCTTTTTAACGTACTGCCCACAGGCTCCATCTGACCATCTAACCTACCTGCATAAGGGGATCCCACCTGTGATTCTTTCCCCCGTCTCTTATTACTCCGAACCGCCATGAAAATTTTCCCGAAGTCCTTCATGAGCTTATTGACCCTGACAGCCAGGGTCACAGCCATTCCCGGGCGTTCTCTTCAAGGTGGTGGCGAACATTTGACACTTGGCCGCCTCATAATGGCCATACTACGCATCAACCTATCATACCCATCAGAATTTAATAAGGAATCTCCCAGCCGTCGTATCTCCATTGGGGGCATCTTCCTTTTGGGTCGGCTGTCTCCCTGACTTAATTTCCACAAAAAGGCTTGACCCTTACAGGCCTAGGGGCTCCCCCATTGGGCTTTTGGGCCATAAACTTTTCCAACTCATTGCTAACCCTTTTGAGATAGGGGGCGCTCTCCTTCATGATGGGACGATCGGGTTTGCCCTCTACACGTTCAGGAATCACTCGCTCACCCGTCCTCCGTCAGGAACTTGCCGGCTTGTTCTATCGCGCCTAACTGAACGGCTCCTCCTTCGGCTTCGGCCGTCCCTCGAACGACTCCGGTATCTGCTCCTCTCCCTATCAGCCTCTCGCCTTCGGGGAGACCGAGACCGGCTATGGTGCCTACGCCTCTTGGAGGATGCCTCCTATTCCCCGGCCATGTTAGCCATCTGTAGTTTGAGCTCCTCCTGTTGAAGACGTAGGGCCGTCATGGCATCTTTGTTTTACTGCATCTTTTTCTGCAGGATGAATTATCTTTGATCTCGACTACCTTGTGTACGGCTCTTTTCATGCGCCTCCAACGCTCGTGAGTTAGCTTCGTCCATCCGACTAACCTTGTTGGGGGTACGCTGGCTTTCATGGAAGAGCTGTCGTCGGGGGGAGCCAGTCTGCTCCCTCTGATTGTCCTAAATTCTGGAACCCAGTCTGTCTTTCACCGACCCTCTCACCTGAGTGGTCCAGTGTGTCTTGACCTTTTCACGGTTGGAAACTGCATATTCCACACTCGCCATCGTTTCTAGCCGGAAAAGAATCTGATTGTGATTGTTTAAGCACTAAAGCCCTCCTTCTAGTGCCAATGTTAACGCCAAGTTTCGCCGGCGCGTCCAATCACAGAATCCACGCGCTGGAACCTGCACAGTAACATATCACACAGAAGCTTGACGGCTTGTACCGCCGGGGGTTAGCTCCGGTGTGAGAATGAGTACATGCCGTTACAAGGTTTAACAATGGAGGCTAAGTGTTTAGTGCTCAAAAGTATGAATTACCTCCTCATGATAACCTTGGCCTTGTATTTATAGTACTCACCACCTTAGAATCCTTCTCCCAGTCGGATTAGGACTCCTAAGTTATGGTAATTACCATAACTTGGGTCTAACACAATCTCTTTAAAAGGTGCAAGTAGAATCCAATCCCCCCCCACTACCTTTGGAGTTACCTTATTTAATTCTGATTGGGAACGCGAACTCTGCACACAGGAGAGCCCACTGTACAGGCCCAACCGGTCCCATAACCTGGTCTGGGCTTTGGCACCAAATGACTCGAAGCCCGACCCCGACACCCTAAGAACCAGTTCGGCGTGGCCCAAGAGATGGCTCAAAACGCTCGCCCAACACCTCCAACTCTCCATCGGGCTTCGTGGCCCATGTGGTCTCATAAAGCCCTTCTGATGTCAGGAGGCCCTTTAGCCCCATATGGAGGTCGGTAAAAACGCACGCTCCAAACATCTTGGACTGGATCATTTTAAAGTCAATAAAGTATTCCTTAGTTCTTCCAAAGTAATATTTTCACTTCTGTTTCTATAATTTATATCATCTTCTAAAGTCAACAAGTGGTATCAAAGCTAAGTTAATTCGAAGGTTAAACGAAAGTGGCTAAGGTAAAATTTCTACCACCCAGAAAGGTGACTTAGATATCAAAGTGTTTTCGTTGGGCGAGTAAAAGTTGCGCGTTATAGCTCCGAATTGCAATCTAGCAATGTGATAGTTTTAGAAATTTTTTAAAGAAGTTTTGTGAGTTCAAGCACGTCAAAAAGATTATCATATGAATAGCATTTTGGGTGAGAGTAAATTATAAAAAAAATGATATGTTTTCCTAGGTTTGGTGCCAATTATGTTTAACAAATTACAATGTTTGGAGCTCTAAGGCTCGAGTCATTTCTTCGAGAATGCAAGTTATGGCAAATATCATTGCAGATCGAAAGTGTATTTCAGATGAAGTTCGCAAAAATAAAAAGAAAAAAGAACCAACGAAGATTATTGCAAGGGTAATGCATGAGAAGTCTGGATGCATGTTCGAGTTTTGATTCTCCTATCTCAGTTATGGAATGAGCTTGAATTGAATTGCAAGAATTATAAAGGTTTATCGTTACCTTAAAGGTCTTGGTTTTCGGAAAGATGAGAACTTGGTACATGAAAAAATCAATGATGAAGTTGAGAAGAAGAAAAGAAACAATAAGACTTTGAAACATATGTCGTGCAGCAAAAGAATAGATAATGTCCCAAAAATAAAAAATTTGGAAACCATAATTAAGCAACTTTTGAGAAAGAAGAACCCGAGAGTGAAGCGATGGAAGAAGAGAATGAGATAAATTTGAATAATGAGCTGGAGGATAAGGATGTTGAAGAAAAGAGTGCACACTCAGAAGTTACTAGTCAATTGGACGTCACATCATCTAATCCTGCTGCTGTCAGAAATTTTACGAGGAAGAAGGTTGTCAAAAAGGTTCAAGTCACAAAAACTGCTAAAAACACATTATATACAAAGTCCAAGTTGGAAGCAGAGTGCAAACCAAAGGTCGAAAATGCAAAAACCAAGAAAAAAGAAACTCAAGTTGTGGAAGATTTTGAATGGGTTAATATGGAGAAGTATTTTGATCAAAATGAGTTCAGAAATAATGAAATGGAGAAGAAATACAAGCATGTAAAATGTGAGAAGCTAGTTATAAGCAAGATTAAGAAGAACAAATGGAAACTTCAAGCATTTGTGTCATATACATCAATGGAGATGACAAAAGAGTTTCTTGCGTTTGAAGGAATCAGAAGATCAAAATATTTTATGACATTATGAAGAATAAATTTGTTTACACGGAACAGGCCTTGTAGGCACTAAGCCAAATTAAATTCTAGATTATTTCTGAATAATATTAGTACATGAATGGATAATGTCTAAGTACATGATACATTGTATTAAATGTCCTTGAAACATGTAATGGTTAGATAATGTACGAAATGGGTCAGGTACGTAGTAAGTAATATTACTGTGGATTCTAGAATATATATAATTCTATAAATAGTCCTTGTACTTGGATAATTTTTTAATACAGGAAATCGAAAGAGTATTCCGTATGTTTCTCCAAAGTAATATTGTCACTTCTCTATAATTATCATCTTCAATAATGTTCCAACAATAACCCTCCTTTTTTCTTTCTTTTCCCGCTTCCTCCTCTTTGCTATAATTTGTTTGCAGAATATCTAACTTTATTCTTAAAAATTAATTGTTTTTTAATAGTATAGTAGGGCTGAGTATCCATTGAAACATCACATGAAGCCATCTAATCGTTTTCGATAAACGAGAATGAAGGTTGTAGCTTTGTGCCTGTGAGTCAGATTACAGGTTACTAGGCTCAGGGTAGTTCACACATTTTTGGATTTTTATAAGAATTGTTGCCCTGGATGCATATTGATTGAGTCAAGAATTGCTTCATTTAATGTGAACGGTTTAAAAACTAGTTATGGGTGGGTCTACAGATGAAACCCACTTGCCTTTACAGCATCACAGGATCCAGGAGCTGACTGCATCTCTTCTCCTACATTGCCCAATATATACTCAAAAAAACTCTAAAATCAACTAAATGAAGAATTCTTGAAATGGTATTCTCTGATTTAAACAAATAAACACTTACCTGCAATAACCTGCAATTACAATCCTCTGCATTTTTGGACATTTCCAATCAACCAATTTGCTGCCCACCCCGACCTAAAATCCTAAACTTTCTCCCATATCTGCTTGGAATAAATACACCATTTATTAGTTCCGTTTAAACTACAGTGCGTGTTCTCCCTTCATTCCGTAAAGAGTCATATCTGAGTTGTTGAAAAGTGTATCAATTGGATTATGTGCTGATTGATCTTTATACTATGAAAATGTTTTGAGGAGCTGGGCTGTTTATATTTGTGATAAAAAATACTTTTCATTCTCTGAAATGCCAAGTGTAATTCAGTTTCAATATACAATATTTTTCTAGTAAAGGCAAACTTCCAACTTTTGTTGATGTTTTTCAAAGCTAGCGATTAAAAAGGAAAGATCTCGAACCTTGAATTTGTGGAGTATGGTTTAAATCAATTGATACACTCATTTAACCTTGTTTTTCTGTTTTAATTCACTTCTTTTAGGTTTAATTTCTTTCCTTATTTTATCCTGATCGACAAAAGCAACCAGAAACCTAAAGCGATATTTATTAGCAATCTTTTGTGTACAGTCATGTGGTTGCGATTGGTAAAATTTTAAGGTGAATAAAAGATTGTAAGATCTCACTCTAAATTGCTAGATAATACATTTTTAATTCTTCCTCCGTCTTCATTACAAGTAAGAAATATGAGTTGCCTTAAGATGTTGCTCAAGATGATATGAAAAGGTTCTGATAATGGACCCATTTTTGGTGAATCCACTCAGCAGTGATTCTTTTGGTGGGGCTGTTAGTTTGTTTTAAATCAGTTACATGAAACCTACGTACATTATTGAGACTCTTTGGTAATATAAAAATCGAGATTAGGTATACTAAATTACGTTTTAAAATGCACTGGCTGATCAAATACGTTGCTAATGATAGGTTTATAAGGTGATATCCATGTAATTTCGTTCATATGGATGCATCACGCATGTAATAACCCGAAAAATAATATAAATAAATTTAAATATAAAATTTATTTTTGTTAAAAACATATTATGGACGTTGTTTTTAATTTGGGCAAAAATCATCTAACTTTTGTGCTCATGTATTAATAAGTGTTTTGAGTAATTAAATTGGGTACAAATTTTGGGACGTAAAATGTATTTGGATTTAACATTTATGATGGGTATATTAGTTCGGATATAATTATGAAAAATAAGTAATAAAAAACCTAAATTAGACCTCACTTTATACGTGACTAAGGGAAAAGAGAAGCAAGTCGGCTGTGTAAAATTTTTTTCACAAGAACTAGTACCAGACGAAAAGAAAAGAAGAGGAAATTGACTAAGGTAAAATCTTTCATAAATATTATATGAGGGATTGGTTTGCATGCTTAGATCTTGATTATATATATTATTATTATATTATATACGGATTATATATATGTATACCTAATTGATTAAAACAGCTTTACAGGCATGAATTCGTATTAATTTTATATATTATATATATCTATATATATATATATTATATATATATATATATGTATCATGGTTGCCTGCAGCAGTCAGGCGTGAAGTTGATTATATATATATATTATATATATATATAGTATATATATATATAATATATATTATATTTGAATAAGTATTTAGCCATGGAATTTATAAATCAGAATTGGTAAATTAAATTGAAGTTATGTATATTAATTTAAATTAATTAATTTTGCCGACATAGTTGTAAAAGTTTTTAATAATAAATTTAATATTATTATGTTATTAATGAGTTGATTGTAATAAATTTTTATTAAATATTTAGATTGACCGAGAGAATCTAAACGAATCAAATTTGGAGTATAAATTTTGGGGTATTACATTGCTTAATTACAGGTAACGGATTCCCGTACTTTTCAGCCAAGACTCTTTTGTTTTAATTCGTTCGTTTCGTTCTCGTTTCGAAAATTTAGTATTGTCTCTCACAATAATTCTTGTCAATTTATTTTGATAGTTTGCTTTGGCGTTTAGAGTAGAACTCCATTTGTACTCTTTAGTCTAGTGTATCCATGTCTAATAATTTATTTTGATATTATAGTATGTACATTTAGTTACGTTTTTTGGAGACTTTGTGTTTGATGATCTGTTCAGTCTAACAGGTACATTCTAGAACCCCTTTGTGTTGATATTTTGTCGCATGTGGGTTGTGACATTAATTTTGTTTAGAATAACCGTAGGGTATACTGAGCTATAACACCTGTGGGTTTACCACAGCATGTCCTCTTGCACGAGGCTGACAACCTTCGCGTGGCGGTGTGATCAGTCCAACGCGTCCTCCGTTTTGGTGCTTCCGGTGGGATTTTGGCCATTTGGTGTTTTGTGTGAGGCTTGGTTTACCCTATTTGTTTCGTTTCTGTCTGTTCTGGCGGATTTTGGTGAGTTGTGCCAAACACACCTTCCGATTTTGCACGCATCTGGATTTTGCGCAGTCCGATGTGTGATTGCCTGTGTGGCATTATTTTGGATTGCCTGGGTGGCATTTATTTGACTTTGCCTGTGTGACAAGGTATATTACTATGTATTGTGAGCCTCGATATGACTAACACCCACTTTGTTCAGGCTACCAGTTTATTGTGTTAGTTTTATTCTTTTTCGTTTCAGTTCGTTTTGTCAATTCATTTAATTTGAGTTTAGTTATTTTCGTTTCATTTTCTTGTATTCTATTCCGTCTGGGCATTTGGCTCATGCGGTGTTTTTCTTCCGGCAGGTAAATCCGGGGGTCAATGGCAAGGTGTGACGAAGCTTCCTTTAGTTCAATGGTTTAGAACTTGTTCTGTTTAGACCTTGATATGTCATGATTTAATTGTAATAACTTTATTTAGATTAGTGTTTTTGGACCGTGGTGGCATTTATTATAGTTGTTGTCTTATGAGATTTAAATTATTATGAGATTATTCTTTTGTTGGTTTAGAATCTTGTGGATTTTCTTAGTTTGTTGTTTTTTGAGTAACCTCTCTTTCTATTTCGGAATGGGGTGTTACAACGCCTTTCGTACAATCGATAAAATGATTCTAGGTTATAATTTTCATTCAAAATGCTTCTATATTATTTTTCTTCTAAATTTCAGTTTTCTTTTTCTTCAAATATTTCATAATTTACAGGTCTTGGCATGGAATATAGTTATATCCATTGTTGTTTTCAGTTTTAACATAATGATTAGAGTTTAGGTCACTGATCCTGAAAGTTTATTAACCGCTAGACGATAGTGATTTGTATCATAGTTTATCTTATTTGTTTCCACTCATAGTGTTACTGAATGATTTCATGCTAAATTATTACCCTTGAAGCTCTTACTAGATTATTTTGTATCCATCAAGCAAAAACAAAAAGTTGTATGAAAATTTTGACTATCAAATTTTTAGTTTGCAACTGAGACAACAAAGTTGTATGTCGTTAAATTCTGCATTATGTTGCTCTTTTTATGTTTTTGCTACATGTTTTTCTCTAATTCTCTTTACCATAGTTTCTTTCGGTTTAAATAGTCATTAGAAATTGTTATTTTATCTTGTTGCGACTGACTATAAAAACTCTAGCCAATGTTTGGTATTTTCATGGTAAATTTGTTGTATAGTTAATGTTCTTGTTTTTGATGCTTACTATAATTATAATTTTCTGACCAATTCTTGCATTTTTCTAATGTCAGGCAAAGCTTTGGTAAGGTACTTTAAAAGAGAATCTCTTCAAAGATATTGGGTTTTGTTGACTACTGGTGATAGATCAACATAAAGCTTGATGGTCTTCGTGTAAGAACTTGATGAAGTAGTAGGACTATCAAGTTTCTTGTCTATGATGTTGATTTTATTTGTTTAGAACAATATTTCTCAACAATATTTTATCTGTTTAGAACAATATTTCTTAACAAATAAATTGTCAATATAACTTTTCAAACGGCAACTAGGAGAAGTAGTATTAGAGTCTTCAATATTGTAGAACTGTTATTATGCTTGTTTTAACTACTTCAAAAAGTCCCAAATGGTTGAAGACTATTTCTAGGAAATTTTCGTTAGTATCAAGGTACATTCAGGGGGCATATTTATGTTTGACACGTTAAAATTGTATTCATTTTAACATTTCACTTTATAGTTGTTACATATATATTAGGTTGCTTTCGTTGTGTTGGGAGGCCATTGTCGTTGTGGTTATTTAGAACTTAGAATTTACTTGTTTAGTATTTAAACAAACAGTACAAATTCCTATTGTCGATGGATGACTTAGACGCCCTTTAACAAGATCGACTGTAATTAGAAGACAATTGTAGAATCTCATTAACAAATGCAAATATGATAAAAACTAAACAATTTTTTTATGAAAAATACAAAAACTTTCTACAACTAAGAATTAGAATAATGTATTAGATAATATATATTATAGAATTATAGATGTAATATACATATCCACGCACATGATTTTCTTATCATATTTTTATTATTTTATTTAGTTTGTTTTATCAAATGATCTTATGATAAAATTAATAGACGAACAAAAACTAAGAATGTGAATATTATTAATTATAGTCCCTTTAATTATAAAAAAAATTATAGTCCCTTTGTCTCATATAAAATGAGTTATTCAAAAAGAAATAAAATAAATAATAATTTTAAAATGCAAAATAATGCATTTTTGGGGAAAAAAGAAAAGAAAAGTGTGAAACGAGCTTATTGGGGTTATCTTAATTTAGGGAAATATTATAGTAGTCGTTGCAAAAAATTGTACATAATACACTACCGAACAAAAATTATTGACAATGAATGTAGTCCCATATTAGGTTACCGGAAATATAGCAACAAAAAAAATTTTCGTTTCCAATGTGTCCCAACCCATTTGGGCAACACAAAGTAAATAGGGCGGGATTTTTCCCCAAAATTTTGCAATGAAATATGAATTTCGTTACGAAAAATGAAATTCTTTCACAAACTGCACGATGACAAATTTCGGTGACTAAACATGACATTTTGGCAACAACTTTATAAGTCGGTGCTCGAAATTCGTTACCGAATATCCTATTTTGTAATGATTTAATATACAATAATTTTAAGAAATATATTAGGGGTATCCAAGCACCCACACATAAGCTCGATTTGTTTTAGCTTGTCTTGTCTGATAACCTTTGTGATAAAACAGATTTTGTCCAGGTTCGGAGCGTTTTACTGACCCTCATGTGAAGCTGAAGGCTGGTCTGTCAGAAGGGAAAATGCAAGCCCATGGGCTGAAGCCAATTGGGTCGAGTCCGGTTCTGGTTGTGGTGTTCGGTCGACATCCGAGCACCCTGGGCCGGAGTCCTGTTCTCATTGATGATGTTCGGGGTCGGGCATCCGAGTTCTTTGGGCCGTAGCGCAGACAAGTTTATATGAGTTCAGTTAGATTGAGCCTATACAATGGGTTAGCCCTCGTATGGAGTTCAAAGTCATAAGGGGTTTAAATGGTTAAAGATTCTAGTCCTAACCATATTTGAATAAGGTAACTCCAAAGGTAGTATTTAGATCGGATCCAATTTGCAGCTTTTAAGGATAATGTGTTGGACCTAAACAATGGTAATTGCTATGTTTAGGAGTCCTAATCCAACTCGGAAGTGGATTCTAAGGAAGTGAGAATGGCTATAAACACAAGGCTAGACATCAATTAACATGTAATACCCTTTTGAGCACTAAATACTAAAGCCTCCATTATTAAACCTTGTAACCGGCCTATATTCATTCTCATACCAGAGCTATCCCTGATGGCACAAGCCATCAAGCATCGTGTGTGATATGTTATTATACAGGTTTAAGCGCGTGGATTCGATGATTGGACGCGCTGGCAAAACTTGGCGTTCAAATTGGCGTTAGAAGGAGGGCAATTTTAGTGCTTTTTATAACCACAGAGTTATTTTACGGTTGAAGGCCATGGCGAGCAGAGATAACAGTGCTTCAAACCAAGAGAAAGAAAAAACCCACCACACCACGCAGGTGAGGGGGTCAGTAAAGGATAGGTTGGGTTCAAAGGATCAGGGAGACGATGTTGGACACACCCAATATGTCCGGCAACGATTATTTTTGCCTAGTCAGCACATGTCTATTCTCGTCAGTCATGCCGATGACAATCAGTCTCGGGCATACAAATGACGAGGGAAAGACCGGGAAGAGGGAAGTCAAGATCAACGTCAATTCATCCTACAGAAGAAGATGCAGCAGAACCAAGACGCCATGATGGCCTTGCGCCTTCAGCAGGAAGAATTGGAAGAGCAGATGGCCAATAAGAGAGGGGCATGCTTAGGTCGTCCCCTCGTAAAGAGGACTACAATCCCCTTACAAGAAGGTCGCAAAGTGAAGAAGCTACGGCGTCGAAAAGCCAATGGGAACACCCTCGACTACATAGGCCACTTTTTTACCAAAATCAACCGGTCATAGATAGCCACCTAAGAAGAAGATGGCACCCGATGGGAGACATTTATGGGTTGGGGATCCCTTATAATCATTGAGATGGTAGGTGTAGCCTGATGACTTTTTATGGGCATTCGACGTAGCCAAGTGCAACATGTTCCGCGACAACTTTAAAAAAAAGAGTGCTCAAGATGGATGGGACTTTGGCAGGAGGGATCGATATGTTATCTAAAGATGACCTTGGGAAACAATTCCACGCTCAATCGGAGCCACAAATGCATGTGGCACGACACTCGCATCGTCCTCACTTCATCTCGTGGTTTAATGCATGGTGAGACAACGTTCGATGAAGCCACGCAGTATGTGTAAGCGGATTCGAGAGCATTAGGATCGGTGGGCAATTTAATTCCCATTAAAGCCTTGGGGATTTTTCATCAACAATACGGACATAGGAAAGTCAATATTATGAGGACCTGGCGATCAATCCGCCTATATATGTAACTGAAGCATTTCAATCGGCCTAAGGGTTTCATCGCCATAGAGGAAGCTTTGGGAAACTTTTCAAGCCAACACTCTCAGTCCATACGAAATTCCAAGACAGGATAAATATACATTCCAGCTTTCGGAACATAATAAACAAGAAGGTTAGACATCAGGGAAAAGAACTTATAATTGCGGGGATCGGCATTGTGCGTGATATCCTTCCTCTTGACCAAATAAACATTAATTAAGTCTCACACTTCCCCCTCCAATACCAGATCGGCTCAAATATTGATGATATTCAGAGCAACTATTTTACGACCCTATTCGACAATTTGAAACCTGGGAAGAGGTCAGAGACAAGTTTTTGTGAATACCTCAGAGTCCGGTATACAATGGAAATTTCTTATTACCTAAAGGATATTATAAATAAAAAGTTCAGAACGATCAGCTAGTTCATATGTAGCAGGTCGGGAGAATGCTGAGGCACCAATGGAGGAAAACAGATGGTCGGCTCGAGATACACAGCCAAAACAGAACCAGCCAGCCTGAGGCATGATTCATGTAATTTCAGACGGTTCTGTAGGGCATGTAACTGGAAAGAAAAGAAGTGGGCACCGCGACGCAGTGTTATCAGTTGCAGGTTCCTCGCCAAAAAAGTATTGGGCCTACCCAGGAACATCTATCTCTTTCTCTGACGTAGACTATCCTACAAACCTTATTGAACCAAATGACAGGGCGTTGGTGATAACGGCTCAAGTTGGACAAGTGGACATGAGAAGAATGATGATAGACAACGGGTTTTGTAACAAACCGGAGAATCTAGATTGTTCAAAATTTAAGATTTAAAGAATTAGTTATTAATAAAATGAATTTTTATTAATAATATTATGTGCTATGTGTTTATTAATTATTCTAGAACCTAGGATGCTTATAATACGGGAGGATTCTGACTATGAGGAAGACTGGACGAGTAAGAATTTTCAAGATGAAAATAAAATTTTTCCAAGAACAAAAATATTTTCCAAGAAAAAGACGAAATAGGCACTATTCATCGGACAAAACCCTAAGGGTTAAGGTTTGAATAACTTAAGCCTTTTCAAGAGTTTGGCATGTCGAAATGACATTCCATCAAAAGATTTGACGATAATATATCGTGAAAAGTTAAGTAAAGCCGATAAAAGTTTTTTTAGAAAAACGTGTAGAAATCGGACGAAATAAAAATGACGAAAAGTACTGCTATATACTTTTCACTCGTTTAACTACGTTAGAGGAAAACGTGAAGGAAAATGTTTATCGCCAAAAAGTGTGTTTCAGTTTTCCGGAGATCCGAAGATTTCGTAAAAGTTAATCGGTAAAGGGAAGACGAAATATCCAAAAATATTTAGATTTCGAGAATCGCAGTTTTTAAAATTGTCAGACGAAACTCGAAAGATAGAACCATGAAACTTCTAAGGGAAGTTTTGGGAATAGTAAGGAGGTGTATTAAGGAGGTGGGAATAGTAAGGCAATTTGGCCAAATGACCAAAACGCCCCTAGCCTTGAAAATCTATAAATAGGATGCTAATTTCATTTAATTGGGATTTTGAAAATCCTACAACTTGAGAGAGAGAGAGAGAGAGAGTTTGGATGGGAGAAATAAGAGGAAAAAGAAGAAGAAAAGCTAGCCCAAGTGCACGCTTTGTCCAACGGAAGAATATTAAAGAAGGGAGGTAATCCGAAAACCTAGCTTATAATAAATTTTCTGTAAGTTTTCTATGTATAAACATAGCTTAATGAGAATAAGGAGTAAAAGATGTTAGGAATGATTTCATATGGTTGAAATCATAAGAAAATGAAGAAAATAAGAATTAGAAGTTTAGTTTATAAATTTATTAAGGAAGTATAAGATTTGTAATGAATTAGAACGATCCGAGTGAATTGTCTGAACGATTTGGTGAAATAAGTAAGGAATGGGTTTCTGCTGCTGGGGTTTCTGCTCTCTACTGCAGCTCTTCCTGGGTATTTTTGCTGCTGATCCTGATTGCAGTATCATAGGGTCATGGTGTTTCTCCTATTTCTTGGCCTGCTTCCAGTCATGGTTTTTGCTTCTTAATGTTGCTGCAGTTGGTTTGGTTCGATGCAGGTGGCTTCTAGCTGTGAGATGGGTGGTTGCTGCAGATGTTTTGTCTGCAGTCTGTCCGTCTGAAGTCTGTGGCTGGGATGGTTTTCGGTCTGCTCTGGTGGCTTGGGTGTCTTGGGTCTGTTTTTCCTCCTATGCTTGTCTAGTTATTGGGTCGTTTCATTGCTTGGTTGGTTTCTGTGGACTGGCTTTTGGTGAAATACCTTGCTGCAGTGCTATGGTTTTCCAAGTGTTGTAGCAGCTTTTCTCTGAGTCTGCAATCTGTTGCAAGTTTTAGTTGATGAGCCTTTTTTGCTCTCTTTATGCTATCTTTGTATTAATGATAGTCTTATGCTCCATTTTGGAAATGATAGGTTTTGTAATTGCTTGTGGGGCAAAATGCTTGTAATCTTTATAGTCATGACATCATATGGGGTTGTCCTATGATGTCTATGCTATATTCTGATTGGGTTTTCCCATGAGGTTTGTATTTTTTTTCTTTCTTTTAATACAGTTTAAATTTAGCAAAAAAAAAAAAACAAGCGAAGAACACGTGAAGAACACGAAGAACGTTGTTGATGGAAAAATTTAAAACCATCGTAGGATAATTGTTGTTAATGGAAAAGTTTAAAACCATCATAGGATAATTGTTGTTGATGGAAAAGTTTAAAACCATCGCGTATAAGTTAGATGCTTATTGCTTGGTTAGGAACGGTAGAAACGTTCATGATGAATGGATTAAAACGTAGCTATAACGAAGTTATGAGAAAAATTTCGTAAAAGACGAACGAGAATTAGAAAGTTAGTAAATGAACCCGAGCGTATGGGATTTCATAATAATATAAGAGAACATAAAAAATGTGAGTCCTTCACTCAAGAAAGAACAAATTCTGAGTTCGGATGTCCGAATTACGGACGAACAAATGAAGAACATTAAAAACGTAAAATGAACAAAGGGTGAAGATTAATCTAATCCAATGACATGTTAACGGATTTAGAACAAAGTTTTGTCTGAGTGGGATTGAGGTATGTAAGATAAGGAAGAGAATGTATTTGGAACGACCTCGTTCCGAGTTAGAGCAAAGAAGTTATGAAAACGTGAAGTGATCGTCTCAAATTTGATTTGAGACTTAGAAATTTTTTGAGGATGAAGGCTTGGCGCCGCAGCGCCAGCCATGCCTTGGGAGGCGCAGTGCCAAGGCTGGACCATTAGCCACTATAGAGTGGCACCGCAATACAAGGTGTGTGTAGAGAACCGGCGCCGCAGTGCCGGTGCAAGACAGTGCCCAGTGATGAGCTTTTAATTGCTCAAAACCTGGGGGAAGTGTACCGAAAGCTAATGAACATGTAGTTCATCGAGTGTAACACTTAAACAAGTGTTTTAAACCTTTAGTAAAGGTTGAACGGAAAGATTAAAAGATAAAGAATGTAGACGCTGGTTACGGAACGATATCCGGGGACCGTAGTTGCGATAAACGAACGTGGTGGATTGTTATGATTGTGATTCCTTCGACGTTGAGTGATGAGGATGATGTATAACATTTCGATGTTATAATATCATAATGAGAGATAAGTGTAAAGCGTATAGATGTTATAAACGTAACACAGTTACGTTAAATGATCAGTCTTAGCACACAATGAACCATATGGATTCGACATTAAGGAAGAATGACGAATGGTATTAAGAAAGCCGTAATGAACGGTAATAAGATTAACGAAAGCCGAATGTGAGTCGGATGAGAATGTTAGAATAAAATATAAGCATTGAACATTTTAACCGATGTGTAGGTTGAGTGTATGCAAATATTAAACGGGTAGAACCTTCACCCCGTGTATGGTTTGACCGTAAGATAATAAAGACCAATGATTAAACCATAATGAGTGAAGAAACTGAATTAAAGACAAGTACGAAAACGTAATGAAGCGAGTTAATGATTACCTTGAATGATCGTTCTGGTATACTAAAGGACTGTATGAATGGATGATAAAAGATAAAAAATTGTGTATGACAATTTAGTTGCCAGAAAAACATAAGGAATTAAGAAATGTGACTTAACGAATATTATAGTTAATAGTTCGGATAAGTTAGGTATGGTACGATGTCGTACTTGATGGTTGTGAAATATAAGAGATGGGCTAAACAATTCCCTTCAGAGATCCATGGATATACAAAAATGCAACCAAATCTAACTCACTATGATGCAGTGTAGCCCGAGAAGGGATCTTGTTTTTGGTGTTTGTTGGGAAACAACTCAGCGTAACATATGGGACTAATTGCAGAGAAGTGATGGTGCTGAGTCCTAGCAGTAAATTATAAAAAGAAGATAAGAATGTGCAAATCATCAACGATGATAAACATATAAGTAAGACATCTCCGTATGTCATGAAGCCGTAGAACAGTAATGAAAGTGTCGCGTAAATTTAGGTTGAAAGAACGCAAAACCCTCAGAATAAAGTTAAGTAAACCAATGCATAAGTCAAATATACATGACTAATTGGTGTAATGTGTTTCCTTATGTGTTATAAGGATTGGAATGAGCAGTTCAGCATAAGTTGTAGTTGTGCGTAAGGTAAGTTTCCTAACTAAATTTTTATTCTAAATGAATGTTAGTTTCTTAAACTTCTCAGATGTTGTACTTGAGAAGTTCTGTCTATGTACGAATGTGCGATATTTGTACAAGGTTGGAACATATGCGGCCTTGTGCCACAATGTGACCACTTCGGTGTTTCTATGAGATGAATTGTTCTGTGATTGAACTGATTCAATATGAGTATGTTCTGTTTATATATGAACCGTTATTGTTAAGTATGTGCTATTGATTCTAGCTAGACATGATACGTACGAAAAAAGGTAGAAGACGGAAAGTATTTCAAAGTGAATGTGATTAAGGTTTTAAAATGATAGAAAATCCGAATTATTCTATATTCAAGGCAAATTCATAACCTTTGTCGGTTATCGAAGTTTCCAAAGGAATATTTGACTCTCTTGAAGTGTTTGTCAACTGTTATGACCTGCTGGGCAATTTTGAAGCTCACACTTTAAATGAAAAACATTTTCAAAAGTTAAATGTTAGCAGAACTTAAAGATCCCGTAAAAAAAGAACAGGTGATCGGTATTAAGACGAAGTGCTATTCGAGTATATGATATGGAGCGTGAGGATCAAGTGAAGACTTGTAATGAATAATAATTTAATTGAAACTTTAGATTAGTTTAATGAAACTTTTATGTACCTCGGTGGGGAGATAGTCAATCTGTAAGAAGATAAAAAATAATGTAAATTATCATATTGTAGCTGAAGGAGGTTATAAGGTTTTAGAACCTGAGATTTGAGAATGTATGTTTTATATTTCAGTATATAATGATGTAGTTTGGGATGAATGATGTACTCGTGACGTACGAAATTCGGGTGTGAAGATAGACCATATTTTGGGACGTTACAAGTTGGTATCAGAGTTGATGGGTTATACACCTTAGGTATGAGTACCTAAGACTATAATCGTAGAGCGAAGGCTAAGAAGATCATTGAGTTCAATGATTAGGAAAGAAGATCACCACGTGATCATAGTGAATCGCAGTAACAGATGAGTTATTAAATGATGAATGATTTATAACTAATGCTATGAATGAATGGTACTACGAAGTAGTCCGAGAAGAAGAACTCAGATTGAGTTGCGAGGGATATCATACGAATTAAAGAAAATTCGTATTAAGTAATGAGAAATTTAGAAGTTGTAAAATTTCAATTGAGCACTCATGTGATAGCTGAGTTGTATAAACATTTGTTATGGGCAGAGGTTTGTGCTTGGTGTAACAACTTCTTAGCTTATTATAGTGATAATCATTGCAATTGGTAGGACTATCAAGATGTATATGACGAGAAGGTGAATCTTTTCTCATGTATATACTTGATAGATAAAGAACGATAAGGTAGGTGCGAGTTCTTGAAACTCATAATTATGGTAGGTTCGTGACTCATAATTATATGATATGTTTTTGAACTTCTCAGCGAATGGACGCCTATGGTCTGACTGGGATAGTTCTTAAACTCATATTATTGTGGAAAGTTCCTAAACTCATAATGTGTGGTAAGTGAATGTGATGTTACGGGAATGGGTGGGGTTTGAAGAAATTTTGAGGATGGAATTTTTATAAGGGGAAGTGTAACAAACCGGGGAATCCGGATTGTTCAGAATTTAAGATTTAAAGAATTAGTTATTAATAAAAATTTTTTTTATTAATAATATTCTGTGCTATGTGTTTATTAATCGTTCTAGAACCTAAGATGATTATAATACGGGAGTATTCTAGCTACGAGATAGACTGAACGAGTAAGAATTTCAACATGAAATTAAAATATTTCTGGAGAAAAAGACGAAATAAGCATATTCCAGACGAAACCCTTAAGGGTTGTGTTGATTAACTAGCCTTTCCGAGAGTTCGTAGTTCGAAATGACATTCAGTCAAAAGCTTTGATATAATTTCATTGTTAAAAGTTAAGTAAGACAACCACAAGCATTGGCGCACGGTGAAGCTTCGGATGGGGGTGAGTCGTGAACCGTGAAACATCCTGGGATCGATTCCGCCGCAACAAGTGTGAGACTCTTTAATTCGTTTTCGGCCACGGACAATGGGCCGGGCTAGACCGGAACAACCACGAAGTAAAGCCTTTGTAGGGGTTTGGGGGGATTAGTCGGACTGCGGACTGAAAAAACCCCACATTATCAAAAAAAATTAAGATCCGAAAATGTTACATAAGACGATATAAAAGTTTTTCTCGAAAAAAATATGCAAAGAAAATATCAAACGATTATATAAAAACCACGAACAGTACTGCATGTTACTTTTCACTCGTTTAACTAATGTTAGGTGAAAATGTGAAGGAAAAAAGCTTTCACAGCATAAAAGTGTTTCTTGTATATTTTGAGATTCGAAGATTTCGTTTCAACAGTTAAGCGGGAGATGAATATCCAAAAATATTTGGATTTAAGAATCCAGTTTTTTAAAAACGGTCGGACGAAACTCAACGTCTATAAGCCGCGCAAAGGCAGAAACACAAAAACTTCTAAGGGGAAGTTTCATGAATAGTAAGGGGTGATGAGAGGTGGGATAGTAAGGCTGGTTTGGCCAATTGACCAAAATGTCCCTAGCCTGAAAAATCTATAAAAAGGAAGTAATTTCCTTTAACTGGGATTTTAACAATCTATAAACAATAGAGAGAGGAGGAGAGAGAGGAGTTGGATGGGAGAAATAAGAGGAAAGGAGCGGAAAAGTTAGCCCGCGTGCACGCTTGTCCAACGGAAAAATATAAGAAGAATGTAATCGAAAACCTAGCTTTATAATAATTTTTCTGTAAGTTTTCTATGTACAAACATAGCTTAATGAGAATAAGGAGTAAAAAGATGTAGGAATGATTTCATTGGTTGGAATCATAAGAAAATGAAGAAAATAAGAATTAGAAGTTTAGTTTATAAATTTCTTAAGGAAGTATAAGATTTGTAATGAATTAATTAGAACGATCCGAGTGAATCGTGTAAACGATTCGGTGAAATAAGTAAGGAAGGGTGTTTTTATAACATCGAATTCCAATAAAAAGTGAATTCGTAATCAAATATCGATTAAAAATAAAGAACGAGCAAAGAACACGAAGAACACGCGGACAACACGAAAACATTATTGATGGACAAATTTAAAACTATCGTAGGATAATTGTTATTGATGGACAAGTTTAAAACCATCGCGTATAAGTTAGATGCTTATTTCTTGGTTAGGATCGGTAGAAAAGTTCATGATGAACGGATTAAAATGTAGCTATAAACAATGTTATGGAGAAAAATTCATAAAAGACGAACGAGAATTAGAAAGTTAGTAAATGAACCCGAGTATATGGGGTTTCATAAGAATGTAAGAGAACATAGAAACGTGATTCATGGACTCAAGAACAAACAAATTATGAGTTCGGATGACCGAATTACGGACGAACGAATGAAGAATGTTAAAAACGTAAAACGAACGAAGAGTGAAGATTAAGTCAATCAAATGGAAAGTTAATGGATTCAGGAGAAAGATCTGTTTGAGTGGGATTGATGTACGTAAGATAAGGAAGAGAATGACTTTGGAACAACCTCGTTCCAAGTTATAGCGAAGAAGTTATGGAAACGGGAACTGAGCGCCTCAAATTTGATTTGAGACTTAGCATTTTTTTGAGGATGAAGGTCTAGCACCGCAGCGCCAGCCAAGCCTTGGGAGGTGGCACCGCAGAGCCAAGGTCGGGCAATTAGCTACTTCAGAGTGGTGCCGCGACGTGAGATGTGTGTTGGGAACTGGCACCGCAGTGCCGGTGCAAGATAGTGCCCAGTGATGAGCTTTCAACTACTCAAAACCTGGGGGAAGTGTACCGAAAGCTAATGAACGTGTGGTTTATCGAGTGTAACCCTAATCAAGTGTTTTAAACCTTTCAAAAAGGGTTGAACGTAAAGATTAAAGTTAGATTAAACGACAAAGATGTAGACGCGGTTATCAGAACGATATCTGGGGAACGTAGTCACGATAAACGAATGTGGAAGACTGCTATGATTATGAATTCCATTCGCGTTAGTGATGAGGATGATGTATAACATTTTGATGTTTATGATATAGTATAAGAGATAAGTACAAAGCGTATAGATGCTATGAACGCAAACTCAGTTGGGTTGAATGGATCGGTTTTAGCATACAATGAACCGTATGGCTTCGACATTAAGAAGAATGACAAATGGTATTTAAGAAAGCCGTAATGAATGGTAATAAGATTACGAAAAGCTGAATGTGGAGTAGGATGAGAATGTTAGACATGAAAGTAAGCATTGGACACTTTAATCAACGTATAGGATTGCGTGTACGCACATATTAAACGGGCAGACCCTCACCCTGTGTATGGTTGATCGTAATTCATAACGACCAATGATTAAACCATGAATGGTGAAGGAAGCTGATTAAGACAGGAAGCATAATGTATGAAAACCGAGGTTTATTGAGTAGACTTGAATGGATAATTCTGAGTATAAAAAAACGTATGACTTGGACATACAAGAATGAAACCCTGAGGTTTGAGCATTTAGTTTGCAAGAAAGCAATAAGAATTGACTACCATTAGTACTTAACATATATTATATTTAATAGTTCTCGGTTCATGTTAAGAATAAGTTAATTGTGGTACGATCGTAACCTTTTCATGTTGCATAATATCTTAGCAGAATCTCTTCTTCTTTTCGATAAATTCACTAAATACTATAGCAGAGTAAACGATAGAAGAATAAGAAGTAAAGACAAGAGTATTCCTGCTACTATATTTTTACAACTTATCCCAAGGTCTACTAAGGGTAAGGAGATGGCGGTTGCACCATATGCTTAGGTGTATGATTACTTTGTTCGGTATGCGGTTAAGGAGCAAACAGGGCTGTTACTTTCCTTATGTTACTTCATTGCTTATAATCTGCGGGAGTAACTGTTACGCGGCTTACACCAATGCATGTGCATACCCCTTCGTCTTTTTATTGATAATTGCAGAGTAACCTGCTGACTGTAGAACGCGCAGTATCTGGACAGTAATACTGGTGCACACTGGACCCTTTGTATATTTACTTTCGTACTCTGCTGGGCGTAAACTGTCTCGCGGATTTCCGCTGGAATGGTGAACGAACCCTAGCTACCTTCATTCCCCTTTATTACATATGCCGGATACAATGTCTACGCGGTTACAAGTTCTGGTGGGACCCCCACTGACCCTCGTGTCTTTCTTTATAATCTATGGGACGTAACCCCATCTAAGCGGTATTACCGCATGCTGGTGACGATCCACCCCTCGTACTTTCTTATTAAACCTATAGAAATGATCTGTCTACCGCGGATTACCGCATGACCGGGGTGAACCTCCATTTCTTAGTGTCGTCTATTCCTTTCATATCTGTATGTGATATCATTTTTTTGTACTGGTCAAGGGATATCGTTTTCTTTTGTATTCTCCATTTATGGGTACTATTCATATCAGAGTACTATTCATTCGAGGTACTTTGCATGACGGGGTACTATTCACGAAAAAATTGGTTTCTTTCTATCCAAATTATTTTTGATACATGAATATAAATCTTGAATTTTACTCCACCATTAGTGATCATGTTGACAATTTGGACATTCTTGAACTCTAGATAAATTGAATTATGAATCTCTAATATTTATCATTGATCTCACTTGATTTATTATTTATATCATTGTCATCATTATCATGCTTATATTGTGTTGAACATCATTTTTGGCCCGTAGTGCAAAGATGGACTGTTCATTAATGATTTTAAAGTTGTATGTCTTTGGCCCGTAGTGCAAAGATAGACAAATGAGTGGTATGATCATGACCATTGATATTTCAGTTGAATATCTTTGGCCCGTGGTGCAAAGATAGACAATTGAACTGATAATGATGTGACCATTTGTTCTTTGAATGTCTTTGTTGTAGGTGGAAATAATCGATATCCATCTTTGGGTGAGGACAACAACACGGGCGCACAGTTTTTACTCTCTCCGGTTTTTTGCTATATCCTCTCCTAGATTCCCCCTTCTACTTCTCGACGTTACCCTTCCAGCCGTTCCTTCACTTTATTTATATTATCTTTTTCAAAAACTCTTTCACAGTTTTGGCCTCTATCTCTTCACCTAATTTCCCTTCCTCCTCTTCCTTTATGTTTACCTTGGTCTTCTTTCTCCGGCGGGTCTTCAACAGATCCGTGCACTCTTCTTGTCCTAATCCCTTCGCCCTATCCTTCTCCAGAGGTCTCTTACCATCCTTGCTGGCTCCTAGGTCACTCTCATCTCTATCTGGAAAACTTGAAGTCTAGAGTTTCTCGGACTTTTGCTGCCTATGGGGTCTCAAAACCCTAACTCGCCTAAGATGGCTGAATCAGATTTTGCCCCTCTTCCCACTTCTACTGCTTTAGCTGTGGATTCGGATGGCTCGTCAGCCAATAGTGATTGGGGCGACCGTATGGGCCTCGGGTATGGCTCTGAAATGAAGGAAATCTTCGCTGCTGTCCAGCATTTCTCCTCTCATGATAGAATTTTAGCTGCTGAAGAAAGGCGTAAGAATCAAAAGTTATTGGAATTTCTTGTAGCCCATGGTTTCTCTGTTAAAGAGTTAAATGAATTTACAACTTCCGGTGTCCTGTATAGGGTTGTTAATGATCACAACCACCTTGACAAAAGTTCGCTGAAAGCTAACATTTCCACTAATGTGGATGATACTCTTCCTATTCATGCACCTCTAACTCCTCTTCGTCTGCTGAGAAGCCCAACACGATGGTTTGCCCTTTATTACAACCTGCTAAGGCTGTTTCCCCCCTCACTGACAACCCCATTTCCTCTGATAAGCCCTCTTGGAGAAAGGTTGTTGCGAATGATGCTCATAGGAAGTCCCCTTCACTAAGTTTTTCCCCGTCGATCTGAAAGGTTCTACATAAGACCCAACCACCGGAGGTTCTAAAACGGGTTTGACCACCTATGGCTGTAATAGCCTGTGGGCTATTTTTCTTCATTCAAAGTCCCCTTTCAAGGTAGTTTAGCCATTGCTTCACCCACACACTTCTAGGTGCGCGTTGGGTTTATCAAAGTGCCCCTCTGCACGAGAAAGGGTAGAAATTTGCAAATTCATTCAGCGGAAGCACGGAACAACACCCATTCTTTGCCATGCGGCCCCTGGTCTCTCTCAAACAAGAAATTCTGTTGAAGAAATGGAAGGAGGGTCTTGCCACATTACCTAGAGTATTAGCTTGCTTAAAGCCCCTCTTGGCCACGCTAAAAATTTCAAGGCATCGTCCTATTATTTCTATATTGGCCCCACGACTGCCTCAGTTGATATTGCTAGTGGGGCTTGGGCAGCCACTATTCTTTGGACAAAGACGGTGAAAAAACTGAACCCTCTCTCCTCTGCTCGGATCTGTGTGGGAAATTGATGGAGCGATCCTTGCATGCTTACGTTCTAATTCTTAAAGAGGGAGCATGAGGAACGCTCAGTGGTACTGTCCATGTTGACATACCAGAACCTATGACCTCGTCCTGTCGTGTGTTTTGGTGCAAAACCTGTTGGGTCACTCTTCTACATTAAATGTTCAATCAAACTCCAACTTCAATGGTGTTACCTTCAATACTACCACCGCCGGTTGCTGTTGGGCCCTGGAACTTCTGCCTCTACTGTGCTTGCTGCTGTGCACCTCTAATCCTTCTGCCTGACTTTGATGAGGTGGTATCTTTATGCCCAAGCCAAAATCCCCCCTTGCCTTGACTTCCCCTCAACCACCAGTTAAATCATCCCCATTTTTACCCCTTCTCCTTTGACTACTGGTAATCAATTCGCGCTTGAGGCTTCGGATTGCCTTTCCCCGAGTAACACACTCTTTGCCACCTCTTCTAACCCCCTTACTGATAACTCAAAATCATTGACGCAAAAGGAAGGTAGAGATCTAAAGCTGAAAGCAAAGGCTGAGGTTGTTGGTTCTCCTTCTGCTAAAAGGAGGAACAAAGGTAGGGGGAGAAATTCCCCTCTCTAACTCTTTATTCTATTATGTCTAAGCTCTGTTCCTATAATGTTAGAGGTTTAAATAAGTCTCAAAAGCAGGCTGATGTTCATGCCTTTTTGTTGGACAATCATATATCTTTTGTTGGCCTTGTGGAAACTAGAGTCAAATGTCACAATTCCAAGGCTATTTCATCAAAACTTTTTGCTCATTGGAACTGGGCCTTTAATTATGATTATCATGATAATGGTAGAATATGGGTTGGCTGGGACCCCTCTCTCTGGACTGTTAATGTGCTGCACAAATCTTCCCAGCTTATACATTGTGAATTAATTTTGGTTGGATCCGGTGATACTTTTTTGGTTACTATTGTCTACGGTCTTAATACTCAATGTGAGCGTAAGCGGTTATGGCATGAGTTTTCTTCCCTTGCGTACTCCATCAGCTCTAGATGGTGTGTTTTAGGGGATTTCAATGAAATTTGCAGCCTTGACGAAACGCAGGGGGGTAACGACATGTGGTCAGCTGGCATGTCCGACTTTAAAATATGCCTTGAAAAATCAGGATTGGATGACATTAGAGCTGTTGGTCCTTACTTCACTTGGTGGAACTCTCAAGGTGAGAGAGCTATTTCAAAAAAGCTGGACAGAGCGCTTGGGAATGCATAATGGTTCACTCAAATGACTCAATCTTTGGCTACTTTTGGAGCTAGAGGCCTCTCAGATCATAACCCCATTATTCTGTCTACTGGCCTCCATGCTCCCAAATCCTTACAAGCCTTTCCAATTTTTCAATCATCTTATTCAACTGGATGGCTACGAGGATGCGGTTTCTCAAGCTTGGAACAGCAATATCATTGGGTCCCCCCTCTTTGTTCTTGCGGAGAAGCTTCGGAAAACCAAAAGAGCTCTTTTTCATCTGAATAAACATCATGGCTTTGCTGTCACAAACGTTCAAAAGGCTAGGCAAGCTCTTCATGCTCTTCAAATGACCATTCAACTGTCTAATACTACTATTTCTCCGGAAAATCTTGATCATCAGAAGAAGCTTACCAAGGATTTAAGGAATGCCCTTACCATAGAAGAGCAATTTTTCCAACAAAAATCCAGAATTCAATGGCTCTCCTTAGGGGATAAGAACACCAAATTCTTTCATGCCAAAACCAAAAGTCGTTGAAACTCAAATAAGATTCTTGCTATCGAGGATAATCAGGGTGTCTTGACTTATGATCCGGAGCAGATTAAGTCCACTGTTGTTGGCTACTTCCAAAATCTTTTGGGTACCAAAAACTCTTCTTCCTACCCGGGAAGGGCTGCCTTAGCTGAAGTGATCACAAAGCGTATCAACCCCGATATGATATCTCCCCTTGTAGCTCCTGTTACTCCGGAGGTAATTCTTTCTACTCTTAAAGGTATGCAAAGAAACAAAATCCCCGGTCCCGACGGCTTCAACGTGAACTTCTTTCTTCATTCTTGGGAAATTGTGGGGGATAACTTTGTCAAAGCTGTCCAATCTTTTTTCAATTCTGGGTATATGCTTAAAGAGACCAATGCCACTGTTGTTGCTCTTATTCTTAAGGTCCCAAACCCCACCTCTATGACAGACTTTCGACCTATATCTTGCTGCAACTCTATCTATAAATGTATATCAAAAATTTTGTCAGCTAGGCTCAAAGCTACCCTCCCAGACCTCATCTCACCCTCTCAAGCTGCCTTTATTCCAGGACGTAAAATTGGTGACAACATTCTCTTGGCCCAAGAGCTGCTAAGAAATTACCATAGAACTTTTGGCCCTTCCAGATGTGCGGTTAAAATTGATTTGAAGAAAGCTTTTGACTCTGTCCGATGGGAATTCCTATTTGATGTTCTGGTCCTTTTTGGCTTCCCTGCTAAATTTATACAATGGATCAGAAGTTGCATTTCTACGGCTATGTTCTCAGTTAAAGTTAATGGTCAGCTATGCGGATATTTCCAAGGCAAACAAGGTATTCGCCAAGGCGACCCTCTTTCTCCATACCTGTTTGTTTTAGTCATGGAAGTCCTTACTCTCCTTCTTGATTCAGCGTCCTCCTCTCCAAATTTTTCTTTCTATTGGAGAACTAAGGCATGTAAAATTACAAACCTATGCTTTGCGGACGACCTTCTCCTCTTCTGCCATGGTAACATGCAATCTGTCAATCTCCTGAAGCATAGCCTTGATGATTTCACCATATTCTCTGGCCTATCCATCAATCACAGCAAAAGTCAATGTTTTCTCGCTAACGTCTCTCCTAATCTGGTTGCAAACATTCTTACAGCTCTCAACATAGGCCTGGGCTCCTTGCCTGTCAAATTTTTAGGAGTGCCCCTCATTACTTTGAAGCTTTCCTCAGCTGAATGCCTGCCCCTAATCCAAAAGATCACTATTCGTATTAAATCCTGGGCTAACTATTTCGTCTCCTTTGCGGGTAGGCTGCAACTCATTAAATCCATCCTATTTGCAATTCAATCATATTGGTCTGCTTATTTTGTGCTTCCCAAATCAGTCACCAAGCAAATTGAACAACTGCTGTCTAGATTTCTTTGGAAGGGCTCCTCGCTTGATAAATATGGTTCAAAGGTTTCTTGGGCTCGTGTTACCCTGCCCCTCTCTGAAGGTGGGTTAGGTATTATAAAAGTTGCTGAATGGAACAAAGCTCAGATTATGCTACACTTGTGGCAGATTATCAATTTCAAAAGCTCCTCTTTTTGAGCTCAATGGGTTAACAAAACTCTCCTCTTGAAGCACAACTTTTGGACTACCCCCATCCCTTCTAATGCTTCCTGGATTTGGCGTAAAGTCCTGAACCTTAGAAGCATAGCCATCAATTTCGTTACATATAAAGTGGGTAATGGCCAGAACATCAACTTATGGCAAGACCCTTGGCTAGTCAACCGTCCTTTTGCCAGCCATCGAACAGATCTTATAGTCTCAAATTCTGGTCTGCCTTTCTCAGCCAAAGCTAGTGCCATCATCACACATTGCTCATGGTAACCCCCTATATCCAATTACCATAGCCTCTTGCAGATGAAGGACAAACTTCTCCACATGCCGCTGCCTTCTCTCGGTTCGGATCAGATATGCTGGGCAGGCCTTCCATCGGTCAAAGCATCTCATATCTGGTCTTCTATACGCTGTAGAGGTACTATTGTCCCTTGGTACAAACTTCTATGGCATAACCTGCAGATCCCTCGATACTCCTTTTTCTTCTGGCTAGCTCTTCATAACAGGCTGGTGACTTGGCCATTGGACTCCTGTTGTCTCTGCTCTAATGTCACCGAATCATTCTCTTACCTTTTCTTTGACTGTGGCTTCTCTCGACAGATTCTTGACTCAGTGCTTGCTGTTCATGGCTGGTTTGGTGTTCCTTTCGGCTGGGACCCACTGATTCTTCACATCCAACAGTCTCAAATGGACCAAATGTCAACTCGGATCATTAAGCTCTGCTTGGCCACTATTATCTATAAAGTATGGAATGAACGCAATCGACGAGCCCATGGTGAAACCCCTCGTACTGCTTCTGCTCTTGCTCAAGAGTGTGTTAGGACTGTTAAATGCAAATTGTATTCAGTTAAAAATTTTAGCTCTTATATTTTTAAATATCCCAATCTTAGATGTTGGCAGTTATAGCCTTGGATATAGCAAGTGCATCATTGGCTTGTCTCTGATGTGGTTGCTATATTTCTTTCGCGGGGTATGCCCCTAGATTTGTTTTCGTTTTTTGTTTATAATACTCACAATTTAGCAAAAAAAAAATTAAAAAAAATATGATATGATTATTGAGTGTTTTTAGCCTTTGTGGCAAGGACATTGAGTGAAAGTTCTATTAAGACTTTGTGGCAATGACATTGAGAGAAAGTTCCATTAAGACTTTGTGGTAAGGACAAATTGTTGATTTACATTATTATAAACATGAATTGTGAATTTAACTATAATCTTTGGTGGTTCAGGTGAAGACATGTGATGAAAGTTCTCTTTATCTTGGGTACAACAAATAACTATTGATGGGTATTACATGGATGAAATATTAATGATGGACTTTTAATTTGAAGGAGATAGTAGACATTATGTTCTACTTGACTCTTCTAATGGATTATTGTTTCCGCTGTAGTTGTTGATCTAAAACTTGTTGTCTATTGTATTATATCAGATTTTTCCCTGTTAAGGACTAAGGATAATTTATTCTACATTATCTTTGTCATAATATTCTTTACTGGGCTATTTGTGCTCACCCTTTTGCTTCACAATTCCTTTCAGGTAATAAAAGTGTAGTTGGGTTGAGCGGGGATAACAAGGGAATAGAATGACTGTCTGTGACTGTTGAAGTTTCTCAATACATTATAAACAACATGACAATATATAAATGTATTGAGGACTTAAAATGTGGGTGTAGTATTTTATACAACATTTAATAGATAATTTTGGTGAACAATAATAGGACGAGGTGAAGCGGACTTTAAAAATGTCAAAAATACACCCCATTAGAATGAGGAGAACAAAAAATCTTCTCATGTTCCTTTGAAGATTTGAAATATTTGTTATTGTATTTTATATGGTATTGTAATAATTTGGGTGTGTATATTGTCGTATTATATTCAGTACAATATTTGTATTGAAACTCAAAGCTTATGTGTTGTCGTATTTTGCATGACAGTTTAATAGTTGTATTAATAAAGTTTGTATTTGAATACTGTACCGTATATCTGGCAACACAAGATGAGTTGTGTGGACCTATTTTGGGGGTGTCACAAATCATCTCCCCATTTCTTCTCTGTTCTTTTGCCCTCTCCAACTCTATAGCTTCAACCCTCTTCATTTCCACAGTTGCAGAGGATAAGATCTCTTGATGAGCTAAGGGAGTTTCATGACCATCTCTGTAGACACTAGAAATTTTACATTCCTATTACTAACCTTGAAGGAGGGAAAAATTGTCTTCCAGATATAACCCCGGAAGTAAAATCAGCTCAATCCTGGAGATAACCCTGGGATACTCAGTTCCAACCTCGGAGATAACCCCGAGGGATATAGTTCGAGTTTCGGAGATAACCCTGAGGGATATAGTTCGAGTTTCGGAGATAACCCTAGAAAAGTTAGTTCTAACCTCGAAGATAACCCCAAGGCCCTCATATCCAACCCCGGAGATAACCCCGGAAGGTCAAGCACACCTTAGTGACAACCCTGAGGACATTACACATGCACAGCAGCCCAATCTCGTAGATAACCCTGAGCAACGACTGTTACATCTGCACAAAGTCGAAGATAGCACCGACGAGGGGTAAAATCATCATTTTGCCACTTCGATACTACATTCACGTCGTCTCAACATCATTTTAACCACATTTTATACAGAAGTGTCCCACAAGAACCATAGCTCAAAATCCTGAGTGACTACTACACAAGATATCACACCGAATAGAATTTGAAGACTTGAAGATCTGGTTATGGACGTATCTTCCCGGCTTCATACAACCTCTTATCACATGTCATTGTGTAACTCTCAATAACAACATTTCAAAAAAGTACAGCACGCCTTATTAGATGCCCAGATTAAAAGTTATGAAGGTACGAGCGGAAAGCGCGTTGCACGAGTGCACGTACTTTGAGACAATGGGACGCGCATGCCCCAGGACAACCCGGGCAGCCGAAGGTAGACCTGCGACCATCTTGTCTTTAAATATGAGCCTTTGGTTGCTCAAAACTTTTAGAGTGCACTAAACTTAGTGATTCTTCTTTCTAAACACTTGTAAGCTTGTGTTTTGCTACATACTGAAATTTAAACGGTGGAAACCGTGTTTTCAAGCGTCTAAAGCTATCTGAAGTCTTCTTGGTAGCCCACTATAAGCTATTTCAGATTTTTAAGCTTTTTATCCCTTATATATATATATATATATATATATATACTGGCCGGATCCTATTCGGTAGCCCTGACAAGGTTAAAATCCGGACCTTTTTTGGCTTTTTTTGTCTAAAATAACTAAAAAAAATTATGGAACTTGAATTTTTACATAGTACAGTGTTTTGGATGTGATTTGGATGCATATAACAAAACATGTTTGTACAGACTGTACAGACATAAATTCAAGTTCCATAAATTTTATTTCTTTTAGTTGTTTTAAAAAAAAGCCAAAAAATGTCCGGATTTTGGTCAGGTTCAGGAGTCCGGACCTGATATGGCCTTTATATATATATATATATATATATATAACTATTTTATTAGCCCGCGGACTAAATTTTCCTAAATCTGGTTATTTCTCACTTTGACCGGTTCATGGTGACTTAATTGGAACTGTTGAAGCTGGAATGCTTAGATTTACTCAAATCTAGTCAGTTTTCTAGCTTTTCTACATATTGCTTTATCATGAGAGCCTAGAAATCAAGTGATCATAGATTTAGTTTCTGAATCTCGATTCAGTTCCCGTGATGGACATTTTCAGCTGGAGCCAGCTTGTAAATTATTAACGGTGTCTGAATTTCCTTAGATGGATGTCATGCCCACAAGAAGTTCGACACTTTTGTATATCTTATTTTCTCGAAGTTGCCTCGCATCTCAAAAATAAAAGAAATCAAGCCGAGCACCTAATAAAATGGAAGTATCAAAGGCCTCAATTACTATTGAGCACACGGGTTTGAAAAACCTATTTTTACAAAACATCATTGCTATATCTTGTTAAAATTGAACTTTTATACAAAAGTCAAACACTTTGTATATAGGTACGAATGAGGCATAACACTACTTCCAAACAATTGCACATAGACCTAACACACACAGAGACAAAGGTTTAATGAAAAGTGGCGGTAACCGTGTTATCACAGAAGTCGGGGGGTGCCAAACACCTTCCCTCCACTTAATCAAGCCCCTAGACCCTAACGAATTTCGGTTTTACAGACCAGTTAAAACAATGTCAGTTCACTAGGTCTTTGTGCAAACCTTTCAACGATTGAGTTGGTGTAACCATTTAAAAATAACCAATTGGCGACTCTTAAAGTCAAATCGTCAACATATACATATCGGACCTTTTCAAACCTGTTTTTTCAAACAAATCTCACCTAACATAAGAACACCAAAGTACAAGAACAGAAATGGACAAATAAAAATCCCAACTTCGACAGGTGGCGACTCTGCTGGGGAAACCAGTAAGAGGGCTTAAGCCGTTATCAAAGCTTTTCAAAAAACTTTACTTGTGTGTGTGGATGCTTCATTTACATTTAAATGAATGTGTACTAATGCTTTATTTACTACACTTAATGCTTCGCACCATATCTGCCTGTGATATTAGTGCTTCGCACATGTCATCATTTTCATACGGTGAGACGCAATGTATATGAATGTATGTTGTGTGGTCCCTCCACCAGGAGGTTATCCCGTCGGTGTTTAATTACTGAACTCGTCGGGAGACTAATTCCACGAGGCTCAGGAAAGGCACCACCCAGATTCGTTCTAGTTGAAAGATCGGATTAACTTCCCATCAAGTAAATTGCGATGATCTAGGACGTTCATGCCAAAAAGTCGCGAGAGTAGCCTAAGATAGCTCAGCCTCTGATAAAACAAATGCGGAGGGAAGTCTCTTCATAGTTTCCCATTTCAATTACTTGTAATTTCAAATACTTGCAATTTCATTTCTATGTCAATCTCAATGTAATGGAAAATATAAAGGAATATGTGAACATGCATTCCCTTTTCATATCAAAACTTGTAATGCTATCCTGTCATTAAACAAGTTGACATCCATTTTGCAGGATAATACTCCTAAAAAATGGACACATTACATAGCATGTAACATTTCCACGTTTCCTTAGACTAAACTATATAAGTCTTTTTGTAGGGAAACAATTGGTCCCGTTACCCGTTCAAAATCTAACAAGGCAATAAGCCTACAGCCAAACATGGTTACATTTGTCCGGCCTAATCTTACTCCTGTCTCTCGCGAGGAGTACCAAGGATTAAGAAATCAAATAATAGAGTTGGTTGTTTTGCTCAAAGAATTACACAAGTAAACTCAGGGTCCAAAAATATCCATCCACACAGAACCCTCTGTACATGGAGGAATTCAAGGCCTGGACAGAGAAGTTCCAGTACCTGAGTCTCAAATTGATAAGACCAACAAAACCCCTAAAATTACTCATCTTAAAAAAGATTAAGACACCGATGATATTCAGAAGAAGGTTCTACAAATAGAAGAGACATTCAGTCCATCAAAGGGATTGGAACACACTGAAGTGTTTCATATTCAGACCTTTGAATCATCCCTGGGGTTCATTATCAAGAAAAATTCAAGACTCCTGATTTTGAGAAATATAATGGATTAGGAGATCCTTATACCCACTTAAAAGTGTTCATTGGAGAGCTCAGATCCTATATCGAGAATGAAAAGCTTAGAATGCATCTATTTCAGAAAAGTCTGACTGGAGAAGCTAGAGTATGGTACACCAGATTGGATAACTCCAAAATTTATATATGGGAGGAGTTAGTCCATGCTTTCCTCAGTTAATACAGCTTCCAAACTCAGATGGCTCCAAACCGGTATCAAATTACCAAGGTCAAAAAATAAGTCAATGAATCATTCAGAGAGTATGCCCAAGGATGGAGGCGTCTGGCTGCTCAAGTTATCCCATCTATGACAAAGTCTGAAAAGGGGATGACATTCATAGATATTCAAGAAGCTCCATTTTATGAGAGGTTCCTAGCTGGAATAGGAAAGCCATTCTCAAAAATGATTAAGCATGGAGAAATGGCAGAAATGGGATTGAAATCAGGAAAGATTTAAGACCTTGACGCTTTAAAAGCCATAGCTGAGCATATCCAATCTGGAAGTTATGGGAACAACCCCCGGAGGGTCCATAAGAAGAAAGAAGAGGATGTTTCCTTGATACTACAAGGACAAAAGGGCAATCAAAACTTGCATATTCAGAGGAGAAATTTTTCCTTTTTTCAAGCTCAGTCTTCAAATCCTCCCTTGCCAAGGAGTGGTGAAGTTAAATGCTCAAGAGTGTTCACACCCTTAGGGAATTCACTCGAAAACATCTTCAAACTTCTGACAGCTCAGAAGAAAATAACTCATCTCCTTCCACCAGCCAACCCGAGTGGAAAGGGTTTCAATACAAGCAAGAAGTGTGTTTACCATGCAAGAGCTCTAGGCCATGACACTCAGGATTGTTGGGCCCTTAAACATAAGATCCATAACTTAATTGACAGTGGTGAGATCGTGGATACCAAGACCAACAAACCACATGTTCAAGATAACTCCCTCCCTCAACACAAAGAAGAGGAGGTTAACATGATCCATAGAGGCAGTGTAGAGAGCTCTAAATACCTCAAATATGTGGGTATTTCATCCCAAATCAGCAAGGATAATTTCGACAAATGGGATTATTCAGAGTTCCAGTTCATGATGGAACGGGAGTTAAAGTCTCTTGGCAAATAAGTCAAACAACTGGAAGAATTGGTGATTCATCAACACCAAGTCACACGACAGTTGTTCAGTCAGGAGCATGCTAGCCTCCTTTCTCTTATCACAAGTTCTCCACCACTACCCAAGAAAGTTAAACCTTAGAGGAAAAGCTTTTTTTTTTGCTAAATTTAGACTGAATTAAAAGAAAGAATAAATACAAAGTACATGGGGTCAAAGCCACCATAAGAATACCATAGCCATCATAGGACAGGCCCTATGATGGCAATAGTAAACCCAAGCTAGTCACTAGCATACAAGGAATCAACATGGAACAAAGCAACAACAATATACAACCAAACAATGACTTGATATCAGACAGTATAACCTGCAACAATCCAAACCTATAGCAAAATAATAATCATAGCAGACCAAACCCCAGAGGGAATTTGCAGAAGAACAGCCCAACATAGCACAAAACTGCCTAAATTAAAGGTGTATAAGCTACTCATGACCACAGCAGCAGAGAACAACCAGCAGAGAGCAGCCAGCCGAAAACCACAGCAAGCAACAAACCCAGCAGACGAACATAGCAAGCTCTAGACCATAGCAACCTCAGCCCTCCCAGCACATCAGAAACCCCATGAACATGAACCGACCCTCAAAATACTCTCGAAACCCAGACCTCAGATGCCTGATAGTAGACTGCAGCCAGCATACAAAGCCAACTGCAGACCCCGAACCCCTAACGCCAAACAGCTGACCAAAACCAGACCCCACGCAAGCTAGCAGCTATTAGCCATGAGTAGCAAAACAACCCCATTGAAAAAATCTTCTAGACAGATTCCAACATAGAGCAACCAGACAAATACCTAAACCAGATAGCTTGAGATAGCAGTCCTAAACAATATGCACTAAACCATTTGCAGCAGCAGCAGCATCAGCTACATAGTGCAGCTGCCAAGAAACCAACAGACCGCAGTTCTAACAAGCATGAATCATAGTAAAAGCAGCACATCCAACACAGTGCACAACCAGTGCTGCTGCCGAGAAACAGAGCAAACACAGTGCAGCTGCCGAGAAACTCAGCATGAGCAGCAGCGAGGCGAGGAACCACAAAGCACTGACCCCAGCCTCTGCAACAGCCCAGCAAGAACCCAGGTGCAGAATATGCAGAACCATTGCAACTCAGCAGCAGCAGATAGCAGGAACCACAAAGCAGGAACCACAAAGCAGCAGAGACGCTGCAACAAATTGGCTAGACTCACCTATTACAAGCAGCCCAATAACCCAGCTTGAGCAGCAGCCCATGACCACTACATCACAGCTACGTACATAGCCCTCACCAACAGACTGCATTTAAAAGACAGTAAGCAAACCACTAGCAGACCAGGAACACGAACTTGAACAAACTGTCAGCTGCCAAAATCAGAATCCCAGACCATGTCATCAGTCCAAAACTACAACAGCCCTCCCTAGCCCAAATAGAACACAGCTACAGTCATAGCAACACCCACTACATAACCAAGCCACATCGCCTGATGTAGAACCCGACAGCAGATTGTACACAGCAATTCAAACAGATTCCAACCAGACTCCAAAACAGCAGTGTAGACACGGCATCCAAGCACATCAAAGGCTAATAACAGCAAACATCTCCAGCATATAACAACATCAGTGAAGTCACTGCACACAGCAGTCCATAGCAACAGCAACCAATAAATCATGACACAAAGCATACCAACCCCACAACCTAGACATCAGGCCATCACAAGGCATCAGGTTGAAAGCTCAGCTGTTGCCGAGATAGAGCAGGATAACCAGTCACAGGAAAGCAACAGAACCTGTCAAGAATTGTTTAAAGAGAGATGCCTAAGACCATGTCTAGTCTTAATTTTTTGGAATCTTGCATTTGTATGAAGTTTACATTTGAGCAAGTGAAGGATGTCAGTGACTAGGTTTCGAACAGAGCAAAACTTATGACTAAAAATCCGCGCATTTCGCTCATTCCAAATACGGTATACCACCGCTGCGAACCCAAGATGAAGCAAACTGTGATGGAAAGATGGATTTGAATAATGAATGAGGTAGCCCGTTATAGAGCTCCAAGACCGACTAGAACCCCTCTACCCACAGTGTCAAAGAACAGAAAGTAGGACCCTAAAAGAGTAGTCACAGTGGAAGAATAAGTGATCAAAGGTTTCCGATTGGGAAGAGCAAAGAACACATGAGGGATTGACAGACATCCCAAAACTGATCAATTTGTCCATTGTACGTAACCCATGATGGAAAGCCAACCAGAGGGTAAAAGAGTACCGAGGAATCAGAATCTTAGGCCACACTAATTTGTCCCAAAGAACAACAACTCCCACATGTCTAATAGAACGCCATAGAGTAGATGCTTTTACCTCATTAGAATTCACAGAATCCCATAGAATCTCATCTGGTTTAGAAGAGTCACAAACCCTATTGAGATCAAAAGAATCCTGAAAGACAATAAAATCATTATGATTTGAGGAAGGGAGGTGCCAGGAGGAATCTCGAATAATATCACTTACAGTTGTATTTGGACCCAAATCAGAATTTATGATCAAAGAGGAATGAGAGCTTGTAGCTAGAGGGTTCGCATTTAGCCAAGGATCAAAACACAGACTAGTACTTTCCCCATTACCAATACGGAACCGAATATAGTTCATAGCAAGAGGTCTCAGCTGCAGAATCTTTCTCCATATCCATGAACAGTCATTTGGGGTCTTCAGAACCCAAAAGTGTTTAGAGTTTAAATGATATACTCTAACCCAAGAAGCCCAAAGAGACTGAGAATTAGGATTAACTACTCTCCATAGCTGAAGCAATATTAGAGCTTTATTCCAGTCCTCCAATTGCTCTTTATAGCTAAACCTCCTTCAGAATAAGGAAGCGCAATTATACTCCAGGCAATTTTGGCTCCAAACTTCAACATAGAGGGACCTTTCCATAAGAATCTGCTCATAGTGGACTTAAGATCTTTAAGCACAGACGCTGGGAGAATGAAGTGAGCAGACCAATAAGATTGGATAGCAAAGACAACCGATTTAATAAGCTGAAGGCGTTCATCATAGGAAAGGAATCTATTAGTCCATGAAGAAATCTTGGATTTAACCTTTTCTAACAGAGGATGGCAATCAGTAAGGCTAAGCTTCGAAGTGATCAGAGGGACCCCAAGGAATTTAGCAGGGAACCGACCCACTTGAAACCCAAGAGAATTGTAAATTACCTCAGCATGAACAGGAGAGACATTGGAGAAAAAGCACATACTCTTCGAATCATTTACATGTAATCCCGAGAGAGACGAGAAGTGATCTAAACAAAGTTTTATGACCTTTACCGAGTTCACATCACCATGACAAAATATAAGCAAATCATCAGCAAAGCACAAATGGGATAAGGAGATAGACTTTGTTTTCCAATGATGCTTGAAAAAAGGGGCCCTGGTTTCCTTTAAGAGAATAAGCGAAAGGACTTCCATAGCAATAACAAATAGATATGGAGAGAGAGGATCTCCTTGACGCAAGCCCTTGGACCCTTTGAAATACCCACAAAGGGCACCATTCACTCTAACAGAGTAAAAAGTAGAACAAATACAAACCTTTATCCAGTAGATGAACTTGGGGGGAAATTTGAAAAGGCGCAGAGCGGCAAGCATGAAATTTCAAGACACCGAATCAAAGGCCTTACGCAGATCAATTTTCATGGCACACCGAGACTGGCCAGAGGGCCTATGATAGTTTCTGAATAACTCTTGAGCCAGAAGAATATTATCACCAATCCTCCTACCTGGAATAAAAGCAGACTGGGAGGGAGATATTAGGGAGGGAAGGATACCCTTAAGCCTAACATCAATAATTTTGGCAATGCACTTATAAGTTGTGTTACAGCAGGAAATAGGCCTATAATCAGTCATGGAGGTAGGATTAAGAACCTTAGGGACCAAAGCGATAGCTGTAGAGTTAGTACCCCGGAGGAGACAACCATGTTTGAAAAAGGATTGAACAGCCAAAATAAAGTCACGACCGACAATATCCCAGACAAGAAGGAAAAAATTCACATTGAAGCCATCAGGACCAGGGCTCTTATTTTTCTTCATCGACTTCAGAGTTGTCAAAATTTCGCTATCAGAAATGTCTCTCTCCATCCAAGAGGCTTGAGAATCAGTGACAATATTGGAAGCATAGGGGGCAAGATCCATTAGATCGGGGTCCTCCCCTATAGGAAGAGAGCCCAGCAAGGAAGTAAAGTGGTCCACTGCAATATTTTGGATATCCTTTTGACCAGTAAAGAGGACACTCGCCTCATTTTCAATAGCAAAAATTTTATTTTGATTCCATCTATTCTTAATTTGATTGAAGAAGTAGCATGAGTTTTTGTCCCCATCCTTAAGCCATTGGATTCTAGATTTTTGCTTAAGAAATTTCTCTTCACATCTAAGGGCACACCACAAATTTCCAGAATGAAGCCTTTGAGCCTTAAGGAGAGAGGGATCATTCAGATTGGAAGCAATAGCATTCTGCGTAATATGGAGGATAGCTCTGGTCCTATCAACATTAGAGGTAATATTACCATTATCTTTGTTCAGAGTGGAGAGAGCCCGTTTGACCGATCTAAGCTTCCCAGCTAAAACCTGAAGAGGATCCCCAGAGGTATGGATATTCCAAGCAGATTGGACAACCTCATGGAAGTTTTCAAGCTCACCAAGGAAATTGAAAAATTGGAAAGGCTTGGGAACTCTAGGCAAGGTCAGACCAGTTTGAACCACCGTTGGGCAATGATCCGAGAGGTCCCGAGGAGGGAAAATAACCTGAGAAGCATGGAAGTGATGTAACCAATCACAGTTGATCATAACCCTATCAAGCTTTTTGAACTGGGGCTTAGTGTCACTAGAATTCCACCAAGTGTATAGAGGCCCAACCGCACGGAGATCAGACAAGAGAATATCAGTAGTGCAGTCCAGGAAGTCCTGCATACCCCCATTCCAAGATTCAACTCCACCCTTTATTTCAGTAACAGATAGAACCTCGTTAAAATCCCCAAGCAGACACCAAGGCAAATTGATCGAGGTACATAGGGAGAGAAGGTCAACCCAAAGAGATTTCCTCTCAGAGGGGGTATTAAAACCATAAACAAAGGTGACAAAAAACTGCATAGATGAGGCAACAGATAAAACTAAGCAATGCATAAATTGAGAAGATTTAGAAATAATATTTACAGTCCAAAGCGAAGGGTCCCATCCAACCCAGATTCTTCCATTCACATGATGCTCATAATTAAAATGCCAATTCCATTTGCTACATATAGCTTTGGAAACAATATTGGCTTTTGGGCTTTTGACTCTAGTCTCAACTAGGCCAACAAAAGAAATATTATGCTTACACAAAAGAGCAAGGACACTATCCTGCTTGGACTTCATATTTACACCTCTAATGTTCATAGAGCAAAAATTAACCACAAAAAATGGTTAAGTTTAAAGTGGAGCAGGACGCCCCCCTCCTTTAATTTTTTTTCTTTGGAGACTGGCCCGGAACCAAACCAGCTCGAGCTTTCGCCTTTAGGTCACAACCAGCCTTTTCATCTACCATTTTTAACTTTCCCACAAGGGGGTTAGGAGAAGGAGATAAGTCAGTGTCCGAGAAACCCTCCATAGCTTCCCCAGCCCCAGCAATAGGCTTAAAGAAGTTGGAACTACTGACCAAGGGGGAACAACTGTTGAAAGCTTGTTGCTTAGGTCCTTTAGCCACCAAAGTCCAGTCAGCAGGAGAAATAGATACAGACTGAGGGATAGCAAGTGGAGAGCTGAGGCTAGCAGGAGCAGCAGGGGTAGTAGGAACATTAAATGCAACCGGAGAAGAGTTTGTAAAAGCGTTGAGAACTTTTGGCAACCATTAGTAATTCGCTTTAGGACAACGAATAAGAGAGTGCCCAAAAGTTTTACAGTGGGAACAAATTTGAGGTTTGTTCTGGTATTCCACTCTGACAGTTACAAACTTTTCAGAATTAGTAACCTCATCAAGAACAGCCACTTCTAACGATCCAGGAAGAGCCGAAGAAGGTGTTACTTCATTACATATCCGAGCAAAATGCATATGTTCTAATTTTTCTGTGATTTTATCCACAAACAGCGGAACACCAACCCCACTAGCAAGATAACTGAGCCCAGCAGAAGACTAGTAAGACATGGGGATGTTGTGGAATTTAACCCAGATCGGAGCTTTTGTACAAGTGTCAAAATGGAAGTCCATGCCTTCCTTCCATTGTTTAAGACATAGTAGTTTATAAGAAATATACCAAGGACCAAGAGCAAGCACATTCTCACGGTCCTCCGGTTTTGCAAATTTAAAGACAAAGAAACCCCCTTCTTGTAGAAATACACTTTTCAGGCCATATTTATCCCATAATTTATGAACATTGGCTTCCACAAGCTTAAACGGCATTTTGGAATGTAGAAACCCACCCACCAGACAAGAGGACCAAAGAGAATTACCTTGGAGCAGAATCTCAGGAGGTGGCCGAATAAAGGTTGAACCATTATCCGAGCTGGGAGGAGAAGGAGGGAAGAAATCTAGCTTCAGAGTTGGAGCTGTCGGAGCTGCCTGGGCCACTACATTGCTCCAAGATTTCACTACAGGGAGGCAGTCCGTGGTTGCAGTAACAGGGGTTCCCCCTGCCCCCGAGAGGGTCCCAGAATAAGCCGGCCCAGAGCATTCACCTTCTTCGAGAATAGACCCAACACCAGCCAAAACTGGTTTGAGGACAGCACCACACTGACCCAAGAGAGGAATCGTCGACGCTGTCATGAAAGGCTTCAGAGGACTTTTTACAAACATGTCATGGTCATTTACAGAACGTACAAATTTTCCATTGGAAGCGAAATCGTTGACATTATTCATAGTAAACCCATGTGCTTTGATAAAATCAAGCAGCACAGTAGACTTCCTTCGTTCGTCAGCCGCATCAAGATGACCTTGCTGCGAAAGAGCTTGAGCAGCTCTGAAAATTTCCTTCATGGGAGAACCCTCTTGAAGCCCTAGGCTGGCTTCTGCAAGGCTATTTGATTCAGAAGAGGATTCAGTGCTAGTGGATAACATATCAGCAGCAACAGAGGGTATGGCAGAGGATTCGGCCATAACATTTTTGTCAATCACCGGAGAATTAGGGTTTGAGACTCCAAACTCGGCGAACAAGTCCCTAGAGGGGCTGCTAGTGGAATTTCCGGCTGACAGGTGGGAATGGTCCACCATATCGCAAAAATCTTACACACAGAACTGTAGGAGACAGACAAATTTGAGAGGGGATGAGAACGAGTTGAAGAGGAGAAGGAGAGAGGGGTAGAGCCGGAGAGGATCGAAAACAGAAGAGAGGAGAGGTGGTCGGGAGGCGGGGAGTTAGGTAGGAGTGAACAGTGGAGGGTGGCTGGGAAACCTAGAGAGAAAGAGGAGTGAAATCATCTTTTTCCTCAGGAAAAGCTTTCATGAAAAACAAAAGATAAAGCCTGTCGAGACTTTGCCAATAAAAGGGAATTCATCTATTTAGGCCAACCGATGGAAGAAATATTGTAGATGCTGATTAATGAGGGAAAAATCACAACACTACTACCTCTTATCAACCCTCACTCAAAAAGGTTTGATGCAACTGGAGTATGTCAATACCACTCTCACTCTCGCGGTCACATCACTGAGGAATGCTAGGCACTCCGCCATCTTATTCAAAACATGATTAACAATGGTGACCTGTAAATGGAAGACAATGGCGTTGTGTCATCTGAGAGTGGGGACACATTTCCTCCAGGATAGACGAAAATCGTAGCAGTTATATCCTCTAAATGAGACGTGGTTGCCACACCACTTATAATTTAACCCATTCAAATAGATGGCGTTGAAAACCCTTTGAAAGTGGCTGCACCAAAGCTAATCATATTGTCGTTCATGCCACAACATCCTGTCATTAGCCTTAAGAAAGTTCCATGGAACTATAAAGAAGTTGAAGGATCAATATCAAACACAACTGCTGCAGTGTTTAAAGAAAATCCACTTTATCTCCCTCAACGAGTGATTAAGCCTATCATCAGATCTAAAGGGAAAGTTCCCAATGAGAAGATTGAAGAATTCCTCCGTCAAATGGGACATAATAAAGCCAAGGTGGTTCAAAGCTTGAAAGAAGCTCCACAATAGATCTCTATTTTGGACTTGGTTTTCTCTTCAAAAGATCACCGAAAGGTCTTACTAAAAATATTAGAAGAAGCCCACTTGCCAAAGATAATGGATGTTGAAAAATTCCATCATCTAGTTGATCACATCTTCAATAGTAATGTGATATCCTTCACTGATGATGACATACCTCCCAAAGGGACGGGTCATTGCAAACCGTTGCACATAGCGGTGATGTCTTCCATATATGTGGTCAGAGGAGTGCTAATAGATGAAGGATCATCCCTAAACATCTGCCCCTATGTCACATTGGTAAAAATGAATATCAATCTCAACAGGATTCGAAGCATCCACATAATCATCAAAGCCTTTGATGGATCTCGGCGAAATGTTGTCAGAGAGATTGAATTACCCGTGGAAATCGGTCCATATACATTCTACATATCCTTCTGAGTGCTCAAACTCACTACAGGATATAACTTACTGTTGGGAAGACCTTGGATTCTTATGGCGGGAGTCGTCCCATCTACGCTTCATCAATAACTCAAGTATATCATCAATAGTAATCGGGTCAATGTTAATGTTGAGCCTAAATATCTTGTATAAAGTGATATACCTCTCATCAGTTTCAATGAAGAAGTTGAGTCTGTCAGCTTCCAGGCCCTTAAGGTGAGCAACAGTCACTATCAACTCATTGGGGCTCCACCTCTGAAACCTAGAGTTTCCGCTGAGGTAATGTTGGCAAGTCAAGAAATGATATCCTTGTGTTTTCAACCTAGACAAGGGTTAGGAAAGGACAAACAAGGAATCAAATGCACAATTTAAGTTCCCAGCCAGACAGGGAAAACCGGACTAGGCTATTCCTTTAGGTCCAGTCGCAGGAACTCGCACAAGCATACACCAATTCGTTCATTTACAAGGTTGTTGCCTAAACCTATAGGCGTTAATCCTGTACTGTAAGACCCCAACTTTTTATGAATAAAGATTTAATTTTCTCTAAATATTATTTTTAATAGTAAGATGTTGATTTTATATAATGTTATAATTGTGGGTGATATTTGCAAATTTTGCAAAATAAGCAAGTTGTCATAAAATATTCCTTTGGTCGGGAATTTTTTTTTGTCTAAAATATCCGTACGATGACACAATCATTAGTGGACCCCTTAATAGAATGATTGTCGGATATAGAAAGCGATAGAAAAAATATTTTTATAAAAATAATGGCAAACGTTTAGCGTTAAATTGTTAAAATATCTGGTGATAAAAGTACACTAATACGCGTGGTTGCACAGTAGCACACGGTATTACACAGTATCTCTGATTATTGATGCTTATGTAAGAAGTCACTCAATTTTATTCAATTATTGCAACAGTAGTTGGTGCTTAGTATCTCATATTATTGATTCAATTATTGTCACAGTATCATCTGCACAATATTTTATATTATTAAATCAATAATTAAGACGACACCATTATTCATGTTATTATATGCATTATTGACAATATCTAGAAAGTTCTGTCGAGAAAAGGGGTTAGGTTATCTAATTGCGCGCCAATAAGGAGAAATCCTTATCGGAAAGCCCCTTTTTCCTAGGAATGATCTAGTTGTTAATATTGTGAGTTATAATATTAATGATGAATAATTGTTGAAAGATTAAAAATATGTTTATTGAAGATAAGTGAATTATGATAAATATTTATTCATTTTTGATATAAATAAAGGGGTTTGTCATGAAGTATTTGTTGTAAATTTAGCTTATTACATGGACCCCCACTTACTCATTTTTCTAAATTATCGGTAGAAAGTTCTCAGTTTTTGTTTTATTAATATTATAATAGTAATAATACAGAAAAATTTTATATAAAAAAGAATACTTTTTATATTATATGTAAATTTATTCGTTTTATTAGATTATAAATCAAATATATTATACTTTATATAAAGTTTTTGTTTTATTAGAATATTTTATTACAATAGTGCTGCATAGTAAAATCAATTTTTTCCTCTGATTTTGCACCCGTGAATTCTTCACTGTGTGTCCGTGTCTTCAAATTAAATAGGATGCTTAGTTTAGAAATGGAAATCACACCAGAATCAAAGAATTCTTCTTCTATAATATTGAGCGTATTTATTTTGAGTTTAAGGAAACTTTGAGTGTAGCAAATAATGCAAGTTTTCTTTAAGAATATCCCCGCTATACCATTCAAAATTACTCTCCTTTTAAGGTAAGGGATATTATTTTCTTTCAATATTCGTAAGAAATATTATTTTCTTCCATACTCTATAATATGTAAGTAATATTATTTCATTGCATATTCCTAAATCTACACTTATTTTGATAAGTATTGCTTTTTATACTCCTTGAAATTAGTAGAATATCCTTTAATTTTGTGCTTCATCTAGTATCGTTTCACTGAAACATTTTTCTGAACTTTCTTATTAAATTTAAAACTTGTCATGCCAGAATACTATTCATGGGTACTATTCATACATACGACACTATTCATATATACGGTATTATTTATACAGTATTATTATTCACGAGGTACTATTTACGAAGTACTATTCACGACAAAAATTGATTTATTTTCTGTCCAAATTATTTTTGATACATGAATATTATTCTTAAATTTTACTCAACAAAGTAGTTATCATGTTGACAATTTGGACATTCTTAAACTCTGGAGAAATTGAATTATAAATCTTTAATATTTATCCTTAATCTCACTTCATTGATTTCTTATATCATTGTCATCATCCTCATGCTTATATTGTGGTGAAAGTCATCTTTGGCCCGTATTGCATAGATGGACTGTTGATTGGTATGATTATGATCAAGAATTATGTATCAGTATAATCGTGACCTGTAATTTTACAAATGATGTGGTAAAAATCCTCTTTGGCCCATAGTGCATAGATGGACAGTTGTTTGGCATGATCATGACCACTGGTGATAATAACGAATATCCTTAGCCCGTAGTGCATGGATAATTTGTGGATGTGATACTAACGAATATCCTTGGCCCATAGTGCATGGATAATTCGGTTATGTGGATTATTTATTGAGTTGTGTTACAAAAATAAAATATTGATGATGAAATTTTAAATCATAGAAGATAGTAGACATCATGCTCTACTTGAATCTTCTAATGGATTGCTTAAAACTATCGCGTATAAGTTAGATGTATATTGCTTAGTTAGGAACGGTAGAAACATTCATGAAGAACGGATTAAAACTTAGCTATAATGAAGTTATGGCAAAATTTTCGTAAAAGACAAATGAGAATTAGAAAGTTAGTAAATGAACCCAAACGTATAGGGTTTCATAAGAATGTAAGAGAAAATAGAAAACGTGAGTCGTGGACTCAAGAACTAACAAATTTTGAGTTTGGATGACTGAATTACGGACGAACAAACGAAGAGCGTTAAAAACGTAAAATAAATGAAGGTTGAAGATCAAGCCAATAGAATGGCACATTAATGGATTTAGAACAAAGTTCCATCTAGGTGGTATTTAAGTACGTAAGATAAGGAAGAAAATGGCTTTGGAACAACCTCGTTCCGAGTTATAACGAATAAGTTATGAAAGCGGGAAACAAGCGTCTCAAATTTGATTTAGCATTTAGAAAAATTTTCTAGGGTTCCAACACTGATGCAACCTCTACTCGCAACATTCTCTCCCTTCTTGGGTTTCAATTAGGATCTTTACCTGCTAAATTCCTAGGAGTACCCTTATTATCCAAAAAGCTCTCTTACACGGACTGCGTACCTCTTATTCAACGGATTACCAACCGGGCCACTTCTTGGACATCTAAGGTCCTTACCTTCTCTGGGAGGTTACAATTGATCCATTCCATTCTCTTCTCCTTACAAGTCTACTGGTGCACTCATTTCATGCTCCCGAAAGCAGTCTTAAGAGAAATTCAAGCATTACTAGGCAGATTCTTGTGGAGGGGCCCAACTTTGTGTAAGTATGGTGCAAAGGTTGCCTGGGCTAATCTCACATTACCCAAAGATGAGGGAGGGTTGGGACTAAAAAATCTGTTAGATTGGAATAAAGCTCTGCTGTTGCAACATTTCCTCCACCTTATCAGCTTTCAATCCCACTCTCTCTAGGCAAACTGGATGAAAGCCACTATCTTAAAATTTAAGACTATTTGGCAAGTTACTATATCCCCCGGTTGCTCCTGGATATGGAAGCAATTCCTCAAATTACGCCCCCTCGCTCTTCAACATCTAAAGTACATTATGGGGGATGGACAACACATAAGCTTATGGTATGATCCTTGGTTGAATGGGGGCAACTATTAACCCTTCTCATTCTCTCCTTTCCAATACTGGACTTCCCCCAATTGCCACGGTTAGCTTTCTCCTCTCTGGCAACTCCTGGGCCCTCCCAGTCAGCAACCACCATGAAGTCATTCTCCTCCGGCAGCAAATCCGCCACCTTCCCATCCCATCTCCTAGGCCTGACCAAGTTTTTTGGGGAACTTGTGATATTAAGACTATTAAGGCCAAACAGATTTGGGAATCAATCCGAGCAAGATCTCCCAAGGTTCCTTGGAGCTCTATCCTTTGGAATAAGTTTCATGTTCCTCGCTTTTCCTTCATTCTCTGGCTTGCCTTCAAAAACTCTCCACAAACGACCAGACCAAACACTACACTGGCAGAACTTGGAACTGTCCTCTCTGCAGTCAACAGTTAGAATCCTTTAACCATTTGTTTTTTGAATGTGATTACTCTTCAACCATTCTCCAATGTGCCGTGACTTTAGAAAATTGGACCACTTTTCCATTCTCTTGGGATGCTATTATTGCTTACCTGATTTCATACCAAGGATCGCACCTGTCCAAGAATATCCTATGCTTAACTGTGGCCACTTGCTTCTATAAAGTCTGGGAGGCTCGGAATAACAAGATTCATAATGGCTCCATCATTCCTCCTAGGATCCTAGCCAAAGATGTTATCCATCTCATTAAGTCTAGACTTTCTAAATGTAACTCTTTTATCAAGGCCACAAATGGTAATCATTTCTGTAATTGGTTGCTAGTTTAGCTATTTTAGCTAGTGGGTAGCTAGATATGTGCAATCTCCAGCTCTCCTACAGTTGCAATGATTTAGGTTGGATGGGTGCTTCGGACGAACTGGCTTCGGGCAGATCCTACAGCTGCTACTCGCCATAGGGGCAGATCCTTTCTTTTGGCGAAGAGGTGTGCTGAATTGTTGGGCTAGTGGCTGCTCTTCGGTTCAATTTGGCTGAGCTGTTGTGTTTGGGGTAGTTACTGCTCTTCGGCACTAGGAGGTTGGTTGGCAAGGATACGTTGAGTTTTGAACGAAGTGAGGTGCTGGTATGATTGGGAACAAGGGGTTCACATGTGTCTTCGGGCATCATGAGGTGAGCGAGTGTGGGCGAGCCCATGATATGGCCTTCGGGCAAGGTATTGGCTTCGAGCATATATGGCTTCGAGCTGATATGGACATCGGGCGAGATGGTGGGCAAGCACAGGTCATGGCCTCGGGCGAGCATGGCTTCAACCGAGAATGGCTTTCGAGCGAGCATGGCCTTCGGGCGAGTACTGCATGGCTTCGGGCGAGCATGGCTTCGCCCGTGGGATAGCTGCTGAAGGGCGAGATGGGTTGGATGGGTCCGTTGCTCTCTACTTTAAGTTTATTTATTTTATCATTACTGTAATTGGTTGTTAGTTTAACTTGTTATGTTGGGTTCTCTTCCATGCATCGTACCCTCATCTATTAACTTAGATGATGTTACTATATTCTGGGGTATGCCCCTTAGCCATTGTATTTGGTCCTTTTTATATACAAACAAACTTAGCAAAAAAAAATTCTAGGGTTGGGGCTTGGCACCACGGCGCCAGTCATGCCTTGTAAGGTGGTGCTGCAGCACCAGACCAGGAAGCCGGGTACTGCAAAATCGAATCGCGACGTGAGAGATAAATGGGAGAGTGGCACCGCAGCGCCAGGGTAGGGAAAAAGTCAGCGAAGAGCTTTTAACTGCTCAACTCTTTGGGGAAACGTAAGGGAAGAGAAAGAACATAATGTTCAACTAATGTAACACTTAATCAAGTGAATTAAACCCTTAGTACAGGTTGAACGAAATGATCATAAGAGATTACAAGATTAAGAAGGGAGTAAACGTAAATGTAACGCAGTTGCAAGCAGTCTTATTATACATCAAATAGTATAGCTTCGACATTAAGAAAGAGTAATGAACTTGGGGTTCAGGTAATGGATAATGAAAGTATTAAGTAAGATAAAATTGGTAACAAGAAAGCCGTAACAAATGGTAATATGATTAATGAAAGTCGATTGTGATTCGGATAGAAAATGATAGAATGAATTGTAAGTATGGAACATTTTAACAAATGTGAATGTTGAGTGTACACAAATATTAAGCGGATCTACACTCCGTGTATTATTTTATCGGATGATAATGAAGACCAATGATTAAACTGTGAACAGTAAAGAAGTTGAATTAAAGATAATAAAGTTTAACATAACGAAGCTGAGTTAAGGATTAAATGGAATGATCGCTTTGAGTATACAAAAGACTGTATGACTTAGACGATAAAGAGTGAATCCTAAGGTGTGACATTTATTTGTCAGGAAGCCATAAGGAATGAGAAATTACCTTAATGAAGATTATAGTTTAATAGTTTGGATAAGTTAAGATAAGTTAGGTTGTATCGTAACCTTTGATGGTTGACATATGGGAGCTGGACTAAACAATTCCTTCAGAGAGCGAAGGTATATACAAAACTGGCAACCGATCTAACTCACTGCGATGGCATTGTAGACGAGAGGGGAACTTGTTTGTTGGTTTTTTGTGGGAAACCACTCAGAGTACCGTATGGACTACTAGTAGAGAAGCGATGTGTGTTGAGTCTTAGAGAAGTTATAAGATGAAGATAAGAATGTAAAACATCAAAGATGATGAACGTATAAGTAAGACATCTCCGTATGTCATGAAGCCATAAAACGGTAATGAAAGTGGTCGCGTAAACATAGGTTACAAGAACGCGAACCCTAAGAAGTAAAGTTAAGCAAACTAATTCATAAGTCAAATATACATGACTAATTGGTGTATGTGTTATTTTTCTTATGTGCTACATAGGAACTGGAATGAGTAGTTCAGCGTAAGCTGTAGCTGTGCGTAAGGCAAGTTTCCTAACTACATTAATATTTTAAATGAATGCTAGTTTCTTAAACTTCTCAGATGTTGAACTTGAGAAGTTCCATCTATATGCTAATGTGAGATATTTGTGCAAGGTGGTAGAACATAGGAGGCCTTGTGCCACAATGTGAACACTTCAGTGTTTCTGAGATGCACTGTTCTATGATTTAACTGTTCAATAAGAGAATGTTATGTTCATACATGATCCGTTATTGTTAAGTCTGTGCTAATGATTCTAGCCAGATAGAATGTGTATAAAAAAGGTAGAAGAATGAAAGTATTTTAAAATGAAAGTGAATATTATTTTAAAATGTTAGGAATCGAGATTATTCCTATTATTCAAGTTGTTTCATAATCTTTGTTCAGTTATTGAAGTCTTAAAGAATGCTCAAGTTCTTGAAGATGTTTGTTCAACTGTTACGACTTGCTGGGCAATTGAATGCTCACACTTGCTTTAAATGAAAAACATTTTCAGCGAACGATGTTAGACGAACTTAAGGATCCCGCAAAGATCAAGCTGATGGTATCCAGACGGAATGTCATTCAGAATGAGAATGAGTGAGAAGATCAAGTGAAGACTTGTAATATAAGATAAGTTAAATTAACTTTATATTAGTTTAATGAACTGTTATGTATCCTTAGTGGCGGATGAAAGTCACTCGTGTAAGTTGAAAAGGATAATGTATTTATCGTTATTTATAATGAAAGGAGTTATAAGGTTTTAGAACCTGGGAATTTAGAATATATGTTGTTATATTCCAGTATATAATGATGTATGTTTGGAAGAAATTGGGACAGTGACGTACGGAGTTTGGGTGTGAAGATAGACCAGATTTTGGGGCGTTACAAATTGGTATCAAAGCTGATAGGTTATAAATCTTAGGTAAGAGTATCTAAAACTATAATCATAGAGAGAGGGATAAGAAGATCACCACGTGATCATAGTGAATCGTAGTAACAGATGAGTTGTTAAACGATGAATGATTTATAGTACTACGAAGTAGTAAGTGAAGAAGAACTCATATTGAGTTGTAAAGGATAATATATGAATTAAAGAAAATTCGTAATAAGTAAAGAGAGATTTAGAAGTTGTAAAAATTTTAATTGAGGACTCATGTGATATCTAAGTTGTATGAACCTTTGTTATGGGCAGAGGTTTGTGCTTGGTGTAACAATTGCTTAGCTTATTACAATGATAATTATTAGAATTTTTCGCGCTATCAAGATGTATATGATGAGAAGGTGAATCTTATTTTTTTGTTATCCGTGGGTTTCCGACCCGCAGGCCGACTAATCCCCCGAGCCCAGTACCAGAGCGGTTTGCTACCCGACTTGCGCCAGGGGTACCGTGGCCACCATGACCATTTCTGGCTTAACATTTGTTGCTAGCGGGGATCGAACTGAAGACGTCCGGGTTTATGGCTCGCCCCCAATCAATCCTTAACCGCTGGTAGGTTTTTGAACTTCTCATAATGATATGGTAGGTTTTTGAACTTCTCAGCGAATGGACGCTTATGGTCTGTCTGGGATAGTTCTTAAACTCATATTATTATGGAAATTTCCTGAACTCATAATGTGTGGTAAGTTGATGGATTGTACTAAGATATAAGCATGTGTAGACTGAAAATGTATTATTTTTAGTAGTCTTAGTATTGAAGGTACTAGAGTAGATTTAAGTATTGTCGCAGTAAGACAATGAAGGAAGATGGAGAATAGGATATTCCAAGTCATCTAGCTATGCTAGATTTCAAAGTTTATTGAAATCGTGCTTATGTGTTCGTATTTTGAAAATGAAAGAATTGGTTCAACTTTTGGAACCAATAGATTTTTAAAAGAACTATTCTTGGTATGTCTATGCTAATTATTTTGGCTTAGACAGAAATTGATTTGAGATATCAAAATGAATTTTATATCATCGGTGCATTTGATGCACGGATGGTAAAAGGATGGATTTATTAATGCAATTGAACCTATTGTTGGATGTGATCTTAGGATTAACAACGCGCTATGGTATGATGTATAATGGCGAAGTCACAAACTGACGAAGTCCTCAACGTACTGTGAAAAGTACGGTATCATGACGTCATAAAACGTTTTAATGTATTGAGAAAAGAATTTATAGAAATAGTCGATGTCAATTGAGTTGACTAGCTGAATTTTTCATGTTGATATCCAATTTATTGGTATGGTCTGAGCTACTTGATTCGGATAGACAAATGGTATGTCATGTTTAAAAGAAAATCGAGCTTTCTTTGAAGAAGTTGTGCCAAACAAAATTGTTTTGGTGCGGAATGATTAAATCTGAGGTGAACATATCCCGAAATGGGGTATACTATGGGTAAGAGGTAGTTCGCTTTCTTTGTGATTGTAAACTGACCGTGGAAGAAAGGTTACGACGTCATGCTGTTAAACCTAGTAAGAGTTCATGGTCGATTTGACCCCTCAGCAAAAGTATGAAACATTTTAAAAAGAAATTTTTTATTCCTTGTTATTCCTTCTACTTTATGATTCTTGATAGGTTATGGAGGTTAGGAATGATGAAAAGATAAGAACTCTGTTGAAGGGAAGTGAGAAGAAGGGGGTAAGCCAAAATTTCGAGGGCGAAATTTTGTGAAGAAGTGGTGAATATGATGACCCGGGTAAGGGTGTGGTTTTAAGAAATTCCGAGGATGAAATTTTTATAAAAGGGGAAGAGTGTAACGACCCAGAAATTCGGATCGTCCAGAATTTAAGTTTAAAGAATTAATTATTAATAAAATAAATTTTTATTAATAATATTATGTGCTATATGTTTATTAATCGTTCTAGAACCTATAATGATTATAAGTCGGGAGGATTCTGGCTACGAGCTAGACTGAACGAGTAATAATTTTCAAGACAAAAATAAAAAAATTTCCGGGGACAAAAATATTTCCATGGAAAAGGACGAGATAAGCACTATTCACCCGACGAACGGGTTTGAATAACCTAAGCCTTTTCGAGAATTTGGTATATCGAAATGACATTCCGTTGAAAGATTTGATGATAAAATATCGTGAAAAGTTAAGTAAGCCGATAAAAGTTTTTCTTGAAAAACGTGCAGAAATAGGACGAAATAAAAATGACGAAAAGTACTGTTATGTACTTTTCATTCGTTTAGCTACGTTAGGGAAAAACGTGAAGGAAAATGCTTAACACCAAAAAGTATTTTTTAGTTTTTCAGAAATCCAAAGAATACATAAAAGTTAATCGGTAAAGGAAAGACAAAATATCCAAAAATATTTGAATTTCGAGAATCGAGGTTTTTAAAACTGTCGGACGAAACCCGGAAGACGGAACGACGAAACTTCTAAGGGAAGTCTTGTGAATAGTAAGGAGGTGTGAATAGTAAGGGGGTTAAGGGGGTGAAATGACTAAAATACCTTTAGCTTGAATTTTCTATAAATAAGAAGCTAACTTTCATTTAAATGGGATTTTTTAAAATCCTATATCTTGAGAGTGACAGGGAGAGTTCGAATGAAGAGGGAGAAGGAAGAGCATGAGCATGAATGATCGGATTGAAAGTGTTCGTGAAATAGAAGAGCTTGCGAATCGTCGACTTTGTCTAGCAGAAGAAAAATAAAGAGGAAAGGTATTAAAACCTAACTCCTAAGTTAGATTTTATTTAAGTTTTATATGTTGAAAACATAACTTAATAAGAATAAGAAGTAAATGATGTTAGGAATGATTTCATATGGTTAAAATCGTAAGAAAATGAAGAAATAAGAATTTGAAGTTTAGTACATAAATTTCTTAAGGAAGTATAAGTTTCGTAATGAATTAGAACGATCCGATTGGATTATATGAATAAGTAGGTGAAATAAGTAAGGAATGATGTTCTATAACATCAAATTCCAATAAAAAGTGAAATCGTAATCCAAAATATCGATTAAAATAAAGAGCGAATGAAGAACACGAAGAACACGCGAAGAACACGAAGAACGTTGTTGATGGACAAATTTAAAACCATCGTAGGATAATTTTTGTTGATGGACAAGTTTAAAACCATCGCGTATAAGTTAGATGCATATTGCTTGGTTAGGAACGGTAGAAACGTTCATGAAGAACAGATTAAAACTTAGCTATAACGAAGTTATGGCAAAAAATTTGTAAAAGACAAATGAGAATTAGAAAGTTAGTAAATTAACTCGAACGTGTAGGGTTTCGTAAGAATGTAAGAGAAAATAGAGAATGTGAGTGGTGGACTCAAGAACGAATGAATTCTGAGTTTGGATGACCGAATTACGGATGAACAAACGAAGAGCGTTAAAAACATAAAATGAATGAAGGGTGAAGATAAAACCAATTGAATGGCACGCTAACGGATTAAAAACAAAGTTCTGTCTGGGGGTATTGAAGTACGTAAGATAAAGAAGAGAATGGCTTTGGAACAACCTCATTCCGAGTTATAACGAGTAAGTTATGAAAGCGGGAAGTAAGCGTCTCAAATTGGATTTAACACTTAAAGAAATTTTATAGGGTTAGGGCTTGGCGCCACGGCGCCAGTCATGCCTTATAAGGTGGTGCTACAGCGCCATACCAGGAAGACGGGTACTGAAAACTCGCGTTGCGGCACAAGAGAAAAAAGGGAGAGTGGCGCCGCAGCGCCAGGTTAGGGAAAAAGCCAGCGAAGAGCTTTTAACTACTCAACTCTTGGGAGAAACGTAAGGGATGATAAAGAACATAATGTTCAACTAATGTAACACTTAATCAAGTGAATTAAACCTTTAGTACAGGTTGAACGAAATGGTCGAAAGAGATTAAAAGATTAAGAAGGGAGTAAACGTAAATGTAACGCAGTTGCAAGCAGTCTTAGCATACATCAAATAGTATGGCTTCGACATTAAGAAAGAGTTATGAACTTGGGGTTCAGGTAATGGATAACGAAAGTATTAAGTAAGATAAAAATGGTAACAAGAAAGCCGTAATAAACTGTAATAAGATTTATGAAAGCCGATTGTGATTCGGATAGAAAATGATAGAATGAATTGTAAGTATGGAACATTTTAACCAATGTAAAAGTTGAGTGTACACAAATATTAAGCGGATAGAACCTACACTCTGTGTATGGTTTGACCGTATGATAATGAAGACCAATGATTAAACCGTGAACAATAAAGAAGTTAAATTAAAGATAATAACGTTTAACGTAACGAAGCCGAGTTAAGGATTAAATGGAATGATCGCTCTTAGTATACAAAAGACTGTATGACTTTGACGATAAAGAGTGAATCCTGAGGTGTGGCACTTAGTTTCCATGAAGCCATAAGGAATGAGAAATTAACTTAACGAAGATTATAGTTTAATAGTTTGGATAAGTTAAGATAAGTTAGGTTGTAGTACAATCGTAACCTTTGATCGTTGACATATGGGAGCTGGGCTAAACAATTCCTTCAGAGAGCGAAGGTATATACAAAACTGGCAACTGTTCTAACTCACTATGATGGCAGTGTAGATGAGACGAGAACTTGTTTGTTAGTTGTTTGTGGGAAAATACTCAGAGTACCATATGGACTACTAGCAGAGAAGCAATGTGTGCTGAGTCCTAAAGAAGTTATAAGAAGAAGATAAGAATGTAAAAGATCAAAGATAATGAACGTATAAGTAAGACATCTCTGTATGTCATGATGCCGTAGAACGGTAATAAAAGTGGTCGTGTAAACTTAGGTTGCAAGAACGCGAACCCTAAGAAGTAAAGTTAAGCAAACTAATGCATAAGTCAAATATACATGACTAATTGGTGTATGTGTTGTTTTTCTTATGTGCTATATAGGAACTGGAATGAGCAGTTCAGCGTAAGCTGTAGCTGTGTATTTTAAATGAATGCTAGTTTCTTAAACTTCTCATATGTTGAACTTGAGAAGTTTCATCTATGTGCTAATGTGCTATATTTGGGTAAGGTGGTAGAACATAGGAGGCCTTGTACCACAATGTGAACACTTCGGTGTTTCTATGAGATGAATTATTCTGTGATTTAACTGTTCGATAAGAGAATGCTCTGTTCATACATGATCTGTTATTGTTAAGTTTGTGCTAATGATTCTAGCCAGACAAAATGTGTATGAAAAAGGTAGAAGAATGAAAGTATTTTAAAATGAAAATGAATATTGTTTTAAAATGATAGGAATCGAGATTATTCCTATTATTCAAGCTGCTTCATAACCTTTGTTCGGTTATTGAAGTCTTAAAAGAATGTTTGAATTCTTGAAGATGTTTGTTCAACTATTACGACTTGCTGGGCAATTGAATGACCACACTTGCTTTAAATGAAAAACATTTTCAGTGAACGATGTTAGACGAACTTAAGGATCCCATAAAGATCAAGTTGACGGTATCTAGATGGAATGTCATTCAGAATGAGAATGAGTGAGAAGATCAAGTGAAGACTTGTAATATAAAATAAGTTAAATGAACTTTAGATTAGTTTAATGAACTGTTAAGTATCCTTAGTGGCGGATGAAAGTCACTCGTGTAAGTTGTAAAGGATAATGTAATTATCGTTATTTGTAATGAAAGGAGTCATAAGGTTTTAGAACCTGGGAATTTAGAATATATGTTGTTATATTTTAGTATATAGTGATGTATGTTTGGAAGAAGATGGGATCGTGACGCGCGGAATCCGAGTGTGAAGATAGACCAAATTTCGGGGCGTTACAAAATTCATCACTGTAATTTTGTTTTTCAACCAAAACAGTTAATTCAAAATACCATGTTTATGTTTATTGATCCTCTTTCAAAATCAATAGTCAATATATATATATATATATATATATATATATATATATATTAAACAAATAATTAAACCTCAATTTTACTTTAAACTAAGCCATAATCCCATATATCCATACCAATTCATTATAATATGGCTTCCTTCACAAATAAATACATAACATGAATTAACTCGTCTATATACTTATGAAAACAATTTCATAACAACTAGTTATCACATAGAAACCATATAACACAAATAATTTAACCTTCACAAAGTTCTTACAGAAAACTTTGGAAGAGAATAAAACTATAACTTTAAACAAATTTAAAGGGGTAAGATGATACCTTATTTTCTAGGAGATGATAACTTTCCCTTTTGATCAACAAGCTTTCTTTTCCCCAATTCTTCTCTCAAACCTCTCTAGAATTTTCTCAAGTTCTCTAGCCTTTCTTCTACTCTTCTTTTTCTTCTTCTCTTCTTTTTCTTCTTCTGAGTTCTTTCTTCATAACTCTAACTTATGTACTAACAATATAACGTATAATAATAATATAGGTATTAATTATATTATATAATTATAACTTTAACTGACATCAGTTATATTTTTATTTGAAAATCAAAAGACATAAGGCTTGTTTGGCTAACTACCCTAAAAATTAACCAATTAAATATTATGCCTTGTTTGGTAAAACATATTTAAATTAAAGACTTAATATGCATTAAGCCTTGTTTGGAAAAACCTGAATGAACCTCCTTTAGCTTATTTTAATAACTCATTTATAGTATAGTTTATGGGCACACTTTATTTAATTAAATTTTAATATTCAACTTAATTACTTCTAATAACAATTTATTAAATTAATTCACCATATAAATTAATACGACTTAATTATAATTTTCTTTGAAATTATAATTTTATCTAATCAACTAACACATCATTTTAATTACAAATTCAAATTAAAATATTATTATAATAATTTATTTAATCATTATAAACTCTCTAATTTAATTATTAAATAAAATTAGAATATTATCTCATAATAATTATTTTTCTTAACTCCTTAATTATTTATTTAACAATTAATTAACCAATCAAATCAAATATTTATTCAACAATAAACACATCCATTAAATATTTATATAACTCAATAAATATTTAAAAATTATAATTACAATTCTGGATTGTTACATCCTTCCCTCCTTACAAGGATTATGTCCCCAGAATCACAACTCAAACAAATTATTCGTCATATTCTTCCCTACTTACAAAGATTATATCCCCAGGATCGAAGACACATAATAAACAAATAACTCATGGTAATCTTTCATCATTTTATCTTCAACTTCCCATGTAGCTTCTTCAGCATTGTGGTTCCTCCATACCACCTTCACAGAAGGTATTTGTAGCATCACCAAATCCGGGTCCAAATCATCACGGATCTGGTATACTATTTATATAACTATTGCGGAAGATATAAACATAAATTATTTATACAGTAAACTTTTACACATAATCCCCAAGGTCTGTAACTTTAACTTAATACATGCATTCAGTACTCTACACGATTTACAATGTCATTCGCATCAAAAAATTTAATAATTCTAACTGCATAATAATCCAATTTTAGAATTTTCCTTTGCCTCTGTCTTTATTCAAGCCTTCGTCTTAATCTGAAAATTTTATCATGATATAGCAAGGGTGAGCAACAAATTTTCCCAGCAAGTTTTAAATACAATGGAGATATATCATGATTGAAAAGAATGAATAAGCTTTCAAGTTTTCAATAATATAATAATTGTGAAATAACATGAATCAAGTTTCAATAATTGCATGACTGAATCAATAATGTTTGAAGGTCAACAATGACCATGAACAATTTAACTGAACCTTATGGTAATAAAGGTGTTCAGTCTTTTATACTTGATGAACATATGCAACATGCACTAAGTGCAAATCAATAATCAGTATAGACGTGAATAATCAACAACAATTATTCACTAACATGCTTTGTAATATAACTCGAGTTTGAGTTAAGGAACCTTGCCTGAACCGTTGATTACTGCTACGCAATCTAAGTTAACGTCCTTATTGGAAAGACCTGTCAATTATAAATTGATCTTTCAATTAGCATAACATACCTGTTAATTCATTGTTTTATATTAAATTGTCTAACATAGTTAAGTATTAGACATTACATTATAGTCCTAGTATTATCATTATACATTGCTAATCTTTTCATCATGGCATAACTTATACATATGAGTTTTCCCTTTAATATGTTATCTTAGTAAATTAGATAACATTTAAGTAAATCGAAATACCATTTCAGTAAGTCGGATATCATTTCAGTATCCTGAAATCACTATTTTAGCAGACCAAAATTAGTTTAACAGACTGGATTGAATTTCAGTAACCAAAAATCAAATTCAGTAACCTTGATTCCTATTCAGCAGATCATACACATAATATAGTTTATTGAATACCAAATTCAACAACATTGAAAAATAACATAAATCGCTTATTTTAATCTCATGTCGAGTATTATTAATTAAGTAATAATATTTTACGCTAAGGTTATTAACCTTTTAATAACATTCTAGTCAAATACTAGTAATAATATCTTAATCCAATATTGTTAGTCATAAAAAATAATTTAAGTCATTAATCGATCACATTAATAAACAATTGTTTTCAATTTTTTCCTTTTATTAATTAACTTGTTTAAGCATTCTAAAATGCCATAAACTTCATAACACGTCAGACCTGACCCAAAACCTTCGTCACAAATCTGCATAAATCATGCTTAAGGGTCTCAAGTCATAAATCGTATTTTCATATTTTTGGACATCATATACTTAATTAAATCCATTTATCCATTTATCATCATTTAGATGAAAAATACCAAATTAATCCCAAAACTTTTTTCTTTTCTGGGATTTAGCATATATAACACGGATCAGGTCCGGGAGTCCGGACCTAATCCAAAATTCGGACCCTATTTTTTATTTTGGTAGAACAACTAAAAAAAAATTATAGAACTAAAATTTTTCCATAAAACAGTGTTTTGGGTGTGTTTTTAATACCTACACCAACCAATGTATGTACAGTCTGCCCAGACTGTACAGATATATTTTGTTATACGTATCCAAATCATACCCAAAACACTGTATTATGTAATCCGGACTATATATATATATATATATATATATATATATATATATATATATATATATATATATATATATATATATATATATCTGAATTACATATAGTACCATGTTGATAATCAATAATCGGATATAACATATATTACAATAGGGTTTATAATCTAGTACAATAATAATATAATTTTGAAACTTTCTTACTCATGTCCATTGCATAAAGAAAATACAAAGGTAGGATACTTGCCTGGTCTACTTCTTACAAAATGCAACTTAGTTTTATCTTTTATACCGAAACCTATCATTAATAAGATCATTTGTTCAATTAGAATAACATACTATAACACATAGCACTGCTTATTACAGTCAGCACATAACCTATTCATATTATCTCACATGTTCAACAGTCATTGAATCACAAATAAACACATATACCGTCAAACTATCTAAGTCTGTATCAATTTCAAAGACATGTCGGTGTACCGACGGCATATCGGGTACATACCGAGTTTAAAAACTCTATTCAAATACCCTTAATATTATTTTGAACAACCTAAGTATTAGTCATATTATTTTTCATAGCCTTATAATAACTTTCAAATAATTATTATAATTTATCATGAATTTTCAAACACTGGAATCATTATAAAATGATTAAAATATCAAATAATTCTATTATCATTAATATTTAATTGATATTAAACTATTAATGAAACCCTTGCCAAAATGTTAAAGTTATTTATAATAACTCAAAATATTTTTAAAACAATTATATTACCCTTAAATGATTTTCAAAATATTTTAAATCATTTTTAAATAATTACCATAATATTAAAATATTAATCTACTATTCCTCAAAATATTAAAAGTCATTAAGTATAACTTAAAAATATTTTTAATTCATTTATATCCTTTTAAATGACTTTTAAATAAATAAAATCATTTTTAAATTATTTATTTATAATAATTATTAAATAAATCTAATATCATTTAATATTAAATTAATATCATTAATATTAAATTATTAATCAAATTATCCTTTAAATATTAAAAGTTATAATTTCTTTAAACACTTTATTTTTATTTAAAATGATTTTTATAATATTAAAATTCATTTTTAAACTAATTTATTTAATATAGTTATTAAATAAATCTATTATCATTAATATTAAATAATTAATGAAATTTATATTAAAATATTGAAAGTTATGTTTTATAACTTAAAATATTATTAAATACCATATCATCATTTAAAATGATTTTTAATATAATAAAATCATTTTTATTTAATTTATTTAATGCATTCATTAAATAAATAATATTCAAATAATTACTAATATTTATGAAAAATATGCCAAATTATTAACAGCTAATTTTTATAATTTAAAATAATTTTTAAAACTGATTTTATAATTTTTGTAATTTATTTACTATTTTAAAATGATTTTTAGTAATTTAATTAATTAAAATTAACTAAGTCTGTCGCTAAAGCCTTTGGCGACAGAAAGCGTCGCCTTAGGTTTTCTTGAGGCTCAAGAACATTCATAGGCAGTGAGTGATAAAGGTACCTACTTTGACTCATAATAATTCCTTGTCTAAGTTGTTTCTGGGCATAGTAAGACATTGATCATGTAGTATTGTTGTAATACTACATGAATCAATCATAAACAGGATCAAAACATAACATAGTTGTAAGATCTAGCGGCTGAAACTTTCTGTCAGACGTGTTCATCATGATTCTAGGCTGCCCAGAATCATAAGTCATGACCGGTCAACGCTTTTGTTGACCTTATATCGTGAAATCTGTTCATGGTAATTGTGTTCTAGACGTCGGGATATAAAGAGGAACTAACATAAAACATGTGTTGAACAATAGTCAAGTCTAAACATCCTTAACCAGAAATATCTAAGCCTCAGAAAATCATGTCAGAGGCTGCTCTAGGTTTTCTGGGTAACCCAGAAACCCAGGCAGTTCGAGTGCCTACTTTCTAGCTCATTTTAATTTATGATCTAGTAATTATCTGGTGGGTCTCATGATTCTAACATATAGTACACATGTAAAACAACACATATCCATCAATATATCAGTCTAAACACATCGTATCCTCCAGATCTAGCCTAGTCAAACGCTGTCAGAAGGCGTGTTCTTCCCATTTCTGGAAATTCCAGAAACTGTACTTCGTGATCGAATGGTCTAGTTTGACCATTCACTACACTCAATCTATTGACTGTTTATGGGATCTAAAACCATGGATATAAAGACCATATAACAGACTATAATCTAGATATAACAAAATCATCAAACAACACAACACCTGACAGATCTCAGGCTAACAAAACCCTGTCAGGCACTGAAAACATGTTTCTAGGTTGCCCAGAAACTCTTGGTCATGCACGGTCAATGAGTTTTGACCAAGAATAACATGAAACCTAGCCATGTAATGGCTGTTATTACACTTCCTGATCACAGACCATATATCAAACTACACATCTTACACATTAAACAACAAAAATCATGATCAAGAAAGAATCTAGAGCCACTGACATTCGTTGTCAGACCTCAGTTTTAAATTTTTTCCAGATTTTTAAAATCATCAATTTCGAGCATCAAGTGTTATGGATCTGAGTTATAACAACCCAGATCACTAAATGAAACCTCTTAACATAACTCTAGACAATAAATAACAAAAATAACATGAATCACATAAATTTCTCAGTTTAGGGTTTTTATACCTTTTTAGATTTGATCCTTGAATCTGACTTTTGATTCTGATCCTTGGCAAGGTATGAAGTGTTCTAAACTTTGTTTCTAACTCACTACCACTCAAAATTTTCGGATGAGAGGGAGAGAGAAGACTTGGATAAGTTGAGAAGTAAAGTAACTTACTTTACTTGCTTGTATGCTTTTAATTCATGATGCAATGTATTTAATCTAGCAAGTTGGATGATTAAAGTTGCTTACTAGACCATGTGGCTAGCTAGAGTTGGTCACCAACTCCTTACTAGGGCTAGATCTATACTCCACCTTATTAAGGTAATCAAAAAGGTAGTTTGGTAATTGGACTTATAAAGTGAAAGGCAACTTGGTAAGCCTTAACCCTTAGGGTTTAACCCTAGGGTTTTATAAGCTTGTGTTCTAGGATTGTGTATTAAGGAAAAATATGAAAATCTTAGTTTCTAAAAATGTTGATTAGGGTTCCCTAATTACACTAGGTTTCCTAATCACCTAGGTTTTGTAAATTAGCCTTTATAATATATTAATTACCATTAACCTTGCTAAATTAACCACAGCACTTGGCGCAGCGGTAAGCTTCGACCTGGGGTGAGCCGTAGACCCGGACATCCTGGGAAGAGTCTTCAGCATGATCGTTCAAGATACCGTGGCAGATGGGGATGCGTCTCCAGGTATTATTCGAGACAATTGTGTTTTCTAATATATGATTTTTGTATATATATAGTAAATTATTTTATAAAGAAATTTTGAGGGAGGAATTTGAGTTCTATTAGAAATCAAATTTCTGTTTAAGCAGATAGACAAACTTTATACTGAATAGTTAAAGATCGGTTCAATCAATTATGATCGAGATCTACTTGCAATGACTGTGTATGCTATTTTCCCTAATGTCTATAGGTTTTAAAGCGGTGATTTCAGGGACGGAATCCTTATAAGGGAGGGTGGATGTTATGACCCAATATTTTTAATAAGAAATTTTGGGCTTTAATTTTTTTATATATATATAAAGGTGAAAATATTTGCAAAGTAAAGTATATGTATCTTTATGATAAATACATTTATTTATTAGATGCAAATAATTTCTTTTTAGACTTATTGATCATTATAGAATATATTCTTATAATAAATTAATTTTGTAATAAAATATTTATTATTTATTTTCATTGAAAGTATGATTATGGTATATATGATATAATTATTAGGATTATTATGATATGTATTTTATTATATTGGTTAGGTTAATTATTTTAACTTAATTAATGATGGTATGTATGAAGGTTATGTCAGATATGAATTCAAAACCCTAAGTCTGGATTTTGAATAAAGGATGAGAATAATAATATAATATTATTTATATTTCAGTGATATAAATATGCCTGATATGTGTGTAATGTTAATTTATAGATCAATTATAGTAAAACAGTACAAACTCTAACATTACTGATAAACTATAGTACAGAGTCAGTTATGAGTGTAGGATTTGTTAAGTTGTGTGTTATGTAATTAATGACCATTATTATGTTTACTGTTAATTATGTAAACCTTAATTAATATCTAGAAACCCTAATTACTAAATTCAAACACTAATTGGTAAATTGTAATCCATAATTATTGATTTAGCAAGGTTTTTTTTTGGATAATGTGGGGTTTCCCAACCGCGGTCGGACTAATCCCCCCAGTCCGGACTCAACCGTTTTGGCTTGCACACCAGCTTGCGCTGGCCGTCCGTGGCCACTCGAATTAAAGAATAGAAATATTGTAAGACCCCAATTTTTATGAATAAAAATGTATTTTCTATAAATATCATTTTTGAATATTATGGCATAAATTTGATATAATGTTATAGTTGTGGGTAATATTTATAAATTTTGCAAAGTACGCAAGTTATTATATAATAATCGATTGGTCGGGGAATATTCATTTTAAACAAGGAATATTCGTACGACGGCACAATCATTAGTGGACCCCACAACAGAATTATTGTCGGATTGAGAAAATGACAAAAATATTTTTATAAAAATAACGGCGGAAGTTTTACCGTTAACTGTTGAAACACCCGGTGTTAAAAGTACAAGAATATACGTGGTTGCATAGTAGCACACGGAATTGATTATTGAGGCTTACGTGAGAAGTCATTCTGTTTTATTCAATTATTGTCAATATTTTATATATTATTAAATCAATAATTGAGATGATAGAGTTATTAATATTATTATTTGTATTATATATTAACGATGTCTAGAAGTTCTGCCAAGGAGAGGTTGGTCACCTAATTGCGCACCAATAGGGAGAAATCCTTATTGGAAAGCCCCCTCTTTCCTGGGAACGACCTGGTCGATTAATAGTGTGAATAATAATAATGATGATGAAGTTTTGTTTTATTAGTATTATTAATGTAATAAAACAAAAAAGCTTTTTATATAAAACAGAATACTTTTATAAAGTTTTTCTATTTATTTGGCTAATAGTAAAATCTTTTTATATAAAACAAAAAACTTTTATAAAGTTATTCGTTTTATTAGACAATAATTAGAATATATTATATTTTATTATGCATAGTGTTTGCATAGTACCTGCATAGTGTTTGCATAGTAAAATCTTTTTAAAGTTATTCATTTTATTAGATTATAAATAGAATATATTATATTTTATTGTAAACTAATCTGGACTGTCTATTTAAAGTAAATCGATCTGGACCGTTCATGGATTGGTTACTATTCAGTCCATTCTTCTATAAATAGAAGCTCATTCCTTCATTATTTCTTACGAATTCACTGAAACTCTAGAGAGAGAAACTATAGAGAGAATTATTCTTCTATCTTGAGCGTATTTCTTTAGCGTTTAAGAAAGCTTTGAGCGTAGTGCAAGTTTCTTCAAGTATATCCCCGCCCTACCGAAAAAAGTTATTCGTTTTATTAGATTATAAATAGAATATATTATATTTTATTGTAAACCAATCTGGACCGTCCGTTTAAAGTAAATCTATCTGGACCGTTCATGGATTAGTTACTATTCAGTCCATTCTTCTATAAATAGAAGCTCATTCCTTCATTATTTATTACAAATTCACTGAAACTCTAGAGAGAGAAACTGTAGAGAGAATTATTCTTCTATCTTGAGCGTATTTTTTAGCGTTTAAGAAAGCTTTGAGCGTAGTGCAAGTTTCTTCAAGTATATCTCTGCCCTACCGTCGGAGTATTCTTCTTTATAAGGTAAGGGGTATTATTTTTTTCATATTCATGAAGAGAACTTCTGTTATTCCATTCTTTATTATTCTATTGGAATAACATGTATACGCGGTCTACCCTATACTTTTTCTTTTTTTTTCCGCTAAGTTTGTTTGATTGAAAAGAAAAAGGGATTACACCCTGGAAGCTTTAGAGGAAACCTTTAGGGACAACCCCCTAATGACCTTCTAAAGACCAACATCCAAATAACTTGGTACATACCAAAGTACAAGCAATTAATATAAGCAGGAATTAAGCCTAAACAGGCATACAACATAGCCAAGCAAAAAATAAAACGGAAGCCAATAGCGACGCAGCCAGCATTTAGCTGGTCCAAGACCCCCTGCCGAACAGCATTATCCGGCATATGGCTAGCCCAACCGCCAAACCGAATCAGAAACGCAACTTCTCAGAAACCAACTGGCCCAAGCCGAACCCGACCAGCACCTAATCACATGAATTCATGAGCATAGGGTCGGCAGACAAACCACGAACCCACATAATCCAATCCAACAGCCCCGCAAATAATCATCCGGATAGCAAAGGCACACTACAGACCAAACAGAAAATAAGGCGTATAGCAGAAGACAGGACAAAATCCTTTACCAAGATTAGACCCGTCCCTGCAGAAACAAAGCTGGCCTGAACTTCAAAAATCTACAGAAACAGCCAGATTGGTAGCAGAACTGAAGATCCATAAGCCTAGAAGGAGCTGCGAGAGCAACGAAGTTGACTCCAACGAACCTACCAAACCAGAACCCACGAGCTACCAGACCTGCCCTTCACATACTGAAAACCGAGCCGTGAACCAGACCCGGACTGAAACAAGGATACCAAATCGCACAGAACCAGCAGACGAACACCCCAATTTATCCGAACTAAAAATGCAGAAACCTAGAGAGAACTTCGATCTCCATTAAACTGAACCAAAAGCTGAATCAAACAGGAAGACCAGCCAAGCAACAGAGCAGCTCAGACAACTCACTGCCTGCCCACCTATCTGCCCAAGTACGAACCAGCCAAACCTCTCCACCACCTCGCCCAGCCTGCACTTCTCGGCTACTATAACCACATGCTAATATTAGGATTGCCTGAACAGCCAAGAGAAACCTAGAAGAGGAGGACAGCCTGGATTTAATAGTACTCAGAATATCCCTGACCACTACACCCAGAGGCTTAGTAATCTGATCATGAACAAAGGAATTCCTAGCCGCCCAGAGTTTGTACTCGGTTGAGGTAAAAGAAAGCTTGAGGATATTGGACCTAATGTTATTCCCACAAGACTGGATAATAAAACCCACTAGATTGTCCCACCTCATAGGGACATTGGTCCAGCCCCCAAAAGATAGAACAGAGGAGAGAACTGCAGATGAAAAGTTACAGTCAAAAAAAAGGTGGGCAAAGGTCTCACCATGAGTTGTGCAGAAAGGGCAATTTGTAGGGCGAAACCTCGAGAACGAGGAGAATCGATCATTGGTCGGCAGTCTGCCACGAAGGGCCAGCCAGAGGGTGAAGGAATGTCTGGGAATGTGGAGAGAGTGTCGAATCAAGTGAGCCCATGGGACTTTCGGATCAGAAGTTCGAATGGAGTCCCAAATAGTCGAGGCTTTAACCAATTTAATATTAGTGGACCCCCATAAAATTCTATCCTCAGAGGTCGAGGGGGCAGGGAGACAAGCAATCCTATTCCATAATTGAATAACTTCATGATGAAAGCTAGGAGAGAATTCCCAAGCCCCAGGGGAAGTGATAACGGATAAATGAGCATTCAAAGGAATACGAGTGTTCGAGAGGAGCGTCTCAGTAGGGTTAATGGCCTGACCATTCAACCACGGATCATGCCAGAGACTGAAGAAACATCCATTCCCAACTCTATAATGAAGGAAGTTAAGAGCAGTGGGACGTAATTTTAGAATCTTACGCCAGATCCAAGAACAGTCAGCGGGAATAGATAAATGCCAAAAGTTATGTCGAGTAAGCACGGTAGAATTGACCCATTTAGCCCACAATGAAGATGGAGAAGGGGAGATAACCTTAAGAAGATGGAGAATAATGAGAGCAGAATTCCAATCAGTGAGATTTTTTATGGCAAGACCTCCTTCGTCACTAGGGACCGCAATGTTACAAATAATGTGGTAAAAGTTGGCCCGAAGTGCATTGATGGACAGTTGTTGGCATGATCATGACCATTAATGAATACACAAATATCCTTGGCCCGTAGTGCATGGTTAATTTTTGGTCATGACCCTAATGAATATCCTTGGCCGTAGTGCAGGGATGTTGTGGATTATTTATTAAGCTGAGTCTCAGCGATAAAAGTGATGAAAAACCTTTTTAAATCATAAAAGATAGTAGATTTTATTTTTTACTTGACTCTTTTAATGGATTGCATGTTCCGCTACAGTTAAACTTGATGTCTATTGTATTTTATCAGTTTAACACTGTTGAGGACTAATGATAATTTATTCTGCATTATCTTAGTCATAATATTTCTTACTGGGCTAGTTGAGCTAACCCTTTCTTTCATTGTTCTCTTCAGGAAATGAGAACGTAGCCGGGACTAGTCGGGGAACATAGTGATGGTCCGAGATGGTGTCTTAGTAGTCCTCACTATTCTGTTAAATAGTGTGATAATAAATGTAATGAGGACTAAATTGAGTGTGGATATTGCCTAGATGATAATATTTATATTAAAACTCACAACATGTATTTTGTCGTATTTTACACGACTGTTGTATAATCAAGTTGTACTTGAATTTAGTACCATGTATTTGGCGACTCAAGATGGGTTGTGTATACCTATTTTGGTGGCGTCACAATTGGTATCAAAGCTTAGGGATATGATCCCTGGCTGAGATGTGACATAAGAACTAGGAGGGGAGATACGGGGAATTCCTTCGCTAGTATGACCTACCAGAGTTTATTTCATATTTAATTGGTCGGTCAGAGTATAGGGATAATATGTGATATTTTAATTAACCCTTGTTTTGTGGCAGTATTTGAAAATGGCATCCGAGAATGTTGAGAACATCAATGGAGCATAGGAGACCATTGAGTCTCCACAGATCAATAATCAGGACAATGTACATCAGGACGGCGACAATCCTAATGCAAACAACAACACTGACCAAATGATGAACGATGGAATGTTCCGAGGCTTCATGCAATTCATGCAACATCAGGCGAGAGCGGCTCCTGTCCAAAATGCAGGTAGAAATACTGGAAACTCTCGGACGGTCACCGCCAAACAGTTCAAGGAGCTGGGACCACCGGAGTTATTTGGAGAGCCAAAACCACTTAAGGCAGAGACGTGGATAAAGCAGATCAACAAGATGTTTGATGTCTTGGGTTGCTCCGAGGAGCAAAAGGTTCCCTTTGCCACTTTCATGTTGCGGGCAGAGGCAGATTACTGGTGGGAATCTGTAAAGAGTACTAAACCAGCCGTACTAAAGATGTCTTGGGAGAAGTTCCAAGAACTGTTCAACGACAAGTACTTTCCCGAAAGTATTCGTCACATGAAAAAGGTAGAGTTCATTAAACTAGAACAAAACAACATGACCGTGTCACAGTACGAAGCCAAGTTTGCCGAGCTGTCTCGATTTGCGTCCTATTTGGTTGATAATGAGGAGAGAATGACGAGAATGTTTCTAAGAGATTTGAAACCAAAGATACGTCAATATATTATCTCTCATAAACTGTGTTTGTATTCAGATTTTGTTAATAGGGCTCAGTTATTGGAGCACGATAATGAGTCAACCCAACCAAAAAAGAGCAGCAAGCAAAATGATAATACCAATGATAGTAGTCATCGAAGCAGTGACAATAAGTGTGGAGGGAATCAACATGCCAGAAATGGTAATCACTTCGGTGGTAATCATGGCCAAAACAATAAGAATGGACATTTCAAGAAAAGAAGATTCAACAATGATAGAAAGACGTCAGCATCAGCACCTGTCGTTAAGGAAGGAGAACGACCACCTATCATATGCTTCAAATGTAGAGGGAAGGGACACATTAGTCCAAACTGTGTGATGCCCTACAAAGCATGTTACAATTACGGAAGAGAAGGACACCTGGCCCGATTTTTTCGTGCACCGAAGACAAGTCCAGTTGGGATGGAGGCAGCAAAGGCCGTCCCAGACAAGACAAAACTGGTTGTTCATGGGAGAGCGTTTGTTGTGATCTCCCAGAAAGCAAGAAACCCGAACGAGATCATCACGGGTAAGCTTATCATAAATTCTAGTGAAGTATATACCTTATTTGATACCGGTTCTACCAATTCTTTTATTTCTCCTACTTGCGCTCAATGTTTAAATTTGACTCCGGAGAAATTAGACTTTGACTTATCTGTTGAAACTCCGTTGGGAGAAACCTTCATTACATCCACTGTTTATAAGTCTTGTTTGGTTCAAATTGGTACCCTCACATTAACTATCGACCTTATTTCATTGAAAATACTTTCAATTGACATAATTCTAGGGATTGATTGGTTAAGTACTCATCATGCAAAAATTGATTGTTTTCGTAAGGTTGTTAGCTTTCATATTCCTAATCAACCTATTATGCGAATTCAAGCAACCAAACCATTAAAATCAATCACTGTCATCTCAAGCCATAAAGCTATTCGTTTATTGAAAAATGGATGTCAAGCTTTCTTAGCTCATGTCACGGATCTAAACAAAAATACGTCAGTTTTGAATGATATTTCTATTGTTAATGAATTTCTTGACGTATTCCCTGAAGAACTTCCTGGCCTACCCCCAGAGCATGATATTGAATTGTGTATCGACCTTGAACCTGCTACAAAACCTATTTCCAAAGCCACGTATCGAATGGCTCCTATTGAACTTTAGGAGTTAAAGACCCAACTGCAGGAATTGTTAGACATTGGCTTTATTCATCCTAGTACTTCTCCTTGCGGTGCTCATGTTCTATTCGTGAAGAAGAAAAATGGGAGTATGCGACTTTGTATTAATTATCGGGAGTTAAATCATGTCACCATCAAAAATATGTACCCATTGCCACGTATCGATGACCTGTTTGACCAGTTTCAAGGCGCCAAATTCTTTTCAAAGATTAATATTCGTTCCGGATATCACCAATTGAAGATTATAACCGATGACATTCCAATGATGGCTTTCAGAACTCGTTATGAGCATTATGAATTCCTAGTCATGTCTTTTGGATTGACTAATGCTCCTGCTGCCTTCATGGATATGATGAATAGAGTATTCAAGGAATATTTGGATCACTTTGTGGTCGTCTTTATTGATGACATCCTTATTTATTCCAAAAGCCGTGAAGATCATGAGCAACACTTGAGGCTGATACTCCAAAAGCTTCGTGAATATAAGCTTTATGCCAAGTTGAAGAAATGCAAGTTCTGGCTTGAGGAAGTAGCATTCCTTGGGCACATGGTATCAAGTCATGGAATATCTGTTGACCCGGCAAAGATTGAAGCCATTCAAAGCTGGGAGCAACCTAAATCAATGACCGAAGTACGTAGCTTTCTCGGCTTAGCTGGTTACTATCGAAGATTCGTAGAAGGGTTTTCTTGAATCGCTACTCCCTTAACTCAGCTGACTCGAAAAGATATAAAATTCGGTTGGAACGAGGAATGTGAGAAGAGTTTTAAAGAACTCAAAAGAAGACTCATTTCAGCACCTGTTCTGATAATACCATCTGGCTCGGAGGGATTTGTCATCTACAGTGATGCTTCAGGCAAGGGGTTAGGATATGTTCTCATGCAACATGGGAAAGTCATAACCTATGCCTCTCGATAACTCAAAGAATATGAGAGGAATTATCCTACTCATGATCTAGAGTTGGCAGCTGTTGTCTTCGCACTTAAAATTTGGAGGCATTACTTGTATGGGGAGAAAGTGGAGATCTTTACGGATCATAAAAGCCTCAAATATTTCTTCACTCAAAAGGAACTCAACATGCGACAGCGACGTTGGCTTGAACTGTTGAAAGATTATGATCATACCATTCAATACCATCTTGGAAAAGCAAATGTGGTAGCTGACGCATTGATTAGAAGATCATATGCGGGTACAAGTGCGATATTGTCAACGCAAAGGCCCATCTTGTATGACTTGCAAAGGATAGAGATAGAATTAAAGACTCCAGGGACCCATGTGATCATGGCGAATATACGAGTAGAACCGACTTTAATCGATAAAGTTAAAGCTGCTCAAGCTACAGACCTAGAGCTGATGCATATGAGGAAGAAAGTACAAGAAGGTGTTATGCCGGAAGTAAGAATCGATGAAGATGGAATACTTCGAGTCAACTCCAGACTTTGTGTTCCTAACGACCCTGATTTAAAGTATAAAATCATGATGGAGGCGCACAACACACCGTTTGCAATCCATCATGGGAGTACCAAAATGTATCGTGATCTTCGTCATACATTTTGGTGGAGCAATATGAAGAGAGAGATATCGTTGTTTATCGTAAGGTGTCTAACTTGTCAACGAGTCAAAGCGGAGCATCAAGTACCAAAAGGTCCATTGCAACCACTTGAAATTCCAGAATGGAAGTGGAAGCACATTACTATAGATTTCGTTACTGGTCTTCCAAAGGTTTCTCAAGGCATAGATGCAATTTGGGTCATTGTTGATAGATTGACCAAGTCTGCTCATTTCTTACCAATACGAGAAACTTATACACTTGAACGTCTTTCTCGTATGTACATAAACGAGATTGTAAGACTGCATGGTATGCCAATATCCATAGTTTCTGATTGAGACCCAAGATTCACTTCACGATTTTGGGTTAGTTTGCAAAAAACTATGGGCACAGATTTATGATTTAGTTCAGCTTATCATCCTCAGACGGACGGACAATCAGAGAGGACTATTCAAACTCTTGAATATTAATTAAGACTCTGTGTCCTTGACTTCAAGGGAAGTTGGGATAAGTTCTTACCATTGGTGGAGTTTTTCTACAACAACAGTTATCAAGCAAGTATTGGCATGGCTCCATTCGAGGCGTTGTATGGAAGAAAGTGTCGTTCTCTAGTATGCTGAGATGAGGTGGGTGAAGCAATGTTGTTGGGACCGGAGTTGGTACATATGACTAGGAAAAAGATTCAAATGATCTGACAACGTATAAAAAACTCACAAGACCGACAAAAGAGTTATGCTGATCTTCATCGAAAGGATGTGGAATTCGATATTGGAGATCATGTGTTGTTACATATAGCTGCATGGAAAGGAGTTACGAGATTTGGAAAGAGAGAAAAGCTCAATCCTCGATTCATTGGCCAATTTTTAATCCTCGATCGAGTAGGGACTGTAGCCTATAGACTTGCTTTACCGTCAAGTATGTCTCGTGTTCATAACATTTTTTATATATCCGTGTTACGTAAATATGTGAAAGACCAGAACCATATTATTGAGTTAGAACCGGATGAAATAGCGGAAGATTTAATGTATGAAGAGGTTCCTGTTCAAATCATGGATAAGAAGGAATATATTCTACGCTCCAAGGCTATACCTCAAGTCAAAGTGTTATGGAGGAACCACAATGTTGAGGAAATGACCTGAGAGTTAGAATCTGAAATGAAATCAAGGTATCCTTACCTCTTCGACATACCTGGTACGTATCCTAATTTTGAGGGCGAAATTTCATAAGAAGGGGAGATTGTAAGACCCCAACTTTTATGAATAAAAATAAATTTTCTATAAATATTATTTTTGAATATTATGGAATAAATTTGATATAATGTTATAGTTGTGGGTAATATTTATAAATTTTGCAAAGTACGCAAGTTGTTATATAATATTCGATTGGTCAGGGAATATTCGTACGACGGCACAATCATTGGTGGACCCCACAACAGAATTATTATCGGATTGAGAAAACGACAAAAATATTTTTATGAAAATAATGGCGGAAGTTTTACCGTTGATACTGTTGAACTACTCGGTAGTAAAAGTACAGTAATACGCGTGGTTGCATAGTAGCACACGGTATTGATTATTAATGCTTATGTGAGAAGTCACTCAGTTTGATTCAATTATTGTCGATATTTTATATGTTATTAAATCAATAATTGCGATGATGAAGTTGTTAATATTATTATTTGCATTATTAACGATGTCTAGAAGTTCTGCCAAGAAGAGGTTTGGTCACCTAATTGCGCACCAATAGGGAGAAATCCTTATTTGAAAGCCCCCTCTTTTCTGGAACGACCTGGTCGATTAATAATGTGAATAATAATAATGATGATGACGTTTTGTTTTATTCGTATTATTAACGTAATAAAACAGAAAAACTTTTTATATAAAACAAAATACTTTTATAAAGTTATTCGTTTTATTAGGCTAATAGTAAAAAAAAATTATATAAAAAAGAATACTTTTATAAAGTTATCTATTTTATTAGACAATAATTAGAATATATTATATTTTATTATGCATAATATTTGCATAGTGCTTGCATAATATTTGCATAGTAAAATCTTTTTAAAAGTTATTCGTTTTATTAGATTATAAATAGAATATATTATATTTTATTTAAAAGATTTTGCTTTAAATATGGACCATCCGATTAAAGTAAATCAATCTGGACCGTTCATGGATTGGTTACTATTCATTCCATTCTTCTATAAATAGAAACTCATTCCTTCATTATTTCTTACGAATTCACTGAAACTCTAAAGAGAGAAACTATAGAGAGAAAGAAGAAAAGTATTCTACTACTTCACTACTCCGATATCATATTTCTTTTACGGTAAGAGGTATTATTTCTATTGTATTCATGAAGAGAACTTCTATTATTCCATCTTTATTATTCTATTGGAATAACCTGTATACGCGGGCTACCCTATACTTGGTGAAATTCTTCTCTATTCCATTCTTTATTATTCTGTTGGAATATCCTGTCTATGCTTTACGTCGGACCTGGTTCCGTCTTTATTATTCTGTTGGAACATCCTGTTGGTGTGAATTTCACCTGACCTGGTTCCGTCATTTAGTATTATGTTAGAATAACCTATCTATGCGAAGTACCGCATGCATGGTGATTTCTGTTGTATTCCATTATTTATTATTTTGTTGGAATATCCTATCGGTGCGTATTACGTCTGACCTGGTTCCGTTATTTATTATTCTGATGGAATAACCTGTCTATACGAAGTACCGCAGGCATGGTGATTTCTGTTGTATTCCATTCTTTATTATTCTGTTGGAATATCCTGTCGGTGCATATTACGCCTGACCTAGTTCCGTTATTTATTATTCTGATGGAATAACCTATCTATGCGAAGTACCACATGCATTGTGATTTTTTTTGTTATTCCATTCTTTATTATACTCAGTTGGTTAAAGTTTTGACTTCTATACTCCATGAAATTAGTGGAATATTCTTGACATTTGAGCTTTATCCAGTATCTTTTTATAGAAATATTCTTCTGAGCATTCTTGAATTTTACTTTATAAAGAAGTATCATGTTGACAATTTGGACGTTATTAATTCCTGAATAAATTAATTCTTGAACTTGTTTTATTGAATTCTTATATCATTGTCATCATCCTCATGTTTATATTATTTTTGAAAGTCATCTGTGGTCTGTAGTGCATAGATGGACTTGGTATGATTATGACCAAGAATTATTCGGTGTAATCATGACCGTAATGTCACAAATGATGTGGTAAAAGTCCTCATTGGCCCGAAGTGCATTGATGGACAGTTGTTGGCATGATCATGACCATTGATGAATACACAAATATCTTTGGCCCGTAGTGCATGGATAATTTGTGGTCGTGACCCTAATGAATATCCTTGGCCGTAGTGCAGGGATGATGTTGATTATTTATTAAGCTGAGTCTCAGCGATAAAAGTGATGAAAAACTTTTTTAAATCATAAAAGATAGTAGATTTTATTCTCTACTCGACTCTTTTAATGGATTGCATGTTCCGCTGCAGATAAACTTGTTGTCTATTGTATTTTATTAGTTTAACATTGTTGAGGAGTAATGATAATTTATTCTGCATTATCTTAGTCATAATATTTCTTACTGGCTAGTTGAGCTCACCCTTTCTTTCACTGTTCTCTTCAGGAAATGAGAACGTTGCCGGGACTAGTCGGGAAACGGAGTGATGGTCCGAGATGGTGTCTTAGTAGTCCTCACTATTCTGTTAAATAGTGTGATAATAAATGTAATGATAACTAAATTGAGTGTGGATATTATCTAGATGACAATATTTGTATTAAAACTCATAACATGTATTGTCATATTTTACACGACTGTTGTATAATCAAGTTGTATTTAAATTTAGTACCATATATTTAACGATTCAAGATGGATGGTGTATACCTATTTTTGGGCGTCACAGTTGTTATAAGAGTATAAACCAAAATGAAATTATCTGCAAAAAAATGTTCCCCCATTATTTTCACACCCGCCCTATCCCTCAATTTTCACCCCCTTAGATTAGAAAATACATTCAATCGAGCACAAATCCCCCATTTCCCAGTTTTTTTTCCAACTCTCTAATCCTTCGTTTCACAACCCATTGTTGAAGCCAATCCTCTCTCCCCTTTGTGCCACTGTCGATCTACCATCTTAGTGCCGATTTGTAGAAAAGTGATTATGATCTAATCTCAATTTCTTAATTCCACCAAAAAAAATTGCAAAATGGGCAAAGCCCTAGCTAATTCTTCACTCGCAATCGGTACTTAAGATTCTGTCTAGTTCTCTCTTTCTGCCCTATTTTTCTTTCACGGTCTTTTCATAGAGATACATGAAGGAGAAGACACGACGACGTGGCACACTTCAGTACACTCCCCCGCCACACCCACTCATCTTTGCTTCTTATTCTTTTTAAGGCCAAAATTGAACTTTTTATTTTTATTAAAGTATTTTTGTGCAATAATTTTAAGGCTATGTTTTTATTTGAATTAGATTAATATCGGGATCTTTGTTTGGTTCAGATTAATCATGAAGTTTACAAATTCCAGTGCTTACTTCATTCTATAAAATGGACAGTTCATCAATACTAAATTCTCAAGTAAATACCTTTTCTACTGTAATTTGGTGTTGAATTTTGCGTGTGCTTGTTCTGTATACATTGAATTCAAATCTTCTTCTTTTAAAGTACTTGTATTTGCTTCGTAAATAGACAAAACTACAATTGTAATTGGCCTCTAATCGTGTGAAGGAAATTGTGTTTTGTTCCTTGCAGTTTTGTCTATTTCCTTAGCCTGTAACTATATGTTTCTTTTTCTCTTATTTATTTTTTACGTTATTTATATGTTTTTGAAAGTTTTAATGTTCTATATCTCCTCATTTATTGCCTAATTCATTAACTTTTTTGAGGGTCAGAAAATGCCTGTTTTGGATTGTTTTTCCTGTTTGAATTTGTCTTTTGGGATTTGGAAATTGTGGGTAATTTCTAAATCTACCCAATTGGGGATTTGAGTTACACTACAAAAAATTAGGGATGTAGCGAAGAAAATTTTATGAAGGAATTTATTCCTTCACATGAGGAGTTTTATAGTGAAAAAACAATGAAGGAAAAAATATAGTGACAATATATTTATTAGCGAAAGAAACATCCTTCACAATTTATATTTTTAATCTCACATAATTGAGGTGATAGAAGTATTTTTGGTGCTAATTTATGATGAAAATTTGCGAGAAAAAAATCTATTTAGTGAAAAAATTATTACTCACTATATATTATTATTCAGATGTTTTTTGTGAGAGATAAAATTAGTCGTTATTTTATTCTAAATAATTTTTTATAATTAATTATGGTGAATACATTAAATTTTTTATAGTAGTAACAAATTTACTTATAATAATTACATTTTTTACTTAACTTACAATAGTTGTTTTTTTTTAAAAAATGTTATCTAAGTTGTGTTTGGAACAAATGAGTATTCCTATCACTCCATCGTAATAGAAAATACATTCAGCCATATTCCCCAATTTTGTTTCCAACTCTCTATTCCCTCCTTTCACAACCCATTGTTGAAGGCAGTCTCTCTCCTTGTTTCCTTAGATTTCCTTTTTCTTGCATCCAAACTTGCATCAGATCTCAAGGTACGTTCTATTGTTAATTCAATTTTTCTCTATTTCAGGGGTTTTTTTAATCGGTTTTGGATTTTATTTTGGTTGTTTCTGTGAATTAGATGGTGTCTGACGCGAGCAAGAAGAACTTAGCTCAGAAGAAGGCAGATGCGGGGGCAAAGAGGAACACAACGTGAATGCCCCAAATGCCATCATCTAATTGTTAATAGTGATGTAAGCTGCAGTCTTCTGTATGTATGCGTAGTGTTATTTACTTTTGTTCTTGTGTACTCTGATACCTTTTCAGAGGAAAAACGTTTTTTCTTGTGAAATTATTGATCATGTCAACTTACTGAGCATGGTTGCCTGTACTAATCCGTCCTTGCACACATAGGTAGACATTATTGGTTGCAACACCTGGGATTAACTAGAGCATATTAACAGATAATTATGTCCTGATTATAGACCATGCTTATTGTCCTAGATACTTGAATCAAATATATATATATATATATATATATATATATATATATAAAAGAGACGAAAGAATCTATCTGTATCTGCAAAGATTTAAGATTTACCATCTCCATATTATCATTCTCTTCATTGCCATCAATTTCATAATGTGAAGAAACTCTTCCAGCCATTTGTCTTTCAGTTTGAGAAGCATTTCCTTTAAATCTTTCATTTGGGATAGTGGCCTTTTCCTAATGCCAAATCAAAATTTCCAGCCTATAAATCAAACAGATTTAGTAATCACAATTGAAGAGTAAGACGAGGGGAAGAAAATGTAATGAGATAATTCTACAAAAATCAAGTAAACCAAATTTCTAAACAAAAAATCCACCTCATTTTGAGCGAACTATTGATGTGAATTTCAATCACTGTTCTGTTCATCGCATTTCTTGTCCTCTTCATCTATTGGGTCAGATGCTTGATCAGGTTGCAAATTCTGATTAACACGAGGAGTAGGAAACTGCATAATCTTGATTGCAGAAAATCCAGTACTGGATGCACTCCCAAAAATTGGATTCATACTTATGTTAGATTTTCCAGCGGTTCCAAGATAAGAAATATTATCTATCTGTCAGAGCATGATATAGCGTAAACATATTTGGTTAGCAACATAAAGTCCCAAATAGTATGAGTTATGATAGTCACACTAATTACCCTAAACAAACAATGAAAGCATAAAGGTAAACGACATGAATTACATGGTTCTGCTTTTGACCTACGTCTATGGGTGAGAAATAGATTAATGCACTATATTGAATTGAGAAATGCAAGAACTACGTAGAAATTTCACAACTAAGAGAAGCTCTCTAAACATAATCCTCTCACTTGTAGTTGCTAAGTACAGATCTCTGTTCTCTTGAATATTTGTCACTTGATGATCCCCACAAAATTCACTATACAACCCTTTAAGCCAAACAACTTCATTCACTACAAGAGTCTTCTGGTGATCCCATTGCAAAAGTTACTAATGCTTTGGAGAAGAAGAGTATCAACAGTGAATCATTATCTGCTAAAAAATCAAACAATGTTGAACTTATAGAAAAGCCTGAGATGTTGGATATTGATCGCTAACAAGAAGCTCCTAAGGATCATTCTAAATCCACCACTGTTAAAGGTACTACTGAAAATAGGTTGGAAAGTGCAACTTCATCGACCAAAATGGTGAATGCATCAAAGATCAATCCTGACCAATTGGTGGAAAAGGGGAATATCTCTCTCTTAAGTGATCATGAACAACAGAATAGCTCCGTACCAGGTAATGCAACCATGTTGTATATGAATTATATTGGCATTAAGAAATTAATATTTTTCTTGATTTTTTTATCTTCTGCTAGTATTGTAGCACCTGAGTCAAAATTAGCGGATTTGAGCACCAGTATGTATCTAGAATTTTCTCTGAATATACCAACAAGGTATTTTTGGCTGCAATCTCTTACATCATTTTTTCCTTCCACAACTTCTGGTTTCATCAGTCATGATGTTTCAGATTAGACCAATTTGTAAAAGGATCTTCAAATGCTCTTGGAGAAGAGATGATTCTTGTGAGTCCTAAAAGTTATGACAGTGCTGTAGAGCTTGAGAACCTCCTTACAACATCACCCATAAAAGTATGATTAATATTTAACTTTTAAATTCCTTTTACTCGTTTTAGTTGAGCAATATCATATGATGGATGTTGAGCGCCATATACATATTAGGAACGTGAAGATACCGACTAGACAAGGGCTGAAGATCTGGTTAACACTGGAAGAAGAGAAGAAGTGGAATTGATTGATATCAGATCAAGATTGTACCCACCCTTATCCCAAAATTACTTTGGGAAAACAGTTGAAATAATTGGTGGAATGGTCGCTGCTGGTGAGCTACTTGCACATGAATTCGGATGGGCTACATGGCTTCTAAATCAAGTAGTGGTTTAACATTATGACATTGTTGTGCGCGAGTCTGTTGGATCGAGGTTGAAAGGTCCAAATTGATCGAGGCTACAATACTTACATTTATGAAAACAAATTGATGTTTGTTAGACAACTTTTGAAGTAATTGCTGTTTAGTTCATTTCAACAATAAGTTTCATGAGGTTATTAGTGGTCATTTTATTGTTTCAGTTGAAAACATATTTACCCAAGCTTTTAAAAACTTGTGTATAAATGACAATTTTATCATTCTCCTAATCTATTTTTCCTTTTTCAATAAATTCTACATGCAGATAGTCATAGGCACCGAATTATAAATTGGATTGATGGGGCAGGGTAGCTTTCAACGGCCTTTGACTTCACAGCAAAAGGAATTCTTCAGGTACTTTATATTTAACTGCTAGTAAATTTATTTTTTTTCTGAAAAATCTCAACCTTCTATCATCATATATCTATATATCGTCATTTAGGAATCTGTGAAGGGGGAATTATGGCGTCTGCGGGATCCTGCAAGGAAACCTCCTGGTGTGATGGGCTGGTGGCCTTCAAGATCTGTTACTTTCATTGATAACCATGATACAGGCTCAACTCAGGTACTTATTTAGGTGGGTACCTTTACAGCTGTAGTCTAAGAGTGTTGTAGAAGGCTATCCTTCTTTGTTCTGATCTTATACGCTGCATGTATTTGTTGGTGTTCAGCCTGTGTATATGGATATACTTCATTCGAAAAAATATTTTTTTGTAGCATCTTCAGATCATATTGAAATTAAGTAATTTTTTTAAAAAAAGGGAGCTTAGTCAATTCTCAATCTAAGAGATGATATTTGTTTGTCTATTTTGAATGGTAGATTCTGGTGACCTATTTGCTTCATTTTCCTGACTTGTTATTATTTTTAAATATGTGCATGAAAACTGCTTCTACGACCTGCCTTACAATACTGGGTATCAAATTTTCGTGCTACATTTACGGAAGACAATGAACGAAATTATGAAATGTACTCTCTATATATGTAGATATATAATTTGATTGAAGAACTGTGGTAGCTTTAGATGGTTAATTGTAAAGATAATGAATGATTATGTAGTGGATGATTTTATTAAGTTAATAATATTTTAGTTGTATTTTTGCCATTATTTGCTATGGGGACATTGAGTCAGCTAGGTACACAAAAGGAATGCCAAATTTTGATTTGGCAACAATATAATTCGTTACCAAAGCATTGAACAAGTTTTAATATAGCAACAATTTTTTATACATTTAGCAACAAATTTTCGTTGCTAATGGCATTAAAAATATAATATTTGGCAACGAAAAATTAAGCTAATAACAATAGAGATGATATTGTTGCTAATACTAAAATAAAAGGCAACATTTTTTATCATTACAAATCATATCAACTTTCGTTGCACATATAAAGAAACGGGAACATATAATGTCGTTGCTAATCGACGACTTTCGTTGCTATTGAAAAATAACCAGCAACAACATTTTCGTTGCTGATTCAGCATAATGTCGTTGTCAAATAATATAATCCGCAACAAAAGCAAGCTTAGGCAACAATTTTCATAATTTACTGCAACGAAAAATGTCGTTGCAGAATGGTGTCAATTGCAACGAAAATGCATAGTCGTTGTAAAAAAAAGAGTTCATTTCGTTGCCAATTAACAGGCTTTTTCAACGAAGTGGGGTTTTTAGAAACGAAATTTTAATTATTCTGAAACAATACATTTTGTTGCTAAAGGATCGATGTATCTGTACGAAAGCCAAATTTCGTTGCAAAATGTATTATTTTTGGCAACGAAAAAAACACATTCGTTGCAGAACAATTAGCAACGCTCATTGCGCAACGAAAGACGTAACGACAGTAAAGTCGTTGCCAAAAACCTTTAGCAATGAAATTTGGCACATTTTACAACGAAAATCGGTTGTTGCTAAAGCCCCATTTTTTTGTAGTGTGACAAGCAAATGTTAGAACTTCTAGATCTGTGTGTGTTTGATGATATATATGTTTGGAGTTATGGATCTGTTCTTTGCCATGTGGTCTTTGTTCTGAAACTTGATTCAAGCCCAGATCGTGAGTAGATCAAAAGGAATTAAGGGTCAAAGGTCGTTGACCGACCATGACCATCTGGTTTCTAGGCAGCCCAGAAACCCAGAAAGGGTCTAACAACGTTTTGTAGGCGCTAGATCTTGCTGTATGTTAATGTTTTGGCCTAGTTGTTTCTTAATCTTTGCAGCCTGACATGTAGACTGTATATTAAAGTCACTAGATAACTTAGATCATAACCATAATGAAAGAGAATCAGGGTCAAACTAGCATTGACCATCACGCCGGATGAAGATTCTGGGCAACTCAAAAATCTTCAAAGGCAGTTCTTGGCATGCACTTTGACCAGCCTTGATATGTCATTTTTGTTGTTGTTATGATGATTTTGTGATATGTTGTTGTTCTAGGATATCAGGACTACAAGTTAGCACTTTTGTATTGTACTTATCATACTCATGATGCAAGATAATAGGATGATAAGTGGCCAACTCAGACTATTCTTCATTTCTGGATAACCCATAAATGAAGAACAACTTCTGAAAGATTTTCTGGAGCTTTGATCTCTATATTATAATATGTCTTGGCTATAATTCTTGGTTGTGGTTTTAGTGCTACATAAATACAACAACTTTGACACCATTATAAGCCCAAATATCAACTAGAACCTAGATCTAGTTACGGTCAAAACTACCACCTTGTCCATCGACATGGGTTTCTGGGTTTGGCCAAGAACAGCTCAAGAACACCTATAGTGACCGTTTCGTCGCTACAGGGCCCTTTAGCGACAGTTTATTATGGAAATTAATTATTTTATTTAATAAATTGAGAGAAATAGTTTTTAATTATTAAAAAGTCATAATAAATTCCTAAAAATTATTTTAAAGTCTAAAAATAGGTTTTGAATATATTTTATCAATATTTAATATTTTTGAAATATTAATGGTATTTAATTTATTTAATTGTAATAATAAATAAATTATTTAATAATGATTTTAATACTTAAAAAATCATTTAAAATTATATTATGGTATAAAAAAAATATTTGAAGTTATTTTTAAAGACTTTTAATATTTTGTGATGAATTTCATTAATAAATTATTATTAATGGTAATTAATTTATTTAATAAATCTATTAAATAAATTATTAAAAAATAGAACTAATGATTTAAAAATCATATAAAAATTATTTAAGTGGTATAAAGATATTTAAGTTATAAAATATAACTTTTGATATTTTTTCATGAAAAATATTAATATTTTAATATTAATGGCAGATGATTAATAAAGGTTTAATTAATTTAAAATCATTTAATTGTAATAATAAAGTATTAAAAATAATTTGAGATATTATAAATATATTATAATATTATGTTAAGGATTTCATTAATATTAATATTAAATAAATATTAATGATAATAGAATTAAGTGGTATTTAAATCATATAAATATGATATTAATGATTGAAAAATCATGATAAATAGTAATAATTATCTGAAAATTATTATGGGCCTATGAAAATTATTTTGACTAATTTATAAATTACCTAAGATAATTGTTAAGTGTTTAGGTAGAGTTTAATTGAACTTAAACTCGATAATTGTCTGACTAGGCCGTCGGGAAGTCATAATAGTATCAAACTCAACTCAGACTGCAATAGTTTGACTTGATACTAGGTCTTATGTGCTGTATAGACTGATAAGATTATGTGGTAAGGTGTTTCAGTTTTTTACACTGTGATGATATTATTTTAATATTTGGAGATCGGTATTATCTATATTAGGTCTTTGGATAAAGCTAAGTTATATTTTGTAACGGTAATCAACGGTACATGCAAGTTCTCTCTAACTCAACCCTGAGTTATAATTATTCAAATATACTTATGGTTAATCATTGTTGATTATACCATGTCTATGAATTGTTGAATCACACTTTGTGCATATTGCATGTGTTCTTCAGGTATGAAAGGCTGATAACCTTTATTACCATTCGGTGCAGATATAATTGATATGTTCATGTTCAATTTTCGTTCAGCTATAAAAATTGTCCATGCTAGTTCACAATTATATTGTTGAATGTTAGCCAGCTATTATTCAAAATTTTTCCATCATGATATATACTTAATTTATTAAACTTAAACTTGCTGGGCAAACTTATTACTCACCCTTGCTATATCATGATAAACATTGTAGATTAAGACGAATATGTCGAAAACAAGGAAAAGTTAAAGCCAAGTTCAGCTTGGGACTATGTGTGCAACTAGATTTGTAACAGTAATTTATTATAATAACATTGTATGTTCGATATGCTATTGAATTGAGTATAAGTTAAGGTTACCCGACCTTGGGGATAGTGTATAATGTTTAATGTATAAATAATTTATGTTTATATCTTTCGCAATAGTGAGAACTAGTGTACCAGATTCGTGGTGATTTAGGACCCGGATTTAGGGGCGCTACATTTGGTATCAAAGTTGTTGGTTATGAACCTTAGGTAGGAATACCTGAGACCAATAACCGCAGTGATTAGGATAAGATATAACTCACATAGAGTTAGTATGTCGGTAAGATTGAAAGACGAATCTCGGCGAGTTATAAAGATACAGAGTTCCCTAACTCTGATAATAAAGGTGAACTATAGTAATGAATAGATAAAGTCAAAAATACTAAAAGTACATGGGTAGGAAATCGTAAAACAAAACGATCATAGTATAGAAATAAATCGTAATATATATGATGAGATCACCCCGTGATCTGATAAGGTTATAGTTTGGAGAATGATCAAGAAAATGATTGAAAAGATTTACAGCAAGATTGCTGTGTGTCAGTTGTACTATGAATTGGAACAGATTCATAAAAGAATTATGAATACGGATTAAATGAAATTCGTATTGAGAATGGAGTTAGGATTAAGTGGGGATTATGAAATGTTTGTGTCGCACTATTTGCTATATACTTCTTGAGAAGTTGATTTTTTTTCATATGTGTATAACAAATATGTAGGGTATAGGTAGAGAATATAGGATTAAGTACGAGTTCTTAAGTTTGACGAACTGGATAGAACTAAGTGTGAATGTAGTATTGAGGATAATAAGAACAAATAGATTGTTTAAGCAATTGATCATTAGTGGAGACATATATTTTCCTAATCTTCTAGCTATGCTAGATTCAAAATTTTTGACATCAATATAAATACGCACAATGTGCTTTTGGAGAAATGAATTTTTATTCTCAACTCTTAGTGACCATTGTGTATACCTGGACTTCGGGCCACCTACACTTCGTTACCTGTTGAGATGATAAAACATATTGTAATGATTTTTGAACAGTTTAAAGTATATTCTATGCTAATTGTTTCGGCTAGACGATAATGATTTGAAATATCAAAATATATTTTTATTTATCACTTATGTACCATGTAACCTGGTGTAGAGATGATAAAAGTTGATGGAGTTGTAAATACATGAATACTTAGTGTTGAATTTGATCTAAAATCATTGTTTCGCTATTGTATGATGTGTTATGACAAAGTCATACAATGACGGCATCCTCAAACGGGCTGTTAATACAGTACGACATCATGACGTCATTTTTAAACTAATTTTCAAATTTTAAATTTGCAAACGAGGTTTGGTTATACCTAAATATTTCGATTTAATTGAATTATTGATATGAGTCTATGCTATTCGATTCAGCTAGACCAATATTTATAAAACTCTAAGCATTCTTTAAAAATTTTCCCGAACCAAATTGTTTTGGTGCGAAATCAGATAAGACTGAGGTAAAATTTTGTGCCTATGGCAGTGACGAGAAACAGATCAAACCAGTATTACTGGGCTAATATTGGGCATACCGGGCTAATCACCCTATGTGTCTTCAGGGTATGATGATTTGTGGATGAATTTCCATAAAACTTTTTTTAAAATGAAAATTCATGGTCTACAGGACTCCTCAATATGATTTGAATAATTTAACTCTTGTGAGTGATGTTATGTGTAATATGTGGTGATGAGTATGAACAGTATGAGGTGTAAGTTGAATTTCGGGGACGAAATTCTTAGAACAAGGGGTGAATGTGATAACCCGATAATTTAGACAATTTAATAAAATCTTAAAAGATTGAATAGAGGTTAAATAATAGACCTAGATAGAAAATAAGTGTATGAATTTGACATTTTTGGGAATGAATTTTGTGAATTTAAAAATGTTGGTAAATGTTTACAGTGTTAAGAGTATCTGTGTATATGGTCATATATGTGTACAGTATGTGGTTAAGGGTCAAGGGTTGACTAAATAAATTATATCAGTCACAAACCCTAATAATATATTAAGAACCTCAACGTTCAGTTAGAAAACCCTAGCGATTGATAAAATAACCCTATTACCGGCTATGGAAACCTTAATTTCAGTTCTAAAAATCCGTAACCCTAATTCAGAATATTAAAACCCTAATTGGGAATCTTAAAGATAAGTATAAAGTTTTTCTGTTATTGATTATAAGTATAATTAGGGATAAACCTAATTGATTAGTTAAGAAACCCCTAATTTCTAATGTTGGAAACCCTAATGTATAATTGGGGAAGACGTAATTGCTAATTCAGTGATTTTAATGTTAATTAGAAAACATTAATCCTATTTAAAAGCCCTTATGTGATTAGGAAACCTTAATATAATTAGGAGATCCTAATTATAAATTAGAAACCTTAATTTTCTATTTTAAAACCTAATTAGTAAATACTAAAAATTTAAATTTGTATAACCTTAGGGTTAAACCCTCAGGGTTAAGACCTAAGGGTTGTGAGAAGTTACCAAGTTGCCATTTACTTTATAAGTTAAATGACCCACCTACCCTTTTGAGTATTTTAATAATGTGGAGTGTAGATCTAGCCCTAGTAAGTGGTTGGTGACCAACTCTAGCTAGCAATGTGGTCTAGTTTAATCAGCCAACTTGCTAGGTTAAATACATTGCATCATGGATTAAAGGCAAACATGTATAGAAAAGTTACACACTTTACTTTTCAACCTATCAAAGTATTCTCTCTCTCTCTCCCATCCGAAATTTTAGACTGAGAGTGAGTGATAAGTTAAGCCAAGATCATGTGTTAGCTTGCCAAGATAAAACATTAAGGATTAGATTCATAGATTTGGCATTCATAAGGCATAAACCCTAAATTTCAAAATCTTTATAGATTTGTGTTAATGTTATGTTTTGTTGTGTTAAGATGTGTCTAAGAGTGTTAAGTAGTGATCTGGGTTGTTAGATCACAGATCTGTAACATCTAGATGCGCGAAAATCAAATTTTGAAACTAATCATGAACCTTAGTTTTCTACTCTGACAAGCAAATGTCAGAGCTTCTAGATCTGTGTGTGATTGATGATATATGTGTTTTGAGTTATGGATCTGTTCTTTGCCATGTGGTCTTTATTTTGAAACTTGATTCAAGCCCAGATCGTGAGTAGATCAAAAGGAATTAAGGGTCAAAGGTCGTTGGCCGACCATGACCATCTGGTTTCTGGGGTTTCTGGGCAGCCCAGAAACCCAGAAAGGGTCTGACAACGTTTTGCAAGCGCTAGATCTTTTCATGTCAACGATTTGACTTTAAGAGTCGCTAGTTGGTGTTTGTAACTGGTTACACCAACGCAACCAAAAAAATGTTTGAACATTGACCCAGTGATGTGACACTGCTAAACGGGTCTGTGAAGTCGAGTTTCATTTTGGGTTCGGGGGCTTGATTATGTGGAGGGAAGGTGTTAGCCGCCCCCCGACATCCATGTTTCCACGGTGACTGCCACTTTTCAAGAAACTGTTATATGAATGTGTGCGTGTGTGTGGATCAATGTGCAATTTATTTGGAAGTAGTGCGAGGCCTCATTCGCACCTATATACAAAGGGTTTGAATTTATAGAAAAATTCAGTTTTAAAGAGAATATAACAATGAAGTTTTGTAAAAGATGTTTTTCAAACCCTGTGCTCAATAGGAATTGAGACCTTTTCATACTTCAATTTTATTATTAAATGTTCGGCTTGATTGCTTTTATTTTCGAGATGTGAGGCATCTTCGAGACAATAATATACAGCAGTGCCGAACTCCTCATGGGCATGGCAACCATCTAAGAAAATTTAAACACTGTAAATAATGTATAAGGTGCTTACAGCTGAAATAGTCCATCATGGGAACCAAATCTAAATTTAGTGGACTGAATCTGTGATCACATGATTCCTAGGCTCACATGATGCCACAGTTTATATGAAAATCAGTAAGCAGTTATATATATAAAAACTGTATATATATATATATATATATATATATATATATATATATATATATATATATATATATATATATATATATATATATATATAGAAATAGGATCAGGTCCGGACCTCCCGGACGGGAGAAAATCCGGACCCAATTTTTTTTTTTTTGTAGAACAACTAAAAAAAAATAAATTTATGGAACTGAAATTTTTCCATAATACATTGTTTTGGGCGTGATTTGGATGCCTATAACAAAACATGTCTATACAGTAAATATATATATAGAGACATGATCAACCACCACGAAGCACCCCAATGGGGGATCAGAAAAGTAAATAAAACAGTAAAAGACGATCAACCGCCACGAAGTAAACTCCAGGCGGGACTAAATATAAATAAAGTAGTAAAAGGCCACGAAGTAACGCTCTAGATGTAAAATTCAGGCTCATCAGATATAATCTGATAACAGTTCATATATATATATATATATATATATATATATATATATATATATATATATATATATATATATAAAAGCAAGTAAACGATCTAGACACAAGTCTAGGTTCAATCGAGGCATAACTCAATAATGTTAGTCCATATATTAGAATATATACATATATATATATATATATATATATATATATATATATATATATATATATATATATATATATATATATATATATATATATATATATATATATATATAGAGACAAAAATGAAAACCACGGACCAAAGTCCGGGCATACACAAACAACACGACTCTCAATGTGAAGAAGAGTGTATGCAAAGATGAAGAGAAAGACTTTATAGTGTATAAGAAGGCTTACAGTGTACTACCAAAGAAGACTTTAATATCTTTAAGTGAATGAACACTCGACTCTTGCTGGTAAAAAAGTATCAATATATAAGCTCACAAGTGTTTAAAATAAGAAAGCACTCAGTTTATAGTGTGTACAGAACAAATTGGACAGGGCTTCCTCGCTTTTTTTTCAAATATTGCCACCCCAAGGCCTCTATTTATAGAGGGAAGTGCCACAGGTGTACCTGCGGCAACAGAAGGTGTACTTGCGGCTTCCCAGGGTGCCCCAAGCAGTGTGGGTCCCACTTTTTTGAAGTACGTTCACTTTGACAACGCGTTGTTCTCTCGAACCTTCATAACTTTCAATCCGGAAATCCGATGGAAGCATGCCATACCATTCCGGAAAGCTCTTTTCGAGAGCTATACAATGACATAGGATTTGTCCTTTTTTGATTCCGGGAAGATGGGTCCATGACCAAAACGGCATTTTCGGGTTTTTGTCAAGAAGTCCGTTGAGCCGTTTTACGTAGTTTGTGCTCGGAAGTTATGATATGGTTCTTGTGGGACTTCTTTTGAAGCAATATGATTTGGAATGAGTGTATTTGATTTTAGTTGAAGTTGATTTGGCAAAATTATCATTTTGCCCCTCCCATGGTTATCTCCGATTTTTGCACAGTTGTAGCAGTCTATTCTCAGAGTTATCTTTGAGATTGTCATTTTGTTGACTCTGAATGTTCTCAGGGTTATCTCTAAGGTTGGATTGGCCTCCCGGGGTTTACTCCGGGCTTTTCACTTGATCTCTCGGGGTTATTTCTGGGGTTAGAACCGACTTTTCTGAGGTTATTTCTGGGGTTGACAACTGATTTCCCGGGGTTATCTTCGGGGTTAGAAAATCTATTTCTCGGGCTATCTCCGGGGTTAGAATTGATGTTGTGGTCTTCCAGGGTTATCTTTAGAGTGTGAAAAAGATGCTTTTGCCTTCCTGCATAGTTAATAATAGGAATATAAAATTTTGAGTGTCTATAGATGCCCCTATTTATTATGTTCATGCAATGCAATGGAATGGACATGATAAAGATTAGTAGACACTTGAAGTATGACATGGTATTTTTAATGATGCAAATCACAATGTAATGAATGTTATGATGAATGTTAAAATGTTTTCACAAATCACAGTTCGTAAATCACACATCGCATTTCGTACTTCGCACTTCGTAAATCGCACATCACATTTCGCATATAGTAAATCGCAATGTAATGAATGTTATGATGAATGTAAAAATGCTTTCGCAAATTTCTTTACCTTTATCGGGGATTACTGATGCCTATTCTGGTGTTGACTACAACAATTTGGCTTTTTATCGGTGTCGCTGATGCCTGTTTGATGAAGATAAATTGAGATGTTTTCTACATCTCTACGGGGATGACGTTCTGAGATCACCGAAACCTTTCGATGTATACACTGGTAGTTTATAATGGTGCCTACCCTGATGGTAGTTTGACAACGGATCCTACCCTACTGGTAGTTGAATATGCTGACATCGCCAAACTATTTTGGTTCCCACTCGAACGGTGGTATACAAAGCTTTCATCGCTGAACTGTCTTGATGTTACATTGAATTAATGCCAATGGTTTCGAATACTGGATCTTCTGATACCTTCGCTGAAGTAAGATCCAAAGGTTTACTTCACTAGACTCTGCGTAATGTTATGCTTGATAGAGATGTACGTTGATGTAGCGCATTTGCACATGTGCAGATCATGCATGATGTGATGATCTAGATTTTCTTAGTAGTCTATCGTCCTAGGTTGATGCAGATTGTAATTTGTATAGAGTAGAATTTTTTCTTACCCTTTTTGAGGTGATTTGGAGTTTCCTTTCGCTGTTGGGTGCTTGTGCCCCATTTCCTTAAGCGTTTGATTCGCAACTCGACTGAACTGATGACCTGAATGTCGCTGATATCCTTGGAAGGTGCAACTCGTTCTTTTGCTGCCCAGATTTGAACTTCAGTGTAGAGGCCTCAACTTATGAGGATTTAACGCAGGTTAACATGTTTGATGGTGTAAATTTCATTCACCAAACCTTTTGTCATTGGGTCTTTACTTTTGAGTTAAGAACTTTTCTGAGAAGTTTCCCGTTTTTCTGTACGGGCAAGCTTATATCGTCGTGATAGGAGTTCTCCCTTGTTTTTTGAAGAGAGGCTTGATCCTGCCTTAAACTCCTTCCCTTTCTTGGAATCAGAAAATGCCCCAGTCCTTTCGCATGTTGATGTCGGGTATTCATACGAGAAACTCTCTTTGTTGACCGAATTGCGAGTGAGCAATATCCGAATCGCCAATGAGATGATATTAGGGAAGCTCTGATGATGATGTACCATGCTATTCATTATGTCATGTTCTAACCAAATGTTTTGATGATGACTTGATCATTGGTACTAAATTCTTTGTTTTGAATTTCAGGAAATTGTTTCAAGAATTGTTTGATGGATTATTCAAGAAGATTGAAGATGATTTGAGTCTTAAGAGAAATATATAAGGTCATTGCAAATATTTAATTTTTCAATACAAGGCTCTAGGACATTTTATGTGTGCATTAAATTAATTGTGCATGTCTAAAATATGTTATTCATTGCTATTAAGAGAACTGATTTAATTTTGTTAGCATGCATGAGAAAAAGTTTTGTTCGAATTAAATGAGTTTTACGCGTGTTGGTAACTTAAAAATTTTGTTTGTGCTAACTGAGGTGTGGTCATTATCTGTTAGAAGTTTAATTGCACATATCTCGGTAAATGGTATTATATATGGCGGTAAAGTTTTAATTAGCACATGCCTTGGATATATAAAAACATGATTATCCTTGAGAGTTAGAATTTGTTATGCTAGGTAACTGTTACTCCTATATATTATCATGATAACAACTGGCGGCATACTTTATTGTTGTGGGAATTGAAAAGCCTAGAAGTGATTTATTTGACTTGGTCTCTTTTTGGATAACTGTTTGAAGAGCCCTTTAAATATTTTTAAATATCAAAGAGAATTGATTTTTCTTTCAAACGGTTGTATTGTTAGAACGTTTCTTATCAGTTGGCAACGTACACAAAGTTTGATAACTGAGCAAAATTAGCAACGGTAATATATTTGGGCTTTATAAGAAGAACTGAGATCAATGATAATTAACAACACTAGCAACACTTACAATTAATATTTTGCACTCACATACTTGGAAAGCTAGTCTATTCTTGGTGCAAATTTTGAGCTGCTGATCAATTGATATTTTCAGTTAACATTCGTGAGCTTCATATTTATGATATCTATCCTTTATATTACTTAATCATTGCATTCATTAGTTGAGCCATGCATTGTTAAATTGTTTATTTGCTTTGATCACTAGACCTCTGTTAATGTAATCTTAATTTGTTTTAGACTAAGTGTTGTCTAAGGGAATTTAATCCAGGTGGATTAAGGTTTGTTTACAAACAGGTTCAAGAAAGCATAGGTGCTTAAGGGGTGCATTGGTGCACAAGGAGCAAGAGTGCTCAAGTGAACACTGATTTGTAACAAGAGTTTTTTAAAGAAATAAAAGTGAGTCTCTAATACTAGTTGGTATTGGGCGTGGACTAGGCTATTATTATAGAGGGTAATAGTTGAACCACTTAAAAAATCTTGGTGTTATTTTTATTGCTTGCTTTAATTCACTCAAGATAATTATCATTGTTTAAATTAATTATTTGATTCATCAAGAGAAATTTTGTTATAAAATCTTGTAAAATCACCAAGATATTTTCTTAAACAAAAATTCAATTCGGTAGACTATATTTTTTAGCAAGCTACATTCATCAATATAGTAGGCTATATTCAATATTTTGGTTTAATTTTTAAATTGGTCATAGTTTGTATCCACACTTATTCAACCCCCCCTTCTAAGTGTGCCTTATCTAAATTTCATTTGGTATCAGAGCGTGACTCTACTTATTTGGTCTTAAAGGTGACTTGTAGGGAAAGATTCTGACATGGCACAGTTCGGGAACAACAATCAAGAAGGTCAATCAACCAATAGACCTCCTCTGCTGTATGTAACAGAGAATTATAATTTCTAGAAATTCTGAATGAGAATCTACCTTAAGAGAGATCTTTGGGAATGGTGGGTTGTGGAGAATGGACCAGTTATTCCAAGGAAAGATGACGGTACTCCAAAGACTCTGCTAGAGACGGATTCAACTGAAACCTTCATGGTTTCCTATGATTCAAGGGCTTTGAATACTATACTTAGCGGCATGGTGCAATCCGAGATTGACAAAGTATCCTCATGCAACACAGTCAAGGAGATTTAGGACACTCTAGTGGTGAGTCATGAAGGAACATCAAAAGTTCGAGAAGTTAAACTAAACATGCTCATGCATGATTATGAAATGTTCAAACTCGAGAAAGATGAAACTATAAAGATGGCTCAAGCAAGGTTCCATGTTGTTCTAAACTCCTTAAAGCTACTGGAAAAATCCATTCCACAAAGTGAGATTAACTGTAAGTTATTTCGGGCTATGCCTAAGAGGTTTGCTTCTAAAATTACTACTCTTCAAGATTCCTCTACTATATCTACTATGGATACAGTAACCCTTTTTGGTGAACTTGAGGAATATGAATATCAGTTAAAGAGGTATGACGATGAGGAGGAAACTCCTCGAAGAAAGGTTCTAGCTCTTAATGCAGGAAATGAAGAAGAGCTTGATGATGATTCTGACGAAGAGATAGCCATGATGTCAAGGAGACTCAAAGGACTTCTACAAAAGAAGAATAAACGAAAGAATATCTTCAACTCAATTAAAGGCAAAGAAATTAAACCGAAGAAACGTGTTTTGAATGTGGACGTCCAGGGCAGTTCAAGAAGGTCTGTTTTCAACTAAAGAATAAAGGAAAAACAGGCTTCAAGGATAATAGGAGAAACAAGGCACTGATCACTTGGAGTGATGAAGAAGAATCTTAGGTTGAGATCGACGCCAAGGATGAGATAGCTCAAGTATGCTTCATGGGAATAGAAGGTGATTCAAACGAGGTATCTGATGTTAATTTTAATTCCTTGAAACAAGAAAATGAAAAATTAAAAGAAAAGAATGCATATTTGAAAGACTTAGTAAATACATTAAGGTGTGAAGTTGATTCTTTGATAGATGAAAAGAAGGAAATTGAAAAGGTGTCATCATGTAAAGAAGAAAAGGTTTTGATTGCTAAAAATGATTTTCTTGAGAATTATTACAAATTACTTTTTAACAAGGTGACTTACTTGAACAAAGAAGTTGGAAAATTGACTAATGAACTGAAAATGTGAGATGTATGTATTGATGCTTTTAGTAATAAATCCCAGTCTAATCCCATTCACACTAATGAACTTCAAAAGGAAGTAGATTCATTAAAAATATCTCTTGCTAGATTTGTTCAAGGAGAAGAAAATCTAACTGTCATGTTAGGAAAGTAAAAGCCTAGTTTTGATAGACAAGGAATAGTTTATAATCCCACTCACAAAACCGGCAATGTGAATATGCTTAGATCCAAGTCTCGTTTCAAATTGAATTATTGTTCTCCTTTCACAACATACAAAAACTGTTGTATTAAAGGTCACTTGGACATAAATTGCTTTTAAAAAAATAAGATTAAAAAGGTATGGGTTAAAAAGGTTGATTTACTTGCAACTAACACTAAAGGACCCAAAAAGATGTGGGTACCAAAAGGATAAATTAATTTTTCTTGACATGTATGCTTCAAGGCGAAGGTTCCATCTAAAAATGGATTCTTGATATTGGATGGTCTCGTCACATGACTGGTGACAAATCAAAGTTCGTGGAACTAAAAACCATGAAGAAAAATGGAACGACCACATTTGGAGATAATCGAACCTGTGAGATTATTGGAAAATGTAAAATCGGGAATGGTAAGGTTAACATTAATAATGTTCATCTTGTTAGAGGGCTTGAATTTAATCTTATAAGTGTTATTCAGTTAATGGATAATGGACATCATGTTAGTTTTAATAAAGAAAAATGCACTATTTCGCATGGTACTAACAATGTTACTCTAGTTGCATAAGGAGAAGGAAATATATATACTATTGATTTTGAGCAACAGGATGAAGAATTATGTCTTGCACCTGTGCAAGATGAGGCTAATTTGTGGCACAACAGGAACATGTTTACATCGATCTAATCAAAAAATTATCCTCAAAGAATCTTGTCAAAGGATTACCAAAGATAAATTATGAAAAGAAGGAAATTTGTGTTCCTTGCCAGCTTGGAAAACAAGTAAGAACTTCATTCAATGAAAAGAATATGGTATCAACCTCCACTCCTTTACAATTACTTCATCTTGATTTCTTTGGCCCAGAAAGGCGTGCTAGTATTAACCACATCACTTGGCGCAGTGGTAAGCTTCGACCTGGGGTGAGCCGTGAACCTGGACATCCTGGGATCGATTCCCGCCTGCAATAAGTATGAGAATTCTTTAATTCGTGTGGCCACGGACCTGGGCCGGGCTTAGACCCGGAACAACCCACGAAAGCCTTGTTCGGGGTGGGGGGATTAGTCGGACTGCGGATCGAAAACCCCACATTATCAAAAAAAAAGGCGTGCTAGTATTAATGGTAAGTTTTATGCATTTGTAATAGTTGATGATTTTTTTAGATATACTTGGGTATTATTTTTGAGAACCAAAGATGAAGCATTTAAAGATTTTGAGAAATTGATAAGAAATTTAGAGGCTAAGTATAGTTTCAAACTTATATAAATTCAAAGTGATCATGGTACCGAATTTCAAAAGGAATTTATTATATTTTCTGATCAAAAAGGTATAAGCCATGAGTTTTCAGCTCCTAGAACTCCTCAGCAAAATAGAGTAGTGGAAAGAAAGAATAGAATACTTCAAGAAATTGCTCAAACACTTTTACAAGAAAGCAAACTTCCAAAGAAATTTTGGGCCGAAGCTGTTAATACTTCGTGTTATGTGTTAAATAGAGTTCTTATTTATCCTATTATTTTGAAAACCCTTTATGAGCTTTTGAATAACAAAATTCCTAATATAAGTTATTTCAAAGTATTTGGGTCTAAATGTTATATATTAAATACTAGTGATAACTTGGGAAAATTTGATGCTAAATCCTATGAAGGTATTTTTATTGGTTATTCACATAACAGCACGACATATCGTGTATTTAATAGTTATAAGTTATGTATTGAAGAATCTATTCATATAACTTTTAATGAGACTAACAATGATCTTCCAAAAGAAAGAGGAGAGGACGCAGAAAATTTGTAGATTTTCACTAATCCAGTAAACCGAAGAGAACAAGTCAGCAAATTGAATGGACAAATTCAACAGGCTGGATTGAACAGTCCGCATGAAAATGAACAAGAAGCAACACAAGATCTTGAAAAAAAATTTCCTCAACAAGAAGAGGTAATACACGATGTTGAAATGCCAAAGACATCAAAATATCTCAAGGATCATCCACCGAAAAATATCATTGGAGATATAAACAAAGGAGTTACCACACGAAGAAACCTACAAAATCAATGAGCGTTCTCTGCATTTTTATCACAAGTTGAGCCAGAGAATGATAAGGAAGCTATACTTGATGAAAATTGGCTAATGGCAATGCAAGAGGAACTTCAACAATTTGAACGATGTCAAGTTTGGGAATTAATGTTTCCTCCTAAAGATGTTTCTGTAATTGGAACAAAATGGGTGTTTAAAAACAAGCTTGATGAGCATGGGACAATCACTCGCAACAAAGAAAGGCTAGTGGCTCAAGGTTACAATCAACAAGAAGGAATTGACTACGAAGAAACTTATGCTCCAGTGAGACTCTTTTGAAAAAGTTACATTCTGAGGCTTTCATCTTCAGCATAAGACCCCAGTTCGCCAATGTACACTTTCAGGTGCGTATAGGGATCGCCTGTCCCATTGTACTTTTCAAACTCTGGGACTTTGAATTTGGTAGGATATCGAGCCCTTGGGAATATCCAGAGATATGAATAGGTGACACTCCCATAATTTCAAGTCCCTTTGATTGACCGGATGGTCTCCTCCATTTGTTGGACTTTCTTTCTTATATCCCCAGTTTCTCAATCATCCCTGAGATTTGTGATTTCTTTATTGAAATGAGGTTTAGGTATCTGGGTTTCCATCTTTTTACCAATACCCTGACTTACCCCTGGTGTGGATGACTCTGGTTGAATAGGCATTGTTTGGCCTCAGATTTCTCCATGTGCAGAGGATTCTGTGTGGAGGGGTATTTGTGGACCCTGAGTAGATTGGTGTAGTTCCTTGAACATAACAACCAAATCTGTAATTTGATAGCTTAATCTTTCAAACTCCTCGCGAGAGACAAGAGTATGATTAGGTTGGGCACTTTTATCCATGTCTGATTGTGGGCTTAATTCTCTTTTGGACTTTGAACGGGAAATAGGATCAATTGTTTCCCTATAAAAAAACTTATGATGTTTAGTCTTAGAGAATGTATAAATGTTTCCATGCTATCATAATGTTTTAGGAGTATTATCCTGTAAACGGTTGTCATTTGAAAGCATGTTAAGCCTTAATATGCATGTACACATATGCTTCATATTTTCCATTACATAGAGATTAACATGGAATGAAATTACAAGTAATTGTCTTTACAAGTAATTGAAAATGGAAAGCATGAAGAGACTTTCCTCCGTGTTTGGTTTATCAGAGGCTGACCTATCTTAGGTTACTCTCACGGCTTTTTGGCATGAAGGTTCCTAGATCATCGCAATCTACTTGACGGGAAGTTAATCTAGTCTTTCAATTGGAGCGAATCTGGGGGGTGCCTTTCCTGAGCCTCGTTGGAATTAGTCTCCCTACGAGTCCAGTAATCAAACACCGATAGGATAGCCTCCTGGTGGAGGAACCACACAACATACATTCACATACAACGTGTCTCACCGTTTATGAAAATAACGACAATTACGAAGCACTAATATCACAAGCAGATATATTGTAAAGCATTAAGCGCAGTAAATACATGCATTCATACATATTCATCAAAAAATGTAAATGCAACATCCACACACAAGCATATAACAGTTTAAAAAGTTTGTAATAGCGGCTTAAGCCCTCTTACTGGTGTCCCCAGCAGAGTTTCCACCTATCAACGTCGGGATTTTTATTTTTCCATTTTTGTTTTTTGTTCTTTGGTGTTCTCATGTTATGTGAGATTTGTTTGAAAAAATAATTGAAAAAGGTCCGACATGTGTAATGTCGACGATTTAACTTTAAGAGTCGCCAGTTGGTGTTTGTAACTGGTTGCACCAACGCAACCGAAAAAAGGTTTGCACATTGACCCAATGATGTAACACTGCTAAACAGGTCTGTGAAACCGAGATTCATTTTGGGTTCGGGGGCTTGATTATGCAGAGGGAAGGTGTTAGGCACCCCCCGACATCCGTGTTACCACGGTGACCGCAACTTTTTTTTTTGCTAAATTTAAACTGAAATAAAAGAAAGAATAAGTACATGGGACAAAACCCAAACAGAAAACCATAGCCATCATAGGACAGGCCCTATGATGGCATCAGTAAACCAAAGCTAAACAGTAGCAAACAAGGGCCCAACTAAGGAACAAAGAAACATCAGAAACCCAACCGTGAAAGATGGCTTGATAACAGACAAAACTGCAACAAATCAACATGATCAAAATTACAATATTAAGCTACACGACAACAAAAGCCAAGCTGCCAAGACCAGAGATATTGCAAATAACTGCATACCCAGCAGACCAAACCCAGAGCAGCAGAAACAACCGAGGATCCCCAGCAGACCAACAGTTGCTGAAAGCTGCAGCAGAAGAAGCCCAGAGCCAGGCGAGGATCCCCAGCAGAAGCAGCAGACCCGTAGCCAAACTCATGCAGAAGTGGTGTAGCAGAGGTAGGAAACAGACCATAGCACAGCTAAACCTGTAGCAGATCAACCAAGATCCATCAACAAGCAGCAGCAACAGAATTGCAACCAAGCCAAGCCCACAACTGAAATAGTAGACTGCAGACCAAAGCGACCCACTAGCAGACCAAAACAGACTAGCCCTAAAGAAACCAGCAAACCAGCAGACTGCATCACGAACAACCAAGCCAGCAGACTAGAGCAGGCCAGCAGACTGGAACAAACCAACTTCTACAACAACCAAACATACAATACAAAGCAGGACACAGCAACACAGCTGCACTCAGACCAAACCAGACCAAAACCAACTACTCCACACAATAGCAGGAACAGCACAGACCACCCGCAGACTACAAAGCAGCATGCATCAGGATAGAATCCAGTAGTTGTGGGAAAAAGCAGCCCTAGATCCAGCAGCTGCCGAGATGCAGAGCGGGAGCAGGGAAGCTAGGCCCAAACCAAACACCAGCTGTCAACTGTCAAAAACATATTGCAAACACATCAAGAAAGAACAGAACAGACCATATGGCCCAGACCCATACCAGACCAGCAAAGCCCATTCAGAGACTAGGGAGATCGACCTAGAGAGTTAAACATTTGTTAAAATAAACTGTCGGAACCCAGATCTATTCTTCAATTTTTGGAATTTAGAGTTTGTGTGAAGCTTGCATTTAAGCATATGGAGAATATCAGCAACAAGGCTACGAACCGGGCAAGATTTATCACTAAAAACCCTTGCATTACGCTCATTCCAAATACGATAGACTACAAGAGTCTTCTGGTGATCCCATTGCAAAAGTTACTAATGCTTTGGAGAAGAAGAGTATCAACAGTGAATCATTATCTGCTAAAAAATCAAACAATGTTGAACTTATAGAAAAGCCTGAGATGTTGGATATTGATCGCTAACAAGAAGCTCCTAAGGATCATTCTAAATCCACCACTGTTAAAGGTACTACTGAAAATAGGTTGGAAAGTGCAACTTCATCGACCAAAATGGTGAATGCATCAAAGATCAATCCTGACCAATTGGTGGAAAAGGGGAATATCTCTCTCTTAAGTGATCATGAACAACAGAATAGCTCCGTACCAGGTAATGCAACCATGTTGTATATGAATTATATTGGCATTAAGAAATTAATATTTTTCTTGATTTTTTTATCTTCTGCTAGTATTGTAGCACCTGAGTCAAAATTAGCGGATTTGAGCACCAGTATGTATCTAGAATTTTCTCTGAATATACCAACAAGGTATTTTTGGCTGCAATCTCTTACATCATTTTTTCCTTCCACAACTTCTGGTTTCATCAGTCATGATGTTTCAGATTAGACCAATTTGTAAAAGGATCTTCAAATGCTCTTGGAGAAGAGATGATTCTTGTGAGTCCTAAAAGTTATGACAGTGCTGTAGAGCTTGAGAACCTCCTTACAACATCACCCATAAAAGTATGATTAATATTTAACTTTTAAATTCCTTTTACTCGTTTTAGTTGAGCAATATCATATGATGGATGTTGAGCGCCATATACATATTAGGAACGTGAAGATACCGACTAGACAAGGGCTGAAGATCTGGTTAACACTGGAAGAAGAGAAGAAGTGGAATTGATTGATATCAGATCAAGATTGTACCCACCCTTATCCCAAAATTACTTTGGGAAAACAGTTGAAATAATTGGTGGAATGGTCGCTGCTGGTGAGCTACTTGCACATGAATTCGGATGGGCTACATGGCTTCTAAATCAAGTAGTGGTTTAACATTATGACATTGTTGTGCGCGAGTCTGTTGGATCGAGGTTGAAAGGTCCAAATTGATCGAGGCTACAATACTTACATTTATGAAAACAAATTGATGTTTGTTAGACAACTTTTGAAGTAATTGCTGTTTAGTTCATTTCAACAATAAGTTTCATGAGGTTATTAGTGGTCATTTTATTGTTTCAGTTGAAAACATATTTACCCAAGCTTTTAAAAACTTGTGTATAAATGACAATTTTATCATTCTCCTAATCTATTTTTCCTTTTTCAATAAATTCTACATGCAGATAGTCATAGGCACCGAATTATAAATTGGATTGATGGGGCAGGGTAGCTTTCAACGGCCTTTGACTTCACAGCAAAAGGAATTCTTAAGGTACTTTATATTTAACTGCTAGTAAATTTATTTTTTTTCTGAAAAATCTCAACCTTCTATCATCATATATCTATATATCGTCATTTAGGAATCTGTGAAGGGGGAATTATGGCGTCTGCGGGATCCTGCAAGGAAACCTCCTGGTGTGATGGGCTGGTGGCCTTCAAGATCTGTTACTTTCATTGATAACCATGATACAGGCTCAACTCAGGTACTTATTTAGGTGGGTACCTTTACAGCTGTAGTCTAAGAGTGTTGTAGAAGGCTATCCTTCTTTGTTCTGATCTTATACGCTGCATGTATTTGTTGGTGTTCAGCCTGTGTATATGGATATACTTCATTCGAAAAAATATTTTTTTGTAGCATCTTCAGATCATATTGAAATTAAGTAATTTTTTTAAAAAAAGGGAGCTTAGTCAATTCTCAATCTAAGAGATGATATTTGTTTGTCTATTTTGAATGGTAGATTCTGGTGACCTATTTGCTTCATTTTCCTGACTTGTTATTATTTTTAAATATGTGCATGAAAACTGCTTCTACGACCTGCCTTACAATACTGGGTATCAAATTTTCGTGCTACATTTACGGAAGACAATGAACGAAATTATGAAATGTACTCTCTATATATGTAGATATATAATTTGATTGAAGAACTGTGGTAGCTTTAGATGGTTAATTGTAAAGATAATGAATGATTATGTAGTGGATGATTTTATTAAGTTAATAATATTTTAGTTGTATTTTTGCCATTATTTGCTATGGGGACATTGAGTCAGCTAGGTACACAAAAGGAATGCCAAATTTTGATTTGGCAACAATATAATTCGTTACCAAAGCATTGAACAAATTTTAATATAGCAACAATTTTTTATACATTTAGCAACAAATTTTCGTTGCTAATGGCATTAAAAATATAATATTTGGCAACGAAAAATTAAACTAATAACAATAGAGATGATATTGTTGCTAATACTAAAATAAAAGGCAACATTTTTTATCATTACAAATCATATCAACTTTCGTTGCACATATAAAGAAACGGGAACATATAATGTCGTTGCTAATCGACGACTTTCGTTGCTATTGAAAAATAACCAGCAACAACATTTTCGTTGCTGATTCAGCATAATGTCGTTGTCAAATAATATAATCCGCAACAAAAGCAAGCTTAGGCAACAATTTTCATAATTTACTGCAACGAAAAATGTCGTTGCAGAATGGTGTCAATTGCAACGAAAATGCATAGTCGTTGTAAAAAAAAGAGTTCATTTCGTTGCCAATTAACAGGCTTTTTCAACGAAGTGGGGTTTTTAGAAACGAAATTTTAATTATTCTGAAACAATACATTTTGTTGCTAAAGGATCGATGTATCTGTACGAAAGCCAAATTTCGTTGCAAAATGTATTACTTTTGGCAACGAAAAAAACACATTCGTTGCAGAACAATTAGCAACGCTCATTGCGCAACGAAAGACGTAACGACAGTAAAGTCGTTGCCAAAAACCTTTAGCAATGAAATTTGGCACATTTTACAACGAAAATCGGTTGTTGCTAAAGCCCCATTTTTTTGTAGTGTGACAAGCAAATGTTAGAACTTCTAGATCTGTGTGTGTTTGATGATATATATGTTTGGAGTTATGGATCTGTTCTTTGCCATGTGGTCTTTGTTCTGAAACTTGATTCAAGCCCAGATCGTGAGTAGATCAAAAGGAATTAAGGGTCAAAGGTCGTTGACCGACCATGACCATCTGGTTTCTAGGCAGCCCAGAAACCCAGAAAGGGTCTAACAACGTTTTGTAGGCGCTAGATCTTGCTGTATGTTAATGTTTTGGCCTAGTTGTTTCTTAATCTTTGCAGCCTGACATGTAGACTGTATATTAAAGTCACTAGATAACTTAGATCATAACCATAATGAAAGAGAATCAGGGTCAAACTAGCATTGACCATCACGCCGGATGAAGATTCTGGGCAACTCAAAAATCTTCAAAGGCAGTTCTTGGCATGCACTTTGACCAGCCTTGATATGTCATTTTTGTTGTTGTTATGATGATTTTGTGATATGTTGTTGTTCTAGGATATCAGGACTACAAGTTAGCACTTTTGTATTGTACTTATCATACTCATGATGCAAGATAATAGGATGATAAGTGGCCAACTCAGACTATTCTTCATTTCTGGATAACCCATAAATGAAGAACAACTTCTGAAAGATTTTCTGGAGCTTTGATCTCTATATTATAATATGTCTTGGCTATAATTCTTGGTTGTGGTTTTAGTGCTACATAAATACAACAACTTTGACACCATTATAAGCCCAAATATCAACTAGAACCTAGATCTAGTTACGGTCAAAACTACCACCTTGTCCATCGACATGGGTTTCTGGGTTTGGCCAAGAACAGCTCAAGAACACCTATAGTGACCGTTTCGTCGCTACAGGGCCCTTTAGCGACAGTTTATTATGGAAATTAATTATTTTATTTAATAAATTGAGAGAAATAGTTTTTAATTATTAAAAAGTCATAATAAATTCCTAAAAATTATTTTAAAGTCTAAAAATAGGTTTTGAATATATTTTATCAATATTTAATATTTTTGAAATATTAATGGTATTTAATTTATTTAATTGTAATAATAAATAAATTATTTAATAATGATTTTAATACTTAAAAAATCATTTAAAATTATATTATGGTATAAAAAAAATATTTGAAGTTATTTTTAAAGACTTTTAATATTTTGTGATGAATTTCATTAATAAATTATTATTAATGGTAATTAATTTATTTAATAAATCTATTAAATAAATTATTAAAAAATAGAACTAATGATTTAAAAATCATATAAAAATTATTTAAGTGGTATAAAGATATTTAAGTTATAAAATATAACTTTTGATATTTTTTCATGAAAAATATTAATATTTTAATATTAATGGCAGATGATTAATAAAGGTTTAATTAATTTAAAATCATTTAATTGTAATAATAAAGTATTAAAAATAATTTGAGATATTATAAATATATTATAATATTATGTTAAGGATTTCATTAATATTAATATTAAATAAATATTAATGATAATAGAATTAAGTGGTATTTAAATCATATAAATATGATATTAATGATTGAAAAATCATGATAAATAGTAATAATTATCTGAAAATTATTATGGGCCTATGAAAATTATTTTGACTAATTTATAAATTACCTAAGATAATTGTTAAGTGTTTAGGTAGAGTTTAATTGAACTTAAACTCGATAATTGTCTGACTAGGCCGTCGGGAAGTCATAATAGTATCAAACTCAACTCAGACTGCAATAGTTTGACTTGATACTAGGTCTTATGTGCTGTATAGACTGATAAGATTATGTGGTAAGGTGTTTCAGTTTTTTACACTGTGATGATATTATTTTAATATTTGGAGATCGGTATTATCTATATTAGGTCTTTGGATAAAGCTAAGTTATATTTTGTAACGGTAATCAACGGTACATGCAAGTTCTCTCTAACTCAACCCTGAGTTATAATTATTCAAATATACTTATGGTTAATCATTGTTGATTATACCATGTCTATGAATTGTTGAATCACACTTTGTGCATATTGCATGTGTTCTTCAGGTATGAAAGGCTGATAACCTTTATTACCATTCGGTGCAGATATAATTGATATGTTCATGTTCAATTTTCGTTCAGCTATAAAAATTGTCCATGCTAGTTCACAATTATATTGTTGAATGTTAGCCAGCTATTATTCAAAATTTTTCCATCATGATATATACTTAATTTATTTAACTTAAACTTGCTGGGCAAACTTATTACTCACCCTTGCTATATCATGATAAACATTGTAGATTAAGACGAATATGTCGAAAACAAGGAAAAGTTAAAGCCAAGTTCAGCTTGGGACTATGTGTGCAACTAGATTTGTAACAGTAATTTATTATAATAACATTGTATGTTCGATATGCTATTGAATTGAGTATAAGTTAAGGTTACCCGACCTTGGGGATAGTGTATAATGTTTAATGTATAAATAATTTATGTTTATATCTTTCGCAATAGTGAGAACTAGTGTACCAGATTCGTGGTGATTTAGGACCCGGATTTAGGGGCGCTACATTTGGTATCAAAGTTGTTGGTTATGAACCTTAGGTAGGAATACCTGAGACCAATAACCGCAGTGATTAGGATAAGATATAACTCACATAGAGTTAGTATGTCGGTAAGATTGAAAGACGAATCTCGGCGAGTTATAAAGATACAGAGTTCCCTAACTCTGATAATAAAGGTGAACTATAGTAATGAATAGATAAAGTCAAAAATACTAAAAGTACATGGGTAGGAAATCGTAAAACAAAACGATCATAGTATAGAAATAAATCGTAATATATATGATGAGATCACCCCGTGATCTGATAAGGTTATAGTTTGGAGAATGATCAAGAAAATGATTGAAAAGATTTACAGCAAGATTGCTGTGTGTCAGTTGTACTATGAATTGGAACAGATTCATAAAAGAATTATGAATACGGATTAAATGAAATTCGTATTGAGAATGGAGTTAGGATTAAGTGGGGATTATGAAATGTTTGTGTCGCACTATTTGCTATATACTTGTTGAGAAGTTGATTTTTTTTCATATGTGTATAACAAATATGTAGGGTATAGGTAGAGAATATAGGATTAAGTACGAGTTCTTAAGTTTGACGAACTGGATAGAACTAAGTGTGAATGTAGTATTGAGGATAATAAGAACAAATAGATTGTTTAAGCAATTGATCATTAGTGGAGACATATATTTTCCTAATCTTCTAGCTATGCTAGATTCAAAATTTTTGACATCAATATAAATACGCACAATGTGCTTTTGGAGAAATGAATTTTTATTCTCAACTCTTAGCGACCATTGTGTATACCTGGACTTCGGGCCACCTACACTTCGTTACCTGTTGAGATGATAAAACATATTGTAATGATTTTTGAACAGTTTAAAGTATATTCTATGCTAATTGTTTCGGCTAGACGATAATGATTTGAAATATCAAAATATATTTTTATTTATCACTTATGTACCATGTAACCTGGTGTAGAGATGATAAAAGTTGATGGAGTTGTAAATACATGAATACTTAGTGTTGAATTTGATCTAAAATCATTGTTTCGCTATTGTATGATGTGTTATGACAAAGTCATACAATGACGGCATCCTCAAACGGGCTGTTAATACAGTACGACATCATGACGTCATTTTTAAACTAATTTTCAAATTTTAAATTTGCAAACGAGGTTTGGTTATACCTAAATATTTCGATTTAATTGAATTATTGATATGAGTCTATGCTATTCGATTCAGCTAGACCAATATTTATAAAACTCTAAGCATTCTTTAAAAAATTTCCCGAACCAAATTGTTTTGGTGCGAAATCAGATAAGACTGAGGTAAAATTTTGTGCCTATGGCAGTGACGAGAAACAGATCAAACCAGTATTACTGGGCTAATATTGGGCATACCGGGCTAATCACCCTATGTGTCTTCAGGGTATGATGATTTGTGGATGAATTTCCATAAAACTTTTTTTAAAATGAAAATTCATGGTCTACAGGACTCCTCAATATGATTTGAATAATTTAACTCTTGTGAGTGATGTTATGTGTAATATGTGGTGATGAGTATGAACAGTATGAGGTGTAAGTTGAATTTCGGGGACGAAATTCTTAGAACAAGGGGTGAATGTGATAACCCGATAATTTAGACAATTTAATAAAATCTTAAAAGATTGAATAGAGGTTAAATAATAGACCTAGATAGAAAATAAGTGTATGGATTTGACATTTTTGGGAATGAATTTTGTGATTTTAAAAATGTTGGTAAATGTTTACAGTGTTAAGAGTATCTGTGTATATGGTCATATATGTGTACAGTATGTGGTTAAGGGTCAAGGGTTGACTAAATAAATTATATCAGTCACAAACCCTAATAATATATTAAGAACCTCAACGTTCAGTTAGAAAACCCTAACGATTGATAAAATAACCCTATTACCGGCTATGGAAACCTTAATTTCAGTTCTAAAAATCCGTAACCCTAATTCAGAATATTAAAACCCTAATTGGGAATCTTAAAGATAAGTATAAAGTTTTTCTGTTATTGATTATAAGTATAATTAGGGATAAACCTAATTGATTAGTTAAGAAACCCCTAATTTCTAATGTTGGAAACCCTAATGTATAATTGGGGAAGACGTAATTGCTAATTCAGTGATTTTAATGTTAATTAGAAAACATTAATCCTATTTAAAAGCCCTTATGTGATTAGGAAACCTTAATATAATTAGGAGATCCTAATTATAAATTAGAAACCTTAATTTTCTATTTTAAAACCTAATTAGTAAATACTAAAAATTTAAATTTGTATAACCTTAGGGTTAAACCCTCAGGGTTAAGACCTAAGGGTTGTGAGAAGTTACCAAGTTGCCATTTACTTTATAAGTTAAATGACCCACCTACCCTTTTGAATATTTTAATAATGTGGAGTGTAGATCTAGCCCTAGTAAGTGGTTGGTGACCAACTCTAGCTAGCCATGTGGTCTAGTTTAATCAGCCAACTTGCTAGGTTAAATACATTGCATCATGGATTAAAGGCAAACATGTATAGAAAAGTTACACACTTTACTTTTCAACCTATCCAAGTATTCTCTCTCTCTCTCTCCCATCCGAAATTTTAGACTGAGAGTGAGTGATAAGTTAAGCCAAGATCATGTGTTAGCTTGCCAAGATAAAACATTAAGGATTAGATTCATAGATTTGGCATTCATAAGGCATAAACCCTAAATTTCAAAATCTTTATAGATTTGTGTTAATGTTATGTTTTGTTGTGTTAAGATGTGTCTAAGAGTGTTAAGTAGTGATCTGGGTTGTTAGATCACAGATCTGTAACATCTAGATGCGCGAAAATCAAATTTTGAAACTAATCATGAACCTTAGTTTTCTACTCTGACAAGCAAATGTCAGAGCTTCTAGATCTGTGTGTGATTGATGATATATGTGTTTTGAGTTATGGATCTGTTCTTTGCCATGTGGTCTTTATTTTGAAACTTGATTCAAGCCCAGATCGTGAGTAGATCAAAAGGAATTAAGGGTCAAAGGTCGTTGGCCGACCATGACCATCTGGTTTCTGGGGTTTCTGGGCAGCCCAGAAACCCAGAAAGGGTCTGACAACGTTTTGCAAGCGCTAGATCTTTTCATGTCAACGATTTGACTTTAAGAGTCGCTAGTTGGTGTTTGTAACTGGTTACACCAACGCAACCAAAAAAATGTTTGAACATTGACCCAGTGATGTGACACTGCTAAACGGGTCTGTGAAGTCGAGTTTCATTTTGGGTTCGGGGGCTTGATTATGTGGAGGGAAGGTGTTAGCCGCCCCCCGACATCCATGTTTCCACGGTGACTGCCACTTTTCAAGAAACTGTTATATGAATGTGTGCGTGTGTGTGGATCAATGTGCAATTTATTTGGAAGTAGTGCGAGGCCTCATTCGCACCTATATACAAAGGGTTTGAATTTATAGAAAAATTCAGTTTTAAAGAGAATATAACAATGAAGTTTTGTAAAAGATGTTTTTCAAACCCTGTGCTCAATAGGAATTGAGACCTTTTCATACTTCAATTTTATTATTAAATGTTCGGCTTGATTGCTTTTATTTTCGAGATGTGAGGCATCTTCGAGACAATAATATACAGCAGTGCCGAACTCCTCATGGGCATGGCAACCATCTAAGAAAATTTAAACACTGTAAATAATGTATAAGGTGCTTACAACTGAAATAGTCCATCATGGGAACCAAATCTAAATTTAGTGGACTGAATCTGTGATCACATGATTCCTAGGCTCACATGATGCCACAGTTTATATGAAAATCAGTAAGCAGTTATATATATAAAAACTGTATATATATATATATATATATATATATATATATATATATATATATATATATAGAAATAGGATCAGGTCCGGACCTCCCGGACGGGAGAAAATCCGGACCCAATTTTTTTTTTTTGTAGAACAACTAAAAAAAAATAAATTTATGGAACTGAAATTTTTCCATAATACATTGTTTTGGGCGTGATTTGGATGCCTATAACAAAACATGTCTATACAGTAAATATATATATAGAGACATGATCAACCACCACGAAGCACCCCAATGGGGGATCAGAAAAGTAAATAAAACAGTAAAAGACGATCAACCGCCACGAAGTAAACTCCAGGCGGGGCTAAATATAAATAAAGTAGTAAAAGGCCACGAAGTAAACTCCAGGCCACGAAGTAACGCTCTAGATGTAAAATTCAGGCTCATCAGATATAATCTGATAACAGTTCATATATATATATATATATATATACTTATATATGTATATATTCTAATATATGGACTAACATTATTGAGTTATGCCTCGATTGAACCTAGACTTGTGTCTAGAATCTGTGATCACATGATTCCTAGGCTCACATGATGCCACAGTTTATATGAAAATCAGTAAGCAGTTATATATATAAAAACTGTATATATATATATATATATATATAAAAGCAAGTAAACGATCTAGACACAAGTCTAGGTTCAATCGAGGCATAACTCAATAATGTTAGTCCATATATTAGAATATATACATATATAAGTATATATATATATATATATATATATATATATATATATATATATATATATATATATATATAGACAAAAATGAAAACCACGGACCAAAGTCCGGGCATACACAAACAACACGACTCTCAATGTGAAGAAGAGTGTATGCAAAGATGAAGAGAAAGACTTTATAGTGTATAAGAAGGCTTACAGTGGACTACCAAAGAAGACTTTAATATCTTTAAGTGAATGAACACTCGACTCTTGCTGGTAAAAAAGTATCAATATATAAGCTCACAAGTGTTTAAAATAAGAAAGCACTCAGTTTATAGTGTGTACAGAACAAATTGGACAGGGCTTCCTCGCTTTTTTTTCAAATATTGCCACCCCAGGGCCTCTATTTATAGAGGGAAGTGCCACAGGTGTACCTGCGGCAACAGAAGGTGTACTTGCGGCTTCCCAGGGTGCCCCAAGCAGTGTGGGTCCCACTTTTTTGAAGTACGTTCACTTTGACAACGCGTTGTTCTCTCGAACCTTCATAACTTTCAATCCGGAAATCCGATGGAAGCATGCCATACCATTCCGGAAAGCTCTTTCCGAGAGCTATACAATGACATAGGATTTGTCCTTTTTTGATTCCGGGAAGATGGGTCCATGACCAAAACGGCATTTTCGTGTTTTTGTCAAGAAGTCCGTTGAGCCGTTTTACGTAGTTTGTGCTCGGAAGTTATGATATGGTTCTTGTGGGACTTCTTTTGAAGCAATATGATTTGGAATGAGTGTATTTGATTTTAGTTGAAGTTGATTTGGCAAAATTATCATTTTTCCCCTCCCATGGTTATCTCCGATTTTTGCACAGTTGTAGCAGTCTATTCTCAGAGTTATCTTTGAGATTGTCATTTTGTTGACTCTGAATGTTCTCAGGGTTATCTCTGAGGTTGGATTGGCCTCCCGGGGTTTACTCCGGGCTTTTCACTTGATCTCTCGGGGTTATTTCTGGGGTTAGAACCGACTTTCCTGAGGTTATTTCTGGGGTTGACAACTGATTTCCCGGGGTTATCTTCGGGGTTAGAAAATCTATTTCTCGGGCTATCTCCGGGGTTAGAATTGATGTTGTGGTCTTCCAGGGTTATCTTTAGAGTGTGAAAAAGATGCTTTTGCCTTCCTGCATAGTTAATAATAGGAATATAAAATTTTGAGTGTCTATAGATGCCCCTATTTATTATGTTCATGCAATGCAATGGAATGGACATGATAAAGATTAGTAGACACTTGAAGTATGACATGGTATTTTTAATGATGCAAATCACAATGTAATGAATGTTATGATGAATGTTAAAATGTTTTCACAAATCCCAGTTCGTAAATCACACATCGCATTTCGTACTTCGCACTTCGTAAATCGCACATCACATTTCGCATATAGTAAATCGCAATGTAATGAATGTTATGATGAATGTAAAAATGCTTTCGCAAATTTCTTTACCTTTATCGGGGATTACTGATGCCTATTCTGGTGTTGACTACAACAATTTGGCTTTTTATCGGTGTCGCTGATGCCTGTTTGATGAAGATAAATTGAGATGTTTTCTACATCTCTACGGGGATGACGTTCTGAGATCACCGAAACCTTTCGATGTATACACTGGTAGTTTATAATGGTGCCTACCCTGATGGTAGTTTGACAACGGATCCTACCCTACTGGTAGTTGAATATGCTGACATCGCCAAACTGTTTTGGTTCCCACTCGAACGGTGGTATACAAAGCTTTCATCGCTGAACTGTCTTGATGTTACATTGAATTAATGCCAATGGTTTCGAATACTGGATCTTCTGATACCTTCGCTGAAGTAAGATCCAAAGGTTTACTTCACTAGACTCTGCGTAATGTTATGCTTGATAGAGATGTACGTTGATGTAGCGCATTTGCACATGTGCAGATCATGCATGATGTGATGATCTAGATTTTCTTAGTAGTCTATCGTCCTAGGTTGATGCAGATTGTAATTTGTATAGAGTAGAATTTTTTCTTACCCTTTTTGAGGTGATTTGGAGTTTCCTTTCGCTGTTGGGTGCTTGTGCCCCATTTCCTTGAGCGTTTGATTCGCAACTCGACTGAACTGATGACCTGAATGTCGCTGATATCCTTGGAAGGTGCAACTCGTTCTTTTGCTGCCCAGATTTGAACTTCAGTGTAGAGGCCTCAACTTATGAGGATTTAACGCAGGTTAACATGTTTGATGGTGTAAATTTCATTCACCAAACCTTTTGTCATTGGGTCTTTACTTTTGAGTTAAGAACTTTTCTGAGAAGTTTCCCGTTTTTCTGTACGGGCAAGCTTATATCGCCGTGATAGGATTTCTCCCTTTTTTTTTGAAGAGAGGCTTGATCCTGCCTTAAACTCCTTCCCTTTCTTGGAATCAGAAAATGCCCCAGTCCTTTCGCATGTTGATGTCGGGTATTCATACGAGAAACTCTCTTTGTTGACCGAATTGCGAGTGAGCAATATCCGAATCGCCAATGAGATGATATTAGGGAAGCTCTGATGATGATGTACCATGCTATTGATTATGTCATGTTCTAACCAAATGTTTTGATGATGACTTGATCATTGGTACTAAATTCTTTGTTTTGAATTTCAGGAAATTGTTTCAAGAATTGTTTGATGGATTATTCAAGAAGATTGAAGATGATTTGAGTCTTAAGAGAAATATATAAGGTCATTGCAAATATTTAATTTTTCAATACAAGGCTCTAGGACATTTTATGTGTGCATTAAATTAATTGTGCATGTCTAAAATATGTTATTCATTGCTATTAAGAGAACTGATTTAATTTTGTTAGCATGCATGAGAAAAAGTTTTGTTCGAATTAAATGAGTTTTACGCGTGTTGGTAACTTAAAAATTTTGTTTGTGCTAACTGAGGTGTGGTCATTATCTGTTAGAAGTTTAATTGCACATATCTCGGTAAATGGTATTATATATGGCGGTAAAGTTTTAATTAGCACATGCCTTGGATATATAAAAACATGATTATCCTTGAGAGTTAGAATTTGTTATGCTAGGTAACTGTTACTCCTATATATTATCATGATAACAACTGGCGGCATACTTTATTGTTGTGGGAATTGAAAAGCCTAGAAGTGATTTATTTGACTTGGTCTCTTTTTGGATAACTGTTTGAAGAGCCCTTTAAATATTTTTAAATATCAAAGAGAATTGATTTTTCTTTCAAACGGTTGTATTGTTAGAACGTTTCTTATCAGTTGGCAACGTAAACAAAGTTTGATAACTGAGCAAAATTAGCAACGGTAATATATTTGGGCTTTATAAGAAGAACTGAGATCAATGATAATTAACAACACTAGCAACACTTACAATTAATATTTTGCACTCACATACTTGGAAAGCTAGTCTATTCTTGGTGCAAATTTTGAGCTGCTGATCAATTGATATTTTCAGTTAACATTCGTGAGCTTCATATTTATGATATCTATCCTTTATATTACTTAATCATTGCATTCATTAGTTGAGCCATGCATTGTTAAATTGTTTATTTGCTTTGATCACTAGACCTCTATTATTGTAATCTTAATTTGTTTTAGACTAAGTGTTGTCTAAGGGAATTTAATCCAGGTGGATTAAGGTTTGTTTACAAACAGGTTCAAGAAAGCATAGGTGCTTAAGGGGTGCATTGGTGCACAAGGAGCAAGAGTGCTCAAGTGAACACTGATTTGTAACAAGAGTTTTTTAAAGAAATAAAAGTGAGTCTCTAATACTAGTTGGTATTGGGCGTGGACTAGGCTATTATTATAGAGGGTAATTGTTGAACCACTTAAAAAATCTTGGTGTTATTTTTATTGCTTGCTTTAATTCACTCAAGATAATTATCATTGTTTAAATTAATTATTTGATTCATCAAGAGAAATTTTGTTATAAAATCTTGTAAAATCACCAAGATATTTTCTTAAACAAAAATTCAATTCGGTAGACTATATTTTTTAGCAAGCTACATTCATCAATATAGTAGGCTATATTCAATATTTTGGTTTAATTTTTAAATTGGTCATAGTTTGTATCCACACTTATTCAACCCCCCCTTCTAAGTGTGCCTTATCTAAATTTCATTTGGTATCAGAGCGTGACTCTACTTATTTGGTCTTAAAGGTGACTTGTAGGGAGAGATTCTGACATGGCACAGTTCGGGAACAACAATCAAGAAGGTCAATCAACCAATAGACCTCCTCTGCTGTATGTAACAGAGAATTATAATTTCTAGAAATTCTGAATGAGAATCTACCTTAAGAGAGATCTTTGGGAATGGTGGGTTGTGGAGAATGGACCAGTTATTCCAAGGAAAGATGACGGTACTCCAAAGACTCTGCTAGAGACGGATTCAACTGAAACCTTCATGGTTTCCTATGATTCAAGGGCTTTGAATACTATACTTAGCGGCATGGTGCAATCCGAGATTGACAAAGTATCCTCATGCAACACAGTCAAGGAGATTTAGGACACTCTAGTGGTGAGTCATGAAGGAACATCAAAAGTTCGAGAACTTAAACTAAACATGCTCATGCATGATTATGAAATGTTCAAACTCGAGAAAGATGAAACTATAAAGATGGCTCAAGCAAGGTTCCATGTTGTTCTAAACTCCTTAAAGCTACTGGAAAAACCCATTCCACAAAGTGAGATTAACTGTAAGTTATTTCGGGCTATGCCTAAGAGGTTTGCTTCTAAAATTACTACTCTTCAAGATTCCTCTACTATATCTACTATGGATACAGTAACCCTTTTTGGTGAACTTGAGGAATATGAATATCAGTTAAAGAGGTATGACGATGAGGAGGAAACTCCTCAAAGAAAGGTTCTAGCTCTTAATGCAGGAAATGAAGAAGAGCTTGATGATGATTCTGACGAAGAGATAGCCATGATGTCAAGGAGACTCAAAGGACTTCTACAAAAGAAGAATAAACGAAAGAATATCTTCAACTCAATTAAAGGCAAAGAAATTAAACCGAAGAAACGTGTTTTGAATGTGGACGTCCAGGGCAGTTCAAGAAGGTCTGTTTTCAACTAAAGAATAAAGGAAAAACAGGCTTCAAGGATAATAGGAGAAACAAGGCACTGATCACTTGGAGTGATGAAGAAGAATCTTAGGTTGAGATCGACGCCAAGGATGAGATAGCTCAAGTATGCTTCATGGGAATAGAAGGTGATTCAAACGAGGTATCTGATGTTAATTTTAATTCCTTGAAACAAGAAAATGAAAAATTAAAAGAAAAGAATGCATATTTGAAAGACTTAGTAAATACATTAAGGTGTGAAGTTGATTCTTTGATAGATGAAAAGAAGGAAATTGAAAAGGTGTCATCATGTAAAGAAGAAAAGGTTTTGATTGCTAAAAATGATTTTCTTGAGAATTATTACAAATTACTTTTTAACAAGGTGACTTACTTGAACAAAGAAGTTGGAAAATTGACTAATGAACTGAAAATGTGAGATGTATGTATTGATGCTTTTAGTAATAAATCCCAGTCTAATCCCATTCACACTAATGAACTTCAAAAGGAAGTAGATTCATTAAAAATATCTCTTGCTAGATTTGTTCAAGGAGAAGAAAATCTAACTGTCATGTTAGGAAAGTAAAAGCCTAGTTTTGATAGACAAGGAATAGTTTATAATCCCACTCACAAAACCGGCAATGTGAATATGCTTAGATCCAAGTCTCGTTTCAAATTGAATTATTGTTCTCCTTTCACAACATACAAAAACTGTTGTATTAAAGGTCACTTGGACATAAATTGCTTTTAAAAAAATAAGATTAAAAAGGTATGGGTTAAAAAGGTTGATTTACTTGCAACTAACACTAAAGGACCCAAAAAGATGTGGGTACCAAAAGGATAAATTAATTTTTCTTGACATGTATGCTTCAAGGCGAAGGTTCTATCTAAAAATGGATTCTTGATATTGGATGGTCTCGTCACATGACTGGTGACAAATCAAAGTTCGTGGAACTAAAAACCATGAAGAAAAATGGAACGACCACATTTGGAGATAATCGAACCTGTGAGATTATTGGAAAATGTAAAATCGGGAATGGTAAGGTTAACATTAATAATGTTCATCTTGTTAAAGGGCTTGAATTTAATCTTATAAGTGTTATTCAGTTAATGGATAATGGACATCATGTTAGTTTTAATAAAGAAAAATGCACTATTTCGCATGGTACTAACAATGTTACTCTAGTTGCATAAGGAGAAGGAAATATATATACTATTGATTTTGAGCAACAGGATGAAGAATTATGTCTTGCACCTGTGCAAGATGAGGCTAATTTGTGGCACAACAGGAACATGTTTACATCGATCTAATCAAAAAATTATCCTCAAAGAATCTTGTCAAAGGATTACCAAAGATAAATTATGAAAAGAAGGAAATTTGTGTTCCTTGCCAGCTTGGAAAACAAGTAAGAACTTCATTCAATGAAAAGAATATGGTATCAACCTCCACTCCTTTACAATTACTTCATCTTGATTTATTTGGCCCAGAAAGGCGTGCTAGTATTAACCACATCACTTGGCGCAGTGGTAAGCTTCGACCTGGGGTGAGCCGTGAACCTGGACATCCTGGGATCGATTCCCGCCTGCAATAAGTATGAGAATTCTTTAATTCGTGTGGCCACGGACCTGGGCCGGGCTTAGACCCGGAACAACCCACGAAAGCCTTGTTCGGGGTGGGGGGATTAGTCGGACTGCGGATCGAAAACCCCACATTATCAAAAAAAAAGGCGTGCTAGTATTAATGGTAAGTTTTATGCATTTGTAATAGTTGATGATTTTTTTAGATATACTTGGGTATTATTTTTGAGAACCAAAGATGAAGCATTTAAAGATTTTGAGAAATTGATAAGAAATTTAGAGGCTAAGTATAGTTTCAAACTTATATAAATTCAAAGTGATCATGGTACCGAATTTCAAAAGGAATTTATTATATTTTCTGATCAAAAAGGTATAAGCCATGAGTTTTCAGCTCCTAGAACTCCTCAGCAAAATAGAGTAGTGGAAAGAAAGAATAGAATACTTCAAGAAATTGCTCAAACACTTTTACAAGAAAGCAAACTTCCAAAGAAATTTTGGGCCGAAGCTGTTAATACTTCGTGTTATGTGTTAAATAGAGTTCTTATTTATCCTATTATTTTGAAAACCCCTTATGAGCTTTTGAATAACAAAATTCCTAATATAAGTTATTTCAAAGTATTTGGGTCTAAATGTTATATATTAAATACTAGTGATAACTTGGGAAAATTTGATGCTAAATCCTATGAAGGTATTTTTATTGGTTATTCACATAACAGCACGACATATCGTGTATTTAATAGTTATAAGTTATGTATTGAAGAATCTATTCATATAACTTTTAATGAGACTAACAATGATCTTCCAAAAGAAAGAGGAGAGGACGCAGAAAATTTGTAGATTTTCACTAATCCAGTAAACCGAAGAGAACAAGTCAGCAAATTAAATGGACAAATTCAACAGGCTGGATTGAACAGTCCGCATGAAAATGAACAAGAAGCAACACAAGATCTTGAAAAAAAATTTCCTCAACAAGAAGAGGTAATACACGATGTTGAAATGCCAAAGACATCAAAATATCTCAAGGATCATCCACCGAAAAATATCATTGGAGATATAAACAAAGGAGTTACCACACGAAGAAACCTACAAAATCAATGAGCGTTCTCTGCATTTTTATCACAAGTTGAGCCAGAGAATGATAAGGAAGCTATACTTGATGAAAATTGGCTAATGGCAATGCAAGAGGAACTTCAACAATTTGAACGATGTCAAGTTTGGGAATTAATGTTTCCTCCTAAAGATGTTTCTGTAATTGGAACAAAATGGGTGTTTAAAAACAAGCTTGATGAGCATGGGACAATCACTCGCAACAAAGAAAGGCTAGTGGCTCAAGGTTACAATCAACAAGAAGGAATTGACTACGAAGAAACTTATGCTCCAGTGAGACTCTTTTGAAAAAGTTACATTCTGAGGCTTTCATCTTCAGCATAAGACCCCAGTTCGCCAATGTACACTTTCAGGTGCGTATAGGGATCGCCTGTCCCATTGTACTTTTCAAACTCTGGGACTTTGAATTTGGTAGGATATCGAGCCCTTGGGAATATCCAGAGATATGAATAGGTGACACTCCCATAATTTCAAGTCCCTTTGATTGACCGGATGGTCTCCTCCATTTGTTGGACTTTCTTTCTTATATCCCCAGTTTCTCAATCATCCCTGAGATTTGTGATTTCTTTATTGAAATGAGGTTTAGGTATCTGGGTTTCCATCTTTTTACCAATACCCTGACTTACCCCTGGTGTGGATGACTCTGGTTGAGTAGGCATTGTTTGGCCTCAGATTTCTCCATGTGCAGAGGATTCTGTGTGGAGGGGTATTTGTGGACCCTGAGTAGATTGGTGTAGTTCCTTGAACATAACAACCAAATCTGTAATTTGATAGCTTAATCTTTCAAACTCCTCGCGAGAGACAAGAGTATGATTAGGTTGGGCACTTTTATCCATGTCTGATTGTGGGCTTAATTCTCTTTTGGACTTTGAACGGGAAATAGGATCAATTGTTTCCCTATAAAAAAACTTATGATGTTTAGTCTTAGAGAATGTATAAATGTTTCCATGCTATCATAATGTTTTAGGAGTATTATCCTGTAAACGGTTGTCATTTGAAAGCATGTTAAGCCTTAATATGCATGTACACATATGCTTCATATTTTCCATTACATAGAGATTAACATGGAATGAAATTACAAGTAATTGTCTTTACAAGTAATTGAAAATGGAAAGCATGAAGAGACTTTCCTCCGTGTTTGGTTTATCAGAGGCTGACCTATCTTAGGTTACTCTCACGGCTTTTTGGCATGAAGGTTCCTAGATCATCGCAATCTACTTGACGGGAAGTTAATCTAGTCTTTCAATTGGAGCGAATCTGGGTGGTGCCTTTCCTGAGCCTCGTTGGAATTAGTCTCCCTACGAGTCCAGTAATCAAACACCGATAGGATAGCCTCCTGGTGGAGGAACCACACAACATACATTCACATACAACGTGTCTCACCGTTTATGAAAATAACGACAATTACGAAGCACTAATATCACAAGCAGATATATTGTAAAGCATTAAGCGCAGTAAATACATGCATTCATACATATTCATCAAAAAATGTAAATGCAACATCCACACACAAGCATATAACAGTTTAAAAAGTTTGTAATAGCGGCTTAAGCCCTCTTACTGGTGTCCCCAGCAGAGTTTCCACCTATCAACGTCGGGATTTTTATTTTTCCATTTTTGTTTTTTGTTCTTTGGTGTTCTCATGTTATGTGAGATTTGTTTGAAAAAATAATTGAAAAAGGTCCGACATGTGTAATGTCGACGATTTAACTTTAAGAGTCGCCAGTTGGTGTTTGTAACTGGTTGTACCAACGCAACCGAAAAAAGGTTTGCACATTGACCCAATGATGTGACACTGCTAAACAGGTCTGTGAAACCGAGATTCATTTTGGGTTCGGGGGCTTGATTATGCAGAGGGAAGGTGTTAGGCACCCCCCGACATCCGTGTTACCACGGTGACCGCAACTTTTTTTTGTTGCTAAATTTAAACTGAAATAAAAGAAAGAATAAGTACATGGGACAAAACCCAAACAGAAAACCATAGCCATCATAGGACAGGCCCTATGATGGCATCAGTAAACCAAAGCTAAACAGTAGCAAACAAGGGCCCAACTAAGGAACAAAGAAACATCAGAAACCCAACCGTGAAAGATGGCTTGATAACAGACAAAACTGCAACAAATCAACATGATCAAAATTACAATATTAAGCTACACGACAACAAAAGCCAAGCTGCCAAGACCAGAGATATTGCAAATAACTGCATACCCAGCAGACCAAACCCAGAGCAGCAGAAACAACCGAGGATCCCCAGCAGACCAACAGTTGCTGAAAGCTGCAGCAGAAGAAGCCCAGAGCCAGGCGAGGATCCCCAGCAGAAGCAGCAGACCCGTAGCCAAACTCATGCAGAAGTGGTGTAGCAGAGGTAGGAAACAGACCATAGCACAGCTAAACCTGTAGCAGATCAACCAAGATCCATCAACAAGCAGCAGCAACAGAATTGCAACCAAGCCAAGCCCACAACTGAAATAGTAGACTGCAGACCAAAGCGACCCACTAGCAGACCAAAGCAGACTAGCCCTAAAGAAACCAGCAAACCAGCAGACTGCATCACGAACAACCAAGCCAGCAGACTAGAGCAGGCCAGCAGACTGGAACAAACCAACTTCTACAACAACCAAACATACAGTACAAAGCAGGACACAGCAACACAGCTGCACTCAGACCAAACCAGACCAAAACCAACTACTCCACACAATAGCAGGAACAGCACAGACCACCCGCAGACTACAAAGCAGCATGCATCAGGATAGAATCCAGTAGTTGTGGGAAAAAGCAGCCCTAGATCCAGCAGCTGCCGAGATGCAGAGCGGGAGCAGGGAAGCTAGGCCCAAACCAAACACCAGCTGTCAACTGTCAAAAACATATTGCAAACACATCAAGAAAGAACAGAACAGACCATATGGCCCAGACCCATACCAGACCAGCAAAGCCCATTCAGAGACTAGGGAGATCGACCTAGAGAGTTAAACATTTGTTAAAATAAACTGTCGGAACCCAGATCTATTCTTCAATTTTTGGAATTTAGAGTTTGTGTGAAGCTTGCATTTAAGCATATGGAGAATATCAGCAACAAGGCTACGAACCGGGCAAGATTTATCACTAAAAACCCTTGCATTACGCTCATTCCAAATACGATAGACCACAACCCCAAAACCTAGGTGAAGCAAGCTATGATGAAAACTACGATTAGAGTAATGGATTAGATATTCTGTTAAAGAAATCCAACTCCTACTAAAACCCCTCCACCCACAATGTCTAAGGACAGAAAGAAGAACTTTAAACGAGTAATCACAATGAAAGAACATGTGATCAAAAGTTTTCGCCCGAGTAGAACATAGCACACAGGTGGGATTTACTTACATCCCAAAATTGAGCAGCTTATCCATAGTACGCAATCCTCGATGAAAAGCCAACCAGAGAGTGAAAGAGTATTTTGGGATCAAAACCTTATTCCACACTAACTTGTCCCAGATAACAGCAATACCCACATGCCGAATAGAACACCAGAAAGTAGAGGCTTTTACCTCCTTGGATTTAGTGTCTTCCCAGCAAATTTCATCAGTCCTAGAAGAGTCACAATGCCTAAGAAGGTCAAAAGAATCACTGAAGACAATAAAGTTATTATGATTTGAGGACGGTAAGTGCCAAGAGGACTCTCTAATGATATCACTCACAGTAGCATTTGGGCCTAAACCAGAATTGATGATCAAAGAAGAGTGAGGGCTAGAAGCTAAGGGAATCATATTAATCCAGGGGTCAAACCACAAGCTAGTAGACTTGCCATTTCCAATGTGAAACCGAATATATTTAATTACAAGCGGTCTTAATTGCAAGACTTTTCTCCAAATCCAAGAACAGTCATTTGAAATCTTCAGACACCAAAAGTTTTTTGAATTAATATGGTATTCTCTAACCTAGGAAGCCCACAGAGAAGTGGAATTGGGATCCAGTGCTCCCCACGGTGATACACTTGGTCGAATGTATCCCTTATCTAACAACTCTTGCAGTTGAATCATCAGTTCCTTCATTTCTACCGGAGCCATACGATACGGCGCTTTGGATACCGGTGATGTCCCTGGTGCCAAATCGATAACAAACTCTATCTCTCTATCTGGCGGCAATCCTGGAATCTCATCTGGGAAAACATCAACGAATTCCCTTACAATAGGTATTTGACCCAGTTCACCCTCGATTCTGCGGGTATCCACAACGTGAGCCAAATAACCTTTACAACCCTTCCTAAGCAACTTCCTTGCTTGCATCATCGTCAGACAACAAGATTGTCTTGGCGATTTACTATCATGAAATACCACCTTTGACTTATTCGGAGTCTTCAGGTGTACACACTTTTTCTTACAGTCAATGACCGCTCTGTGACTTGATAACCAATCCATCCCGAGGATTACATCAAACTCTCCAAGACGAATCGGTATCAAATCCACGTTAAGCTTAAATCCTCTTACATTAGCACAACAGTTCCTATAGATGTTGTCTACAGGGATAATTTCTTTGTTTGCTACTTCTACATTCATTGGGTGTTCTAATTGTTCGCGAGGTAAACTTAATCTTTGAGCAAATTCATCAAATACAAAAGAACATGAAGCTCCCGAATCGAATAACACATAGGCATTTATATCATTGATCGAAATTATACCTGACACCACCTCCTTGGATGCCACAGCATCTTGCACTGTCATATTGAATGTTCGTGTTGTCGGCTTATTTGGCTGGGCTGGTCCTCCACTGGTTGTTTTAGTGTTATTGCCCCTGTTGCCATATCCGCCATCCGTGCTTTTCTTCTTTGGGCACTCCTTGCTCCGATGTCCCACTTCACCACAATTAAAGCAACCTCCTTTCTTCACCTTAGGACAATTGGGTGTGGTATGCCCTTCTTGCCCACATGTATAACATACTATTTTTCCTTTCAAGCATTCCCCCGGGTGACTCCTTCCACAGTTTCCACACACCGACTTCTTTTGATGCACACTCCCGTGCTGCATCTCCAAATTACTACCCATACTGCTCCATTTCCGCTTATTATTGTTGCTACCGCCACTGCTAACATTATGATTCCCACCTTCTGCTTTCTTTTTATTCTTCTCCCGATTGTATCTTGAGACCGCTTCGCTTCCTCCTTCCGCTATAAGAGCTTTTTCCAACAGAGTTGAGAATGATGTGATTTGTAAAACCGCTACCTTACTATAAATCCACGGCTTCAGTCCATTTTCAAACCTTCTCGCTTTCCTCACCTCTGTGTCCACCTGACGTGGAGCGAATCTGGCCAATTCATTGAATTTCGCAGCATACTCTGATACTGACATATTCTCCTGTTTCAGTTCCAAAAACTTGATCTCCATTCTTGCTTGAACACTCTCAGGGAAGTAGTTCTCAAAGAACAACTTCTTGAATGCTTCCCAAGTCACGATTCCAGTTCCGGCTTTGTTCTGGTTGGCATCCCACCAATAGTTAGCCTCACCCTTCATTAAGTAGGTAGCAAAAATTGTCTTCTGCTCTTCTGCTACTCTAGCAATAACGAAGGCCTTCTCAATCTCCTTTACCCACGTTTGGGCTTCTATCGGGTCTGCTGTTCCTCTGAACTCCGGCGGTTCTACTGCCTTGAAGTCTTTAAAGTTGACTAGTTGGGTGCCTGCCTGATTTCCTGCAGGTTGATTCCTCATGGCTTCAGTCATCATGTTGACGAAATCTTGCATCTGGTTTTGTTGAGATCCCGCTGCATTATTAACTGATTCCTCAATATCTTGGTTCCTCAATCCACGTCTGCGTGCCATTATCTAGTGAAACAAAATTCTAACACGTTACTTGGATTTATTATCATATGGTTACTTAGCATGTATCACGCTATTTTATTTAAACAATCGAATGATCCTTATGTGAGAGTTTGAAGCTAACAAGATTTGGAAGTCTTTCCCCCTGCTTAATGGGTTAAGTTTGTTTTTTTTTTTTTAAAGAACATTTTTCCAAATCAGCCTACTGGATTCACATAACATTAAATAGACAATTTACTATTTAAAATTTTCCAACATATATCATATCAATACTGCATTTATAATCATACACCAATCTTCAGTGACTTACATGATTAATGCAGGTATATTTTATAAATGCTACTATCCCATTTTAACACAAAAGATGGGATTAACTCATAATGATACCTCCCTACAAACACAATTAGGGAAGGTACCTAACCACTTACTACCTCACACCTGTTGAGGTTTACATCAACATAAAACCTTATTACACAACAAGAAAGGTACTAATGCATCTATCTACAACTGGGCCATCACATCATCACCACTGGTGGCCCTGCCAGGTCACCTGCACAGGCTCCTAGGGAAGCAACTACTCCAGAACTCTACGTCGAACGGATCGACTAGACTCTCCTATCTCGGAGTGGACCCTCCTAGCCCCACTGCGCTGGCCCTCATACGCAACGTCTAATGCCAATCCTAAAGTCTCTACCCTGACCTTCATGGCATTCAGTGCCATTTCTAATAGGTCCACCTGTTTGGCTGACTTATGAAATGCTTCTTCTACCCGTATCTTGTCTGCAATTTCTACATCAAACTCAGCCCGCATCTCCAGATGCTCTACTCTCAATGCTATGAACTTTGCCTTCTCCTGCTCTAGCTGAACTCGTATCTCTGCTTGCTCCATCTGTGCCTGATAAGCAGCATCCTTATATTGCTGCTCCGCGTGCTGATGGTTCATATTCTCCGCCTCCAACTGCAAAATCCTTTGCTCCTGAGCATGGTTTTTTTCTAACAGGTTACTAATCATCACATCCTTCGAGGTTTTCGACACCTCCTCTGGGACGACCTCCTCCTGGTCTACAGAATGGCTCCCCTGACTATCACCTGACATCCTATAAAACAAGGATACAACATCAGTACTACAATAAAATATATCCATTGATGAAATGAAATAATATTTTATTAAGTACAACACAAACTCGATGAATTTCCATAATCCATCTCCTATCATACTCCATAAGAGTTTTCTACTAAGGTTATAACCTAGGTTTCGCATTCCTAATATTTATAACCTACAGCTTTGATACCAACCTGTGACGCCCCCAAATCCAGGTTCTCTAACCTCAGATTCAGTGCTCACGATCCTATCATCATCATAAGCATTCTATAACTATTACGAGATAATAAACATACATTGTTCATAATAATAATATCTCATAACATGGTCCCAAGGTCTCCATAACCTTAACTTCAAATACACTATTTATAATACAAATAGTTTACTTAAGGAAATCCATCAGATAATAATTTAATTAACATTCATTCTAAATTACTCCTGGATCTTGCCCTTGTCCTTGTCCTTCGTGTTAGATCCTTCAGGCTTAGCTGAAATAGAGGTCATGATATAGCAAGAGTAAGCAACTAATGTGCTTCACAAGTTTATAAAGACGAAGGAGATATATCATGACTTAGAAAGAAATATTGCCTTCAATGTTCAACAATAATATAAAATTTTAGAGGAACATGAATTATTAATCAACAATTGAATATTCGATAATTGAATAACATGAACTGAGTGGTTTTGAATAACCATGAACATTTACCAAGGTGCTCAGTAATTTAAACTGGACCTTTTAATATATTTTGGTATTCAAGGGGATCAGCCTTTCATACCCCGTGATTTATGCATAAACACTTAATAATCCGACATTGATATCATGCCTTAATCAAATTCGTTCTTTTCTCAGTCAAGAGTTCTTACCATATCAATTAATAAGAACAGTTATTTAAAACCCATTTGATTTAACAAATTTAGACATGCTTGATCTAGCTGATACAATTAGCATAGATCTATCCCATAAACAGTTCATAAATGAAGAACTTTAATTTAATTCACAGTTCAATGGCAGTAGAACGGAATTCAATTGCACAAAGTGCGAATTTCAATAATCAATATAGACGTGAATAATCATCAATAATTATTCACTAACATGCTTTGAAAATAATAACTCAAGTTTGAGTTAGGAAACTTGCCTCGATCGTAGGTTACGGCTACGAAATTAATTTCTATCCACTATGCAGTTAAATTATCTTCCTTTGAGAGACCTATAATTAGTCTTTCAATTAGTAAATGTATAACATCAGATTATGTAATCACATAGATATTATACATTACATTTAGTTCTTATAAACCTTATCATGTCTAGATAGTGTTACTATTAATTAACAACTACCTTTAATTCACATAATATTATTAACTTAGATAATATTTAATTCACCTTCTAGTATTATTGGTTCCCTAATAATACTTTCAATCATTTTCTAATATTTTATTTACTTACTAATATTATTAATCATTTAATAATATTTTATTTCCTTTACTAATGTTATTATATTTAATAACATTTTATTTAATCTCGAATATTATTATTTAATAATATTTTAATTATTTAATAATAATACTTTAATCTAATATTATTAATTATTTAATAATATTTTAATGAAATTTTAATCTCAATATTTTTATTTACATAAAAACATCATATCATAATATTATTAATATTATAATAATATTCCAATGATTTATTAAATTAATAAACAATTTATTCTAATTGTTCATTCATTATTAACCTCTTATTTAATATCCATAAAAGGTCATAAATAATATTTATTGTTATAAATTACCAACATGCCCTAAGATAGTCATGATAAAACATACTATGAGCATTCAAGCATAAAAATCATATTTTTCTCATTAAAGACATCATTTAACTATTTATTTCCTTTTAATCATAACTTAACCATTTTTAGGAAAAATAGCAAACTGACTTCAAAAATTCTAAACTTCTGGATTTCTACAGATTATGAATTAACAATGAGATTTTAATTTTTCTGGAATTTTTGAAAATGATCTACTATTTTTAAAGTGCTCAAAACACTCAGATCTTGCTCTATTTTTAAAAGATTGAGTTTTGCTCCGAAAAATCTGAAATTTTCAGGGTATGTTCTCCTAACATATATGAAGCCGCTGTAAAAATTTCAGAACGTTTCAGTGTATACACAGTGAGATATTCGACGTTTAATATTTCGGAGTCCTTTACGGAAATGGCTATTACTCACAACCTATAAGTCGAAACGCGTCCGTTCTTTTTCCTACGCGTAGATAACTTCATAAGGTACCTCTGTAATATTTTTTTCAGATTTTTACAAGACAAGGAACTAGCCGAAACAGTCTCATGAAAAACAAGTCAGTAGCTGATTTAGGATTTCAAAGCTTTAACATAAAAAGTGGGCTGTTTTGGGAAAAATAATCTTAAAGCTTTCAAAACATGCTAGATTTGTGTCCTATCACTTGGGTTTACTAGATAACTCATGTATCTAGCACCCCCCTTTGACGGATCAAAATTCCAAGTTGTAAAACTTGAGTTACACAAGATTTAGTGGAAGAAAAACAAGAGTTTTCACCCTTGGAGAACATATGCTCATTTTCTTCCTCTAAGCCTTAGATCCAACACTCAAGATACTTAGTTCCATGCATGATGGTATGTATAACTAGTGTATCTTGAGTAGTTGTACATAACCCCATCAAAACTCAAGCTAGCAAAACAAGGTGAAAGAAGAAGATGAAGGTACAATATACATTGACTTAGTTGCTACCTTTCTTGATTTTCCAAAGTAACTAATAAACTTAGGGGGCATGAACAACTAGCACTCTTATAATTTTTCTTTCTATGACTGAAATTCTCTCTTTCTTTTCTCTCTTTGAAGTTGGCTAGCTTGGGAGCAAAAGATAGAAGAAGAAGATGGAGTACGAATGAGGTGTTGGAAGAATGAGATGAGAATTCAAAATGTAATGGGCAATTCATTATTAATTCTCCCACAATCATTTTGTTTCCCACTAGGTGAAATCTTTGAATTATTTCCTCAATTAGTCTAGACATGATTATGAGTGGCAACCAATGGGAGCTTGTCCACATTTTTCATGTGTAATAATTTCAACTAATGGCTAAGTTAGCTTAATTATTCTACTTAGGATCCTCATAATATCCTCCATTTAGCTTTTATTTTAAATGCCCAATTTGGATTAATCAAATGTCTAGAATACCCCCAATCAAGTGGGCTAAGTATTGGATTACATTTTATTTCCTTTGGGCTTTTCTTTTAATTGATTTGGGCTAGATAAAAACATAGTCCAACAATTTTAATAATGTTACCCAATTTGATAATTTAGAGCTTTCATTTCTAATCATATGAAATTTAATTAATTATACATATGATTTTATCTCATAACCTAATTAGATTTACAAGAATTAGGTTTAAAATTATTAGTCACTTGAAATACTAAGTTTACCCACTTAAGTTAGTATACATATAAAATACTAACTTTTTCGTGTTACCATAACCCTTAGGTTATTTAATATTCTTACCTAATGTATAATTAGGTCACAAGGCTTTCATTTTTAATGAAATCTATAAATGTATGTATCCATATATAAAAAAATGTACATACATACGTGGTGACTTAAAATTCACGGTTATTACAGTAAACGCTCCGGATGTAAAATCCAGGTTCATCGAACAGAGTTCGACAACAATTCATATATATAAGTATAAATATATATAAAAAAGCAGTAAATGCTCCGGATGTAAAATCCAGACTCATCTCCGGATGTAAAATCCAGACTCATCAGATATAATCCGATAATAGTTAATATATATATATAAACCATGTAAAACGCTCCAGACATAAGTCTAGGCTCAATCGAGGCATAACTCGATAATGTTATTCCATATATAAGAATATATACATATATAAGTATATATATATAGACAAAAATGAAAACCATGAACCAAAGTCCGGGCATACACACACAACACGACTCTCAATGTGAAGAAGAGTGTGTGCAAAGATGAAGGGAAAAGCTTTATAGTGTGTAAGAAGGCTTATAGTGGACTACTAAAGAAAAAATTAATAGATTTAAGTGGATGAAAACTCGGCTCTTGCTGGTAAAAAAAGTATCAATATATAAGCTCACAAGTGTTTAAAATAAGAAAGCACTCAAATTATAGTGTGTACAAAACAAATTGGACAGGGCTTCCTCGCCTTTTTTTTAAATATGGCCACCCAAGCCCTCTATTTATAGAGGGGGTGCTGTAGGTGTTCCTGCGGCAGCATCAGGTGTACCTGCGGCTGCTCGGGGTGCCCCGAGCAATGTGGGTCCCGCTGTCTCGAAGTACGTGCACTCAGACAACGTGTTGTTCGCTCGAACCTTCATATCTTTCAATCCGGGAGTCTGATGGAAGCGTGCCATACCATTCTGGAAAGATCTGTTCGATAGCTATGAAATGACATATGATTTGCTCTTTTTTGATTCTGGCAAGATGGGTCCATGATCAAAAGGGCATTTCTAGGTTTCCGTCAGGAAATCCATTAAGCCGTTTTGCGTAGTTTGTGCTCGAAAGTTAAGATATTGTTCTTGTGGGACTTCTTTTGAAGAAATATGATTTGGACTGAGTGTATTTGATTTGAGTTGAAGTTGAGTTGGTAAAATGACAATTTTGCCCCTCCCAGGGTTATCTTCGATTTTTGTACAGTTGTAGCAGTCTTTTCTCAGAGTTATCTTTGAGATTATCATTTATTGACTCTAAATGTCCTCAGGGTTATCTCTAAGGTTGGCTTGGCCTCCTGGGGTTGACTCCGGGCTTTGTACTTGATCTCCCGAGGTTATTTCTAGGGTTAGAACTGACTTTCCCATGGTTATTTCTGGGGTTGGCAACTGATTTCCCGGGGTTATCTTCGGGGTTGGAAAATCTATTTCTCGGGATATCTCCGGGGTTAGAATTGATGTTGTGCTCCTCCAGGGTTATCTCTAGAGTGTGAAAAAGATGATTTTACCCTCCTGCATAGTTAGTAATAGGAAAAGAAAATTTTGAATGTCTACACATGCCCGCCCTGGTCCATACAGAGGGTATGAACAGAGACATTCCAGATGATGATTGTCCAAACATTATGGTCATCATTCAAGAGAAGGAGGATGATAACAGCCCCTTCATCACAGCTCTCCACCTGAACTTTACCCTTAGCAATTAGAGCAGCACTCCTTACATTTTCCGACAAGGGTAAAAAGGGCAAAAAATCCCTCTATCCTTCAGATAGCAATAACTGCTTACTTTTGCTGTACAGTATTAGCAGTTGTTTTTGTCATTACATGCTAACACTTTGTATGATTGAACAGTTTCATATATTAAGTGAAAGCTTTTGTTTCAAGACTCTAAAATTAGATATGCCTAAACTTGTTGATGAGGTGCCTATTCTTTACAAGGACTGTAACTTTGATGTAAAGTTGGACTCAGACTTGATAGAGATTGAACAAGTAGACTTATGAGATATCTCAGGAGATCAAAGAACGTGTCAAAGACAAACCCAAGCCAAATATTGATCAAACTACCCCTTTTAACCTCGGAACCTCAGAAAACCCCAAACAAATCCAGATTGCTACGAACCTTACTCCAAACCAAAGGAATGACATGGTTACTCTATTAACCCAATTCCAGGATGTGTTTACATGGTCTCATGAAGACATGGTCAGTTTGTTAATTGACATCGTCATTCATCGGCTCCTTATTAAAGAGGGATTCAAGCCTGTCAGGTAGAAGCTCAGGCAATTAAAACTTGAGTGAAGTTTAAAGAAGAAATTGTGAAACAATTTTAAGCTGGCAACATCATGGTGTCAACATACCCTGAGTGGCTATCCAACATAGTCCCCGTGCCTAAACCAAAAGGGAAGGTACAAGTTTGCGTTGATTATAAGGATCTGAATAAAGCTTACCTCAAAGATAGCTTTCCCCGTGCCATTCATCCATATACTCATTGACAATACAGGTCAGTATGACACATACTCCTTTATTGATTGCGTTGCGGAGTATCATCAAATAATGGTTGCTGAAGAGGATCGTGAGAAAATTGCATTTATCACTCCTTGGGGAACCTTTTGCTACAGACGGTTGTCATTTGGCCTCATCAATGTTGGAGCTACCTATCAGGGAGCCATAATGGCTCTTTTCCATGATTTAATGCACAAAGAGATAGAAGTCTATGTGGATGACATCATTGTCATGTCCCGCATGGAGGAAGACCACCTAGATCATCTCAAAAAGCTCTTCAACAAGTTTCATAAGTATAACATGAAGTTGAATCCAGCCAAGTATTCCTTTGGCATTAAATCAGACAAGTTGCTAGGATTCCTAGTCAGCCCCAAAGGGATTGAGCTGGATCCTACAAAAATCCAAGCCATCGCGGAAATGCCCATACCTCGTATAGAGAAGGAAATACAGGGATTTTTGGGAAGAATCAACTTTATCTGGCGATTCATCTCTCAACTCACAGCAACTTGTGAGCCCATCTTTAAATTGCTACGGAAGAACTCCTCCATGAAATGTAATAATGAGTGTCAGAAAGCTTTCCTTCTCATTAAAGAGCAACTAATCAAAGCAAATGTTTTGGTATCTCCCAGGGATGGTGTTCCCTTGTTTATGTACCTGTACATTAATGGAAATGCCATGGACTGCATGCTGAGATATAAAGATGATAGAGGCTAAGAAAGAGCTATCTATTACCTCAGTAAAAGATTTAGTAGCAGTGAACACAAGTAAAATTTGATTGAGAAAACTTGTTGTGCTTTTGCGCGGGCTTCCATGAGGTTACATCATTACCTCCATGGTCACACAGCCCATCTCATATCTCGCATGGATCCTCTCAAGTACGTGTTCAACAAACCCATGTTGAATTGTCAACTGTCCAAATGGCAGTTGATCCCTTGAACATCAGAGGTCAAGGAATAGCGGATCAACTGGCCTTCGCACCTGCAGGGGATTTCAAACCCTTGAACACCTATTTTCCTGATGAAGGGGTAATGATAGTTCAGCAACACCATTAAGACGATACAGTTCAGCAACACCTGAAGATGTATTTTGATGGTGTTGTAAACATGGAAGGTTCTGGAGCTAGAACAGTTCTAGTATCCATTACGGGGGAGCAGTATCCTGTTGTCATCAAATTGCAGTTTTCCAACACCAATAACACAACTGAGTATGAAGGATGTATCATGGGGTTAAAACTAGCCCAATCCATAGGCATCAGACGGTTAACTATCTTTGGATATTTTGAGTTGGTAATCAGACAAACCACTAGGATCTATCACACCAAAGAGCTACATTTGCTGTCTTACCATTGACAAGTTATCCAGATGGCTTCGGAGCTACTTGGCGCAGCGGTAAGCTTTGACCTGGGGTGAGCCGTAGACCCAGACATCCTGGGATCGAGTCCCGCCTGCCTCAAGTGTGAGAATTCTTTAATTCGAGTGGCCACGGACGGCCAACGCAAGCTGGTGCGCAAGCCAAAACGGCTGAGTCCGGCTTGGGGGGATTAGTCCGACCGCGGTTGGGAAACCCCACATTATCAAAAAAAAATAATAACCTACCTCCACATTCCTCGGAATAGGAATGACTTTGGCCTCCTTGATCAACATACTTGACAAGGAAGACATGACAAATATCACATTTTCCCTACAAAAGGCTCCAGTCTATGGGAACTACATTGGAGAAGTATCAGATGAGTTGCCTCCCATCCAACACTCGTGGTATCAAAATATCAAAGAGTATCTGCGAGATGGATATACACCCACTGAGGCGAGTCCAGCTGAAAGAAAGTGGAACCATCAAATGGCCATGAAATTGTACTTGAGCGCAGACGTACTCTATAAAAGAGATGCAGGATTAGGTCTTCTCAGATGTGTAGATAAAGACTAAGCTCAGAGGCTCATGGATGAAATTCATGGTGGAGTGTGCGGCCCACACATGAGTGGCCCTCTACTTGTAAAGAAAATCCTAAGAATAGGGCATTACTGGCTCTCTCTCAAGGTTGACTGTGATGATTGAGTCAAGAGATGTTACCAATGCCAAATCCATGGGAATGCTATCCACACCCCTCCAAGGGAGCTCCATAATATGAGTTCGCCCTGGCCCTTCTCAATGTGGGGGAATTGATGTGATCGGGCCCATCGAGCCCAAAGTCAGCAATGGTCATCGATTTATCTTCACCATGATTGACTACTTCACCAAGTGGTTAGAAGCAGCCTCCTCCCCCAAGGTTACTAAAGAAGTTATCATTGGTTTCATCAGAAATAATGTCATTTGTCGGTATGGATAACCAAAGGTGATTGTGTCAGACAATGCTAAAAACCTCAACAACTAAATGATGGAGGAGTTATGCAGTAAATTCCACATCAAACATCACAACTCTATCATCTATCATCCCAAGATGAATGGTGTTGTTGATGTGGCTAAAAAGATTATCAAAACGATCATGCAAAAGATGTCCGATAATCATAAAGGATGGCCTGATCTCCCCTTCTCAATAGGAGTACGTAGGCAACCATTCATGGTTTGGTCTCACCCCCTACCAAAATACAAAAACTTTTCAATGGTACTGGGATCATCCTTCACACCATACATCATTGTCTTAGACGAAAGGGATGGAACTACCTGGCCTTCCCGTGCTAATGGGAGAACTGGGGACCATCTAAGCTGTGGTTGTATCCTCAAAGAGAAACACCAATCCATAAGAGATGGAACTACTTGGGCTCCCCCATACAAAGGAGTACCAGCGACCATCTGTGGAGTGGTCAACCTCAGGAAGGAAAGCCACTCTCTTCTCCATCACCACATACAAAAATAAGTCCCAAGACACCAAAGGGTATGGAATACACACAGATCAATGATCCATTCTGAAAGATCCTGAGATATCATAATGTCCGTCAATCAAGGGGGAGTTCAGAATACATAAAGATCACAAGACCTGGAGAAACAGGCAAATATCAAGTAAATAACAAGGCATAAATAAAAGGAAAGTGTATCAAAATATATTTCCTTGCCATATATAATACTGTTTTATATATACAATATGTACTGTACATGACAAAAATGACTAAGCTAGTTTGTGCAGGAAAATCCAAGCCTATCTACAAATCAGTGTATATGCGTTCTATCAAAATCAACATGGTATCCCTATCAGAAGAAGGGGGTAACTCTGGAAGCTCCTACCCTATGGTATCAACGTGAGCGAAGAGATCCATAGCCATCAGCATAGTAACACTATGCTCGTCAATAAACGTGCTCATCTCTGCAATGATATCCGTAGTATGGAACCTCAATGCAGTACTATCTACGATAGCGGTGTCTCAGGCAGATATAGCACTATCTCGCTCAGTAACAACTGCATCTCTAGATAATCTAGCCTCATCCCGCTCGGTAATAGAGGTATCTCTACGAGCTAAGGCATTGTCTCTCTCAGCTAGAGTGACATCTCTCCCAGCAAGAGCTGTCAACATCAAGGCCCTAGCCTGATCATTCTCATGTGTCATCAGATGTAGACTCTGCTCTAAATACTCTGCCAAATGCAGAGTCACAGCAGCAGTTATACTAGGAGAATCAACAAGAGCTGATGGCAACCCAGCAAATAGTTCCTCCTCGGTGGGAAAATCAGTGTCCTCCATGGGCTCCCCACTGTCAGAATCAATCTCTGGCTCTACGGATACAACCCTAGCCGATGTAATCTCTACCTCCATCCATGCAGAATACTCTGTAGAATGGCCCGGATGGCTAATAGTAAACTCAGTCCTCTCACGCTAGGCCCTACAGACATAAATCCTAGATCTATCCTCTACCGACAAATGTCTAGAAGACAAACGCTGACCCAATGCCCCCTCAAAAGGATGAACATCCTGAAACTGGTCAAACTATGCCATCACAGCCAGCGGGTGATACGTGGTCATGCCCCTCAAACCAGCCAGAGGGAGATAATTTCTGTTAGATGCTTGAACAATGAAGCTATAGGGAGAACTAAGCCTTGAACAAAGTAAAATATGAAATGGATACTCGATCCCTTCCAAGAACACTGACCAAGAAGCAGTGTATGTACACTCCATTGGCTTAAAGGAGTAAGACATGGCTATCTCATGGGAAAAGAAGTACCCATGGCGTCGGAATGTGCCAATTGGTCTCAGGTGTTACATAAACCACACATACAACAAGACCGAGCCGTCTGAAAACACCCCTGCAGGATGGGTAAAGAAATATGTGGCCGACCTCAAGGTCTCTACCACAATCATTAGCAAAATGGTATGTCTCTCCCGAAGAGCCCGCACTACCATAACCACGCTGATATCTAAATGATCCATGTACAGTGGCATGTACAAATATGCTACTACACACGTAAGGAGTATATCTACTCTGGAAACATGCCACATATCCTCTGACGTGGTAAAATCCCTGGAGTACTGTGCATAACTGTCCATATAGCCAAATCTATTTATCAAAAAATGTACGGACACTACATGGCCGGATGTGACTCATCCTGGGCTACTCTATGCCTCAAACCAGTAAGGGTCATGAAATTTTGGCTCATATATCCGATAGCCATCTGAGCGAAAGGGCTGTCCAGAGGCAAATCTGTCAGTCGCTCATACTCCTCTAAGGTGGGAGTCAACTCATGGGTCTCGAACTGAAATACATGCTTATCCAGTACCCAGTGCTCCAACATGCCCTCTACAAACCCCACAGGAACCTGGAACATCAGAAGGATCATGGAGTGCCGCAATAGCTGTTCTACAGTCACCAGATCTGGAGCTGACAAATAATTGTAACGCCCCCATATCTATACTCCCACAATATCCGATATGGTTCTTACTACTAGTCAATTAATATAACGCATTCAAATCTATACGCCCATGGTATCCGATTCATTGCTTATATGATATTGAGTGACTATACAATTATTACCAGATACAATTCCCATAGATCAAGGGTTCACAATATCCAATAACAGACAATAGTTCTTTTCAGAACTATTATTGTGTTTAGATACCCTCATTTGGATGTATGGACTGTATCTACGAATAGAATCTATCTATCTGAAATTCAGAGTACCAGTAATAACATGAACAGTCCATATTACCAATACCCTCACCTAGATGTATACTCTATGTCATGCGAATTTATACTATCGTATCGATAGTAACTATCTATGTGAGACCCCAAATTTTATGAAATGAAAGTATTCAATTTTGTTATAATTATTCTATTTAGTAAATTGTTAAATTGATAAAAGGTGAAAGTTAAGGGTGATATGTGAAAATTTTGCAAAGTAAGCAAGTTGTTATAAAACAATCGGTGGTAAAATACGCGTGGTTGAATAATAGCACACAGTATTGATTATTGATGCTTACGTGAGAAGTCACTCAGTTTTGTTCAATTATTGCTACAGTAATTGCTGCATAGTATCTCACGTTATTTGATTCAATTATTGTCAATATTTTATATATTATTAAATCAATAATTGAGACGATAAAGTTATTAATATTATTATTTACAATATTAACGACGTCTAGAAGTTCTGTCAAGGAGAGATTTGGTCACCTAATTGAGCGTCAATAGAGAGAAATCCTTATTGGAAAGCCCCCTCTTTCCTGAGAACGACCTGGTCGATTAATATTGTGAATTATAATAAAGGTGATAAGTTTTGTTTTATTATTATTATAAATGTAATAAAACAAAATACTTTTATAAAGTTATTTGTTTTAATAGACTATAAATAGAATATATAATATTCTATTATGCATAGTGTTTGCATAGTAAAATCTTTTTATATAAAACAGAATACTTTTATAAAGTTATTTATTTTATTATACTAAAAATAGAATATATAATATTCTATTATGCATAGTGTTTGCATAGTAAAATCTTTTTATATAAAACAGAATACTTTTATAAAGTTATTCATTTTATTAGATTATAAATAGAATATATTATATTTTATTTAAAAGATTTTGTTTTATTAGAATATTTTATTAATACTGCATAATAAATCAATATGGACCGTCCGTTTAAAAGTAAATCAATCTGGACCGTTCATGAATTAGTTACTATTCAGTCCATTCTCCTATAAATAGAAGCTCATTCCTTGATTATTTCTTACGAATTCACTTAAACTATAGAGAGAGAAACTATAGAGAGAAAGAAGAAAAGTATTCTGTTACTTCACTACTCCTATATCCAATTTCTTCTAAGATAAGGGATATTATTTGTTGTACTCGTAAGGGATCTTATTTGTTGTACTCGTAAGGGATATTATTTGTTGTACCCGTAAGGGGTATTGAAATTCAGATAAGGCACACTTAGAAGGGGGGGTTGAATAAGTGTGGATACAAACTATGACCAATTTAAATTCTTTTAACCAAATTATTGAATGTAGCCTACTATGTTGATGAATGCAGCTTACTGAATGAATATGGTCTACCGAATTGAATTTTTGTTTAAAAAAATATCTTGGTGTTTTTGTAAATTAAATAAAATATTATAACAAAAATTCTCACGATGAAACAGATAATTAAATTTTGTTTAGCAAATCAATTAACTTGAGTGGAATTAAGTTAAATCAAGTAATAAAAATAACACCAAGATTTTTACGTGATTCTGCTATTACCCTCTATAATAATAGCCTACTCCACGTCCAATACCAACTAGTATTGGAGACTCACTTTTATTTCTTTAAAAGACTCTTGTTACAGTATAGATTCTATAAAATTGAATTATAATAATTCACTTGAGCACTCTTGCTCTTTGTGCACCAATGCACCCCTTAAGCATCTATGCTTCCTTGAACCTGTTTGTAAACAAACCTTAATCCCCCTGGATTAAATTTCCTTAGACAACGCATAGTCTAAAAACAAATTAAGATTACAATAATAGAGGTCTAATGATCAAAGCAAATAAGTAATTTAACAATGCAAGGCTCAACTAATGAATGCAATGATCAAGTAGAAATAGTAAAAGATATCACCAATATTATGCTCGCAAAAATTTCTGAAATTCTCAGTAACTTGAAATTTGCACCAAAAATACCTTCCAAAGTATGTGAGTGCAGTAATTAATTCAAGTGTTGCAAGTGTTGTATTTTTCATTGATATCAGTACTTCTTTTTATAGCCCAAATTGTTACCATTACTTCATTAAGTTCTGTTGCCATATGTACGTTGCCAGCAAAATTAAAGAGATAAGAAACATTCCAATAATAATCCCGTTGGATAAAATCAAGTAGATCTCCAGATGATAAAAATAGAAATTAGCTAGACTCTTTCAAAGTGATAAGCCTCTATTTTTCCATACTATTTTTGTATTAAACAACCATCATAAATATATTGAATGTTAGCTCCGTAATTAATGGCAATACATTCCCAAGATAATCATTACTATCAATTACCAAGATATATGCAGCTTTTAGACTTCTAATCATGATCCACCACCGCCACATATATCATACTTCCTTTCTAACAAATATATATAATCATTCCATAACAAATGGAAAGAAGATATACATACTTCTTTTAGTGTAAATCACATAGAAATTCAAATATCAATTAATAAGCACTATTTTCCAAGATAATTATCTTAAGAGTTCCCAAGACATATATTGTGACGAACGAGATTTTTATAATTTAATTTTAATATTTATTGAATTAAATAAATATTTTTCGATGATTTAATTATTGGATTAAATAATTATTTGATGCAATTGTGGTAGATTAATTTAATTATATGTATTACATTTATTAAATTAATGTGGAGAATAATTATTATTCAAGTATGTAATTAATTGAGTTTATTGAATTAAATGAAACATTTAATTAAGCATGATGCTATTTTAATTAAATTAATTATTAATTAGAGAGTTAATAATTTGACATTATTAATTAATGAGAAAATTAAATATATGACTATGTGAATTTATGAGAAGTTATTATATTTTATTTATATTAAATAAGATATTTGATTATTGTGCAAGTGGGTGTGACATGAATTAACTATGTGATAAAGTTTTATTAAATTAAATGGTTTTTGAAACCTATTCTAGCTAGGCAAACATGGCACTAAAGGGAGTTGGGGCCAGTTAACCCATGACTGGGTAATTGACCACCAACGCTTCAGTTGTTCATTATTTAGTTTACGTATTCTTTTATTTCTTCTTTATTATTTGCCCAAGTCTAGAAAGCATAACAGAGAGAAATACAGAGAAAGAGTTGAGAATTCAGAGTTGTTAAGAGGATTGTGAGGGTCATCTGAGAAGGAATTCATCTTCCATTAATTATACTCTGGGTAATTTTCCTTCCCAAATTCTATTTTACGCCATTAAGTTTTTATAAGAAAATGGCTTTCAAAGTTTCTGTAGAGCCCTTGTGATTGAGAAATGAGTAATATTTATGAGTTATTTATTGTTTAAGATGTATCAAATCGTATTATATATATATATATATATATATATATATATATATATATATATATATTGCATGATTCCATATCATCAGTTTCATTATATTACATCGTATATGATTTCTACAAAATTACAGAGTATGGGTTTTGGCCTTATGGCCTTATACGTGATATTTTATGTATTGATCGTACATTATCCCTAAATTTTACACTCGTATATCATTATGCATGTTGATACGAAGAGACCAAAGTTTAAATAAACGGATTCGATGTTATAACGAATCCGTAGTGATAATTTTCATGTTTTATTTTCAAAACCTTCAAGAACATCAAGAACAGTGGAAGTAAATGTGTTGATTTTGCAAATTATGTGTTGTAACTTGTTAAAAATCATGCTAGATGGGTTAAGTAATGATTATATATGTATTACAATGATTGGAGAAGTCTAAATTCGTGTAAAAATAACTAATTAGAAGTTATGGCCATATTCATGTATAATTTTACCTGTGATTGATTTTTGGCCTAATTTGGCCTTGTTATGTTAGCGAACTGCAGAACTGCAGAAAATGAGCCTGGGTAACCCCGCCCCCGGCTGGCGTTACCAAACTAAATTACCCCGTCCCGACGGTTAAAAAAAAATAATAATAATAAAAATATAAAAAAAATAAAAAATAAAAAATAAAAAAATAAATATTTGATGAGAATTATTATTAAAAGATTTATAAAATAAATTAAATATTTTAATTGAGATATTTATGGAATAAAATAAATATTTGATGAAAATTATTATTAAAATATTTATAAAATAAATTAAATATTTTAATTGAGATATTTATGGAATAAAATAAATATTCGATGAAAATTATTATTAAAATATTTATAAAATAAATTAAATATTTTAATTGAGATATTATGGAATAAAATAAATATTCGATAAAAATTATTATTAAAATATTTATAAAATAAATTAAATATTTTAATTGAGATATTTATGGAATAAAATAAATATTCGATGAAAATTATTATTAAAATATTTATAAAATAAAGTAAATATTTTAATTGAGATATTTATTGAATAAAATAAATATTCGATGGAAATTATTATGAAATAATTTATTCGAGTGTAATAATAGTAAGAGAATTAAAATATTTTAATTTAATTAAGTAATTAAATTAGATGGGTAATGATTTGTTAAATAAATAATTAAGTAAAAATGTAACTAATGAATGTCGTGAATACATATGGTATGTGTGTAGGATTTGTGGTGAACGGAAGTAGTAATCGTTTAGCCTACATACGAGGCAAGTTTCCTAACCCTACTTGTCATTATTGTTCAAGTTATTAGTTACCTCGAGTAAATTATCGTTACTATTATTCAAGTTCAATTGTTATATTAAAGATTTATTATCTTTTCAAAGCATGATTCAGTTATACAATAATTATTCTATTGTATACTTCTTGAGATTATTATTCGAATTGAATATCATTATTGTTGAACCTTATTAGACTAGTGAATTTTATTGATTCAACTAGTCCTTAGTTGATGAACGTTCTAAATTTCAGAACCCTTATTGAATTATCCAAACCAAACTTCCTTTGGTGCGGACTCGAATGTCAAACTGAGATGAACAACCCTGCAAAGGGATTTACTTATGCGTTAGCGTTAAGATATTGTGCACAGTATGGTACTAAGGGCTGACCCCACTAAGTACGAGAAGAAAGGTCTATAGTCTTATGACTGTTAAAGGTTTCAAGTATAACCCTTGATAACCTAGGACATAGTTCAAGGTCTTATGACCCTCGGAATTCTTCTGATTCTTGTTATTCATTCTTGATTCAGAAGTTGAGCTTTCATTCAGATGTTTTTTGATTTACTTGCTTGTTATTATACTGTTATTTCATTATTATACTTGTGGGCAATAGTGCTCACTCTTACTTAATAATAACATTGCAGTTAAGAACGAAAGAACTGATGAACCTTCCACTAGTAAAGGCAAGGGCAAAGTTAGCAAGTGATGAAGACTTGTTATTTTTTATTAGATGATGTATTTATGTTTAAGACTTGAGTTAGTGATGTTATTTAAGACTTGTTTGTTTATGATTCCGCACAGATGTTTAAGGTTAGTTTAACCTGGGATTGTATTATTATTATTATTTGGATGTTGTAACCCTTAAGGAGATTTATTATTATTTCTATCTATTATATGGTTGTCATTTATTATGGGTAGATAGATAGATGATATTTGTACAGTGAACACCAAATCCTGTGGAATTGAAGTACCCGAATTTGGGGGTGTCACAAGTTGGTATCAAAGCTGTAGGTTATGAACCTTTGGTGGGGGAACAACCTTAGGTAGTAGCCTTATAGGAAGAAGATAGTGATGGAAAACTCTTATCGAGTTATAAGAAATGAATTTATGTAATTCATTGAAGATAATAAAAGACCTTATGTGTTTATGTGTTAAAGTATGCGTTAGATGATACGACTTAGTAACTAAAACTTAAAAATTTTATTGTCAGGATGTCGAATGTTGGAGAAGCTAGTCAAGCTGAGGAGTAACCCCGTGTACCTATAGTACCGACAGAGGAGGTGCCCCGAGACATTCATGTCGTTAGGGAGTAGCTGGTACAGAGGGAGTCATCTCCGTTGATCACCGTTGTTGGTCAGGAGAATGAACCCGAGACTGATCCTGAGGAGGAATTTGTTGAGGAAGAGGAAGAAGAGGAGTTACCACGGTACACCGTTGATGGTGAGATGTATGACACGTTATACGACCGTAATGTGGAGTTACGAGATGAGGTCCAGGATTTGACTGAGCGAGCGGTTATTCAGCATATTACTCTAGAGCAGAAGGAGAGGGAGATTTCGACTCTTCACTCTCGACTGACAAATGTAGAATGGGATTTGGTCCATGAGAAGGGTCAAACTGAAGATAAGACTGAGGAGATAGAGAAACTGAAGAAGGAACTGAAGGAAACCTCCGAAAGGTTGAACATAGCAGAGGAAGGCTGGGTAAGAGAATCGCGTCGAGCTAATCGTGCAGAGGATGATAGTCGTGCAAAGAAAACAAAGATTGGGGAAACGTACTCTACACTTAACAAGGCAATGAATGAGACCCAAGATCGAGTTTTGAGGTACCCAGTCCAGTTCGAAGGACTACCATTATACATGATGGATCGCAGAACGATGCATCTCCTCTTAGAAGAGGAGCGTAGCAAGGCTAATCAGTACCTTGATAGACAGTGATAGAATTTGTTTAGTTATGTGAAAGACTTAATTAGTTTTTAGATGTAAATTCTGACGTGTTTATGAACGAAAGAATATTTGAATGTTTTAATCCTGTGGATTCTTTATTCCAGGATAGTTGATGTAAATAGCAGTTATGCTATCGTTTAATGTTAAAACTTTTGGTTTGAATGAAAATATATCAATTTGTTTAAGATGATGTGTTAAATGAATATGTTAAATTGTTAAGTAATGCCTTAACTATTTAGAGAAATAAATAAAGTTCTAATAAGCGTTTATTTAACAGAAAAATGCCACCAAGGAGAAGACAATAACGTCACCCGGTTCAGGAAGAGTCAACCAATAATAACAATAATGCCAACGCTAATCCCGTTCAGTAGTTGGTGAACTTACTGACTGGAGCCATGAATAACCAACCTCAAGCTCCACCAAACACAACGTTTAAGGACTTCAAGGCGGTGGGACCGCCAGAGTTCAAAGGTTCCATGAACCCAATCGAGGCTCAAATGTGGGTTATGGAGATGGAGAAGGTGTTTGACGTCGCTAGAGTAAGGGAAGACCAGAAGACCGCATATGCAACATTCATGCTGAAGTCTGAAGCCAGCTATTGGTGGCAGGAAAACAAAGTATGGGGAGGAGAAGGTGTAATAACCTAGGAGAGATTTTAGGAGATGTTTTTTGAGATGTATTTTCCGACTAGTTCGCAAAACCAAATGGAAGTTCAGTTTTTGGAGTTGAAACAAGGGAATATGTTCGTAGCAGATTATGCGACAAGGTTCAATGAATTGGCAAGACGTTTCGAGTAGGGATTGAAGCCCTGGTTATATAGCAAGGTACCAATGTTCTAATTGAACACCTTTGCTGGAGTGTTAGAGAAGGCCATACTCGCTGAAGGTGGAAGTGATGCGGTATCTAAATATGATCAAGATCAGAAGAAGAAAAAGAGTGAAAATGAAGGAATTAACAAGACTGGTGGAAGTAGCACGGGAGGTAATAATAATCAGAAGAGAAAGTGGTCTGATAACTCATCAGCTGGAAGTCAACAAGGAGGGCAAAAGAAGAAGATTGAAGCGTGCTCAACCTGCAGAAAAGCTCATTTGGGAGTTTGCATGAAGGGAAAACGAGTATGATATAATTGTGGTCAGGAAGGGCACATATCACCTAACTGTTCTAAACCAAAGAAGGGTGCCTGCTTCACTTGTGGCTCAAAGGATCATCTTGCAAGGGATTGTCCTAATAAGGGATCTAGAGGAACATGATCAGGAAGGAATAGAGGAAACAGTGGTGGAAGCATTCTGACTATCACAGGACCAACTGCAACCAACCGACCGACCGCCAGAACATTCAACATGACAGTTCAGGATGCAGCGCAGTCTCGCGATGTGGTGTCAGGTATCATTCCGATCAATAAAGTTAATGCTTATGTATTATTTGATTCGGGTGCTACTTGTTCATTTATATCCGATGACTTTGCTAAGAACTTAGAATTGCCTAAGGATGAGTTAGAATACCCCATGAACATAGAAATTGCGAATAGAGAAGTGATCCCTGTTAAATACGTACACAAGAACTGTAGGGTGGATATTAAGGGTAACGTTATGAACGTAGATCTTATCCCTATTCGACTTGAAAAATTCGATGTTATCTTGGGTATGGACTGGTTATCCAATTATGGGGCTGTAATTGATTGCCAAAAGAAGCGTATTAACCTTATGACTCCATCAAAGGTTGTGTTTTATGGTAGCAAGTCTCCTAGACAAGCGAGTTATCTGACGATGATGCAGGCCAGGAAGTTGTTAAAACAAGGCTGTGTAGGATACTTAGCTTACATAGTCGACAGTCGAATAGAGAATCTGAAGGAAGAAGAAATACCGATTGTGAGGGATTTCGTTGACGTATTTCCAGACGATTTATCAGGACTTCCACCAGATAGAGAGGTAGATTTCGTAATCGATTTGGCGCCCGGAACTACTCCAATATCGAAGGCACCATACCGAATGGCACCAGTAGAGATGAAGAAATTAATGGTACAACTACAAGAATTGTTGGACAAGAAGTACATTCAACCGAGCGTATCGTCGTGGGGAGCGCCGGTGTTATTTGTGAAAAAGAAGGATGGATCGATGCGACTCTGCATTGACTACAGAGAACTGAATAAGGTCACGATTAAGAACAGATATCCATTTCTAAGGATCGACGACCTGTTTGATCAATTGAAGGGAGCGAGATACTTTTCCAAGATAGACTTGAGAAGCGGTTATCATCAATTGAAGGTGAGGCCGGAGGATGTACCAAAGACTGCGTTCAGAACACGATACGGTCACTACGAATTTTTAGTAATGTCGTTTGGTCTTACGAATGCTCCTGCAGCATTTATGGGACTAATGAATGGTGTGTTCAAGCCGTTTTTGGACAAGTTCGTAGTGGTATTTATAGATGACATTTTGGTCTATTTGAAAACCAAAGAAGAACACAAAGAGCATTTGAGATTAACGTTGGAAGTATTGAGAAGGGAAAAGTTGTATGCCAAGTTTTTGAAATGCAAATTTTGGATTGAACGAGTGCAATTTCTTGGGCACGTGATCAATAAAAATGGAATTTCGGTAGATCCATCCAAAGTCGAAGCCGTGATTAACTGGGATCAGCCGAGGATGCCGTCGGAAGTACGAAGTTTTCTTGGATTGGCAGGATATTATAGAAGGTTCATACAAGACTTTTCCAAGATCGTAACTCCGCTAACGAATTTAACTCGAAAAGCTGTGAAATTTGTTTGGACGGATAAGTGTGAGGAAAGTTTTCAAGAATTGAAGAAGAGGTTGAGTACGGCCCCTGTGTTATCTCTTCCGGATGATACAGGAAATTTTGTTGTTTATAGTGATGCATCACATAAAGTACTTGGCTGTGTGCTGATGCAAAACGACAAAGTCATTGCGTATACATCACGACAATTGAAGGATTACGAGAAGGGATATCCGACCCATGACTTGGAGTTAGCTGCAGTTATTTTTGCTTTAAAAATTTGGAGGCACTATCTCTACGGGGAGAAGTGTGAAATATATATGGACCATAAGAGTCTGAAATATATTTTCACGCAGAAGGACTTGAATATGCGTCAAAAAAGGTGGTTGGAGTTAATTAAGGACTACGACTGTGAGATTTTATACCATCCGGGTAAGGCAAATGTCGTTGACGATGCCTTAAATAGAAAGGGTCGGGAGAAGTTGATGATGTTGACTGCTCTGGACGAGCTAATTGCAGAAATGGAGAAACTGGAATTGGAAGTGAAGTATCCTATGGAGATTGATGAGAAAATATTTCAGATGCAATCTGGTATAACCCTACTGGATAAAGTTAAGGAGGCTCAGCTTCAGGACGAAGAATGTAAAAATGTGACAAAGAAGATATCTGAAGGAACCGAACCAAGATTTAAGATGGATAAGGAAGGAATACTGAGATTTGATAATAGAATTTGGGTACCGCCAGTTCAAGAGATTAAGGAAGATATTTTAAGCGAGGCTCATAGTTCACGATATTCGATTCACCCTGGTAGTACCAAGATGTACCAAGATCTTAGACAACATTTCTGGTGGCCGAATTTGAAGCGTGATGTTGCAGAATGTGTTGCCAAGTGTCTGACCTGTCAAAAAGTGAAAGCGGAACATCAGAGACCGAGTGGATTGTTACAATCGTTAGAGATCCCAAAGTGGAAATGGGAATATATTACAATGGACTTCGTGGTTGGCCTTCCGACGACTCAGAAAGGCTAAGACGCAGTATGGGTTATTGTTGACCGACTGACGAAATCTGCACACTTCCTTCCGATCAAAATAAGATTCAACTTAGATCAGTTGGCGAGGCTATACGTAAAAGAGATTGTTTCGAGGCACGGAGTTCCGGTATCAATTATTTCAGATAGGGATCCGCGCTTCACATCAACTTTCTGGAAACGTCTTCAGGAATGCATGGGTACGCAATTGCGAATGAGTACAACTTACCACCCTCAAACAGACGGACAGAGTGAGAGAACAATTCAGACATTAGAAGATATGCTAAGAGCCTGTGTGATGGACTTTAATGGAAATTGGGATGATCACCTACCATTAGTAGAGTTCGGCTACAACAACAGTTACCACGCTAGTATAGGCATGCCGCCTTATGAAGCATTATACGACAAAAAGTGCAGAACTCCACTTTACTGGGATGAAGTTGGTGAAAGACAATTGCTAGGGCCAGAATTGGTACAGCAGACGGCAGAAATAGTCAAAGTGATCCGAGCACGACTGGTAGCGGCTCAAGATCGACAGAAGAAATACGTAGATCCACATCGTAAAAATATAGAGTTTGAATCAGGTAGTTATGTTTTCTTGAAGGTCTCTCCCTGGAAGGGGAAGATCAGGTTCAAAAAGAAAGGGAAATTGAGCCCAAGATTCATTGGACCCTTTGAAGTACTAAGAAGAATCGGAGAAGTTGCGTACGAGGTAGCCTTACCTCCAGCACTCGAGAATGTCCACAACGTCTTCCATGTTTCTGTATTACGACCCTACAAGGCTGATTACAAGCATGTAATTGAATATGAACCCCTACATTTTGAGAAAGACTTATCTTATGAAGAAATTCCTATCCAAATTGTCGACCGAAAAGAACAAGTTCTCAGAAATAATGTTATACCTTCTGTTAAGGTAATTTGGAGGAACCACAACGCTTACGAAGCTACGTGGGAACTCGAAGAAAATATGATGAAGAATTACCCTCATTTATTTACTTAATTATATGTAACCGATTCTGGGGACAAAATCTTTATAAGGGGGAAGAATGTAACGGGTTGAATTTATTGAGTCGTGATTCTGGGGACAGAATCCTTTTAAGGGGGGAAAGATGTGACGAACGAGATTTTTGTAATTTAATTTTAATATTTATTGAATTAAATAAAAAAATTTCGATGATATAATTATTGGATTAAATAATTATTTGATGCAATTATGGTAGATTAATTTAATTATATGTATTACATTTATTAAATTAATGTGGAGAATAATTATTATTCAAGTATGTAATTAATTGAGTTTATTGAATTAAATGAAATATTTAATTAAGCATGATGTTATTTTAATTAAATTAATTATTAATTAGAGAGTTAATAATTTGACATTATTAATTAATGAAAAAATTAAATATATGACTATATGAATTTATGAGAAGTTATTATATTTTATTTATATTAAATAAGATATTTGATTATTGTGCAAGTGGGTGTGACATGAATTAACTATGTGATAAAGTTTTATTAAATTAAATGGTTTTTGAAACTATTCTAGCTAGGCAAACATGGCACTAAAGGGAGTTGGGGCCAGTTAACCCATGACTGGGTAACTGACCACCAACGCGTCAGTTGTTCATTATTTAGTTTACGTATTCTTTTATTTCTTCTTCATTATTTGCCTAAGTCAAGAAAGCATAACAGAGAGAAATACAGAGAAAGAGTTGAGAAGTCAGAGTTGTTAAGAGGATTGTGAGAGTCATCTGAGAAGGAATTCATCTTCCATTAATTATACTCTGGGTAATTTTCCTTCCCAAATTTTATTTTACATCATTAAGTTTTTATAAGAAAATGGTTTTCAAAGTTTCTGTAAAGCCTCTGTGATTGAGAAATGAGTAATATTTATGAGTTATTTATGGGTTAAGATGTATCACATCGTATTATATATATATATTGCATGATTCCATATCATCAGTTTCATAATATTACATCGTATATGATTTCTACAAAATTATAGAGTATGGGTTTTGGCCTTATGGCCTTATACGTGATATTTTATGTATTAATCGTATATTATCCCTAAATTTTACACTCGTATATCATTATGCATGTTGATACGAAGAGACCAAAGTTTAAATAAACGGATTCGGTGTTATAACGAATCCGTAGTGATAATTTTCATGTTTTATTTTCAAAACCTTCAAGAACATCAAGAACAATGGAAGTAAATGTGTTGATTTTGCAAATTATGTGTTGTAACTTGTTAAAAATCATACTAGATGGGTTAAGTAATGATTATATATGTATTTCAATGATTGGGTAAGTCTAAATTCGTGTAAAAATAACTAATTAGAAGTTATCGTCATATTCATGTATAATTTTACATGTGATTGATTTTTGGCCTAATTTGGTCTTGTTATGTTAGCGAACTGCAGAACTGTAGAAGCTGCAGAAAATGAGCCTGGGGAACCCCGCCCCGGGCGGGCGTTACCAAAATAAATTACCCCGCCCCGACGGTTAAAAAATAATAATAATAAAAAAATATAAAAAATAAAAAATAAATAAATAAATAAATATTTGATGAGAATTATTATTAAAATATTTATAAAATAAATTAAATATTTTAATTACGATATTTATGGAATAAAATAAATATTTGATGAAAATTATTATTAAAATATTTATAAAATAAATTAAATATTTTAATTGAGATGTTTATGGAATAAAATAAATATTCGATGAAAATTATTATTAAAATATTTATAAAATAAATTAAATATTTTAATTGAGATATTATGGAATAAAATAAATATTTGATGAAAATTATTATTAAAATATTTATAAAATAAATTAAATATTTTAATTGAGATATTTATGGAATAAAATAAATATTCGATGAAAATTATTATTAAAATATTTATACAATAAATTAAATATTTTAATTGAGATATTTATGGAATAAAAAAAATATTCGATGGAAATTATTATGAAATAATTTATTCGAGTGTAATAATAGTAAGAGAATGAAAATATTCTAATTTAATTAAGTAATTAAATTAGAAGGGTAATGATTTGATAAATAAAGTAGAGTTTATATTAAATAATTAAGTAAAAATGTAACTAATGAATGTCGTGAATACATATGGTATGTGTGTAGGATTTATGGTGAACGGAAGTAGTAATCGTTTAGCCTACATACGAGGCAAGTTTCCTAACCCTACTTGTCATTATTGTTCAAGTTATTAGTTACCTCGAGTAAATTATCGTTACTATTATTCAAGTTCAATTGTTATATTAAAGATTTATTATCTTTTCAAAGCATGCTTCAGTTATACAATAATTGTTCTATTGTATACTTCTTGAGATTATTATTCGAATTGGATATCATTATTGTTGAACCTTATTAGACTAGTGAATTTTATTGATTCAACTAGTCCTTAGTTGATGAACGTTCTAAATTTCATAACCCTTATTGAATTATCCAAACCAAACTTCCTTTGGTGCGGACTCGAATGTCAAACTGAAATGAACAACCCTGCAAAGGGATTTACTTATGCGTTAGCGTTAAGATATTGTGCACAGTATGGTACTAAGGGCTGATCCCCCTAAGTACAAGAAGAAAGGTCCATAGTCTTATGACTGTTAAAGGTTTCAAGTATAACCCTTGATAACCTAGGACATAGTTCAAGGTCTTATGACCCTCAGAATTCTTTTGATTCTTGTTATTCATTCTTGATTCAGAAGTTGAGCTTTCATTCAGATGTTTTTTGATTTATGTGCATGTTATTATACTGTTATTTCATTATTATACTTGTGGGCAATAGTGCTCACTCTTGCTTAATAATAACATTGCAGTTAAGAACGAAAGAACCGATGAACCTTCCACTAGTAAAGGCAAGGGCAATGTTAGCAAGTGATGAAGACTTGTTATTTTTTATTAGATGATGTATTTATGTTTAAGACTTGAGTTACTGATGTTATTTAAGACTTGTTTGTTTATGATTCCGTACAGATGTTTAAGGTTAGTTTAACCTGGGATTGTATTATTATTATTTGGATGTTGTAACCCTTAAGGAGATTTATTATTATTTCTATCTAGTGTATGGTTTGCATTTATTATGGGTATCGTTCATATTAATTTGAATAGTTCTTTTATGCATGCATGCTAATAAAAAGTTCTCTTGATAGCAATAACATATATTAGACATGCATAATTAATTCATATTTTAATGCACACCATGAAATGTCCTAGAGCCTTGTATTGAAAAATCGAATATTTGCAATGACCTTACATATTTTTCTTAGGATGCAAAACGTCTTCATTCTTCTTGAATAGTCCATCAAATACTTCTTGAAATAATTTCCTGAAATTCACAATAAACAATTTAGTACTAATGAGCATGTCATCATCAAAACATTAGGCTAGAACGTGACATAATCAGCATTCTCCCCCTTTTTGATGATGACAACTTAAATAAATGAAACTCCCCCTAGATTCATGCATATAACTTATTTCTGGAAAATTTTGTAGAACCTGCATATGTTAGTATCGTACTAAACCAAATATAAATCATAGATCATAATATTAACAAAATAAAAACATCTGTCTTATCATGCAGTAAAACAGAACCAACCACCATCAGTCTTAACATCCAGGCAACAATGCCTACCAAAAAACAAATGAAACCATAGTCTTTGAAAAATTAAAAACAGAATATGAAATATGAAATTCTCAAAAATTCTCCCCTTTATCATCATACAAAAAGAGAGGACCACAATCAATCAATATCCTAGAGATTAACCCGCTATTCAGCACGAGTATTGAAGTAAGGACGATGACGAAGGCGATGAAGATGCTCTTCCAAAGTGTAATCATTTGCAAGTCAAGATGGTCGAGGTATAAAGGTTGCAGGAGGAAGTTCCATATCCAGAAAATCACCTTTGTATTCAACCATCCAATTGTTCATCGGCCATTCTAGGATTGGAGAATACATTGTTGGAACATGAAACCGTTGTCCCACATCATTGAACCTGGTCGCCATAAAATCTGCAAGCTCCCCGAGTTGATAACTAATAAACTTTACCACTTGACTTAACTAACATGTGTTCCGATTAAATTTCCTTTGGAGTGCTTCAACCATTGCCAGTGTCTAAATCTCAAAACCCGTTTGAAGATCAATAAATTCATCTTCAACCAGATGATATAGTTTATTAATTTCAGGAGCCGCCATCGATAGTTTCCCTTTCTCAAGAATCACAAGTCGATTTCTTATTTAGACCAAATCAGCTTTTACAGAATTTTGATTTTGCAGAATCTCATTTAAAACATTTATAATGTCAGACCCATGAGAATTTGGCAAAGAGGATGAAGATGAGTCGGGAGTAGGAGAACTAGGAGGAGGATCAGGGAGAAGACGAACAAACTCACCAGCAAGAAAAGTAATATAAGACTTTGTCAGATTGGCAGTGTCGATAAGCTCATGATTTGTGATAGAAATTTCATCATCAAAAGATATTTTGAAATGTTGTAAGAGTTTTGTTAAAAACTTGCTATAATGAAGACACTTCTTGGTTTGATGAATGCAACTTTGCATATGAGATAACATCATTTGAGAAAAATTGAAAGATTTTCCTTTAAGGATCATAGCCACAACCACTAAATCTTGATAGGTAAAATCTGCGCCACCACCGAGTCGGGGAAGTCTGAAGCCAGCTATTGGTGGCAGGAAAACAAAGTATGGGGAGGAGAAGGTGTAATAACCTAGGAGAGATTTTAGGAGATGTTTTTTGAGATGTATTTTCCGACTAGTTCGCAAAACCAAATGGAAGTTCAGTTTTTGGAGTTGAAACAAGGGAATATGTTCGTAGCAGATTATGCGACAAGGTTCAATGAATTGGCAAGACATTTCGAGTAGGGATTGAAGCCCTGGTTATATAGCAAGGTACCAATGTTCTAATTGAACACCTTTGCTGGAGTGTTAGAGAAGGCCATACTCGCTGAAGGTGGAAGTGATGCGGTATCTAAATATGATCAAGATCAGAAGAAGAAAAAGAGTGAAAATGAAGGAATTAACAAGACTGGTGGAAGTAGCACGGGAGGTAATAATAATCAGAAGAGAAAGTGGTCTGATAACTCATCAGCTAGAAGTCAACAAGGAGGGCAAAAGAAGAAGATTGAAGCGTGCTCAACCTGCAGAAAAGCTCATTTGGGAGTTTGCATGAAGGGAAAACGAGTATGATATAATTGTGGTCAGGAAGGGCACATATCACCTAACTGTTCTAAACCAAAGAAGGGTGCCTGCTTCACTTGTGGCTCAAAGGATCATCTTGCAAGGGATTGTCCTAATAAGGGATCTAGAGGAACATGATCAGGAAGGAATAGAGGAAACAGTGGTGGAAGCATTCTGACTATCACAGGACCAACTGCAACCAACCGACCGACCGCCAGAACATTCAACATGACAGTTCAGGATGCAGCGCAGTCTCGCGATGTGGTGTCAGGTATCATTCCGATCAATAAAGTTAATGCTTATGTATTATTTGATTCGGGTGCTACTTGTTCATTTATATCCGATGACTTTGCTAAGAACTTAGAATTGCCTAAGGATGAGTTAGAATACCCCATGAACATAGAAATTGCGAATAGAGAAGTGATCCCTGTTAAATACGTACACAAGAACTGTAGGGTGGATATTAAGGGTAACGTTATGAACGTAGATCTTATCCCTATTCGACTTGAAAAATTCGATGTTATCTTGGGTATGGACTGGTTATCCAATTATGGGGCTGTAATTGATTGCCAAAAGAAGCGTATTAACCTTATGACTCCATCAAAGGTTGTGTTTTATGGTAGCAAGTCGCCTAGACAAGCGAGTTGTCTGACGATGATGCAGGCCAGGAAGTTGTTAAAACAAGGCTGTGTAGGATACTTAGCTTACATAGTCGACAGTCGAATAGAGAATCTGAAGGAAGAAGAAATACCGATTGTGAGGGATTTCGTTGACTTATTTCCAGACGATTTATCAGGACTTCCACCAGATAGAGAGGTAGATTTCGTAATCGATTTGGCGCCCGGAACTGCTCCAATATCGAAGGCACCATACCGAATGGCACCAGTAGAGATGAAGAAATTAATGGTACAACTACAAGAATTGTTGGACAAGAAGTACATTCAACCGAGCGTATCGTCGTGGGGAGCGCCGGTGTTATTTGTGAAAAAGAAGGATGGATCGATGCGACTCTGCATTGACTACAGAGAACTGAATAAGGTCACGATTAAGAACAGATATCCATTTAGACCGCATGCATAAGGTCACGATTAAGGTCACGAACTGCTCCAATTTTGAAATGTTGTAAGAGTTTTGTTAAAAACTTGCTATAATGAAGACACTTCTTGGTTTGATGAATGCAACTTTGCATATGAGATAACATCATTTGAGAAAAATTGAAAGATTTTCCTTTAAGGATCATAGCCACAACCACTAAATCTTGATAGGTAAAATCTGCGCCACCACCGAGTCGGGGAAACAAATTATACCGAACCAACTTACGTAACACACGTGCAGTAGGACACACATTCACAATTTTTGGAAGAAACATAGATGTAAGAGAATAATCATTCATAACAATATGAAGTTGTTCCAAGGGATGAAAAGGGATATTAACAGCACCTTTAAGAGTAAAAGGACAAGGTCCAGTAGAGGAAATACCAAGAATGCTAACAAAATCAATACTAGTGAAAAATAATGACTTACCCTTAACAAATGTTATAAAACAATCCCCATTGCATTTAAGGTTAATTTAAAATTGTTGGACTAACCAAGGATAAGCAATAGTAGGGGAAATAACATAGGAGATAAGTTGCAATCAGTGAAGAGTTTTTCCAGAATAGAGTGTTTGAGATAAAATACATCCAGAGATTTTTCATATACAAATTTCTTTGTAGCAATTGAGTTTTTAAAACGAGTTTCATAACTAGGCCCTCTGGAGAAATTTTTGCGCATATCAAAGGAAGATGAAAATGGATTTATCAAATTTGAAGGAGACTCAGGCTGTGAAAAAAATTGTTCTTCATCCACTGGCTTCTTCAACTTTCCCGGGTGGGACGGTTCGACGTCTGAAGCTTTTAAGAAAGAAAAACTAGAGTCCGAGTCATCGGATAATAGTGTGGCATCAAACAACATATGCACATAAGATTTCTTATGTACTCGTTTGGATTTCATCTTTGTTCCTGTAAGGTTCTTCAACGAAGATCTTTCTTCGTTTGATTTCCCAAACGATCGATTGCTAGCCCTGGTTTTCATGGTGTTATAGATTTGTGAAAGTGAAACAAAGGTTTTAGGTAAATGATGGAGGTGTAAGATCTGAGTAACGAAGAGAGTTAAAGATATAAAGATACACGAAAATAGAAGTTAATCAAGAGTCTATCACCAAAAGACGTGCGTCTTTTCAATTTTTAAAAATTGTTCGGCTGCTGTTCTGAGTTTCAAGGTAGAAGTCTTTATGTTTCCTACTTAATTGATATCCTGCGATAAACATTGATTTTTAATAGACCCGTGTATCTAGAATATCATTTAAACAGATAAGGAATGTCTAACAGATATATTTTATCAGATATCATGCAGAAAATAAATAATACATATATGTATAAAATATAATCTGCATGTCATATAATTTTAAGCACGTAAATCACAATTATACCATGCACATTCCAAGTTCTCTCCTTGGCATACAAAATCTTTCTTCACTCAAGGGTTTAGTACAAATATCAGCTAATTATTTTTCAGTAGGAATAAAAACCAATTTAACTAACCCCTTTGAAACATTATCCCTTAAAAAATGATGTCGTACCTCTATATGTTTTGTACGTGAATGCAAAACAGGATTCTTTGATATGTCAATAGCACTAGAATTATCACAATATATAGGCACATTATTTCATGTTATGTCAAAATCACATAGAGTTTGTTTAATCCATAATATTTGAGAGCAACAACTCCCTGTAGCTAAATATTCACCCTCAGTGGTTGATAAAGCAACCGAAGTTTGCTTTTTACTATGCCACGAAACAAGACTTTGTCCCAAAAATGTACAAACACCACTTGTACTTTTTCTATCAATTTGAAACCCTGCATAGTCAGCATCTGAATAACCCATTAGTTCAAAAATGATTACTTATTGGATAAAATAACCCTAAATTTATAGTACCACTTAAATATTTAAAAATTCTTTTAGCTGCTTGTAAGTGGGATTCTTTGGGTTGTGCTTGAAATCGAGCACAAAGACATACACTATACATTATATCAGGTCTAGATGCAGTTAAATATAATAAAGAGCCAATCATAGCTCGATATTTAGTTACCTCTACATCTATACCTTTATCATCTGAAGTGAGCTTTATTGATGTACTCATTGGCGTAGCCTTTGGGTTGGTTCCTTCAAAGTCGAATCTTTTGAGTACTTGGTTTGATGAATATAGATACCTTCCCTTGTTTGCTTGATTTGAAGTCCCAAAAAGTATTTTAACTCTCCCATTAAGCGCATATCAAATTCCTTATGTATACACTTTGAAAACCACTCATAGAAAATCATTAGTAGCACCAAATATTATATCATCTACATATATTTGAACAATGATTATTTCTTTTTTTTTTCATGTTTAATAAATAAGTTAGAATCTATTTTACCTCTAGTGAAACCACTTGAAATAAGATACTTACTCAACCTCTCGTACCAAGCCCTTGGAGCTTGTTTGATACCATAGAGAGCTTTCTTTAGCTTAAAAACATGATTTGGATATTTCTCATGTTCGAATCCAGGAGACTTTTTGACATAGACTTCTTCATTGATGTATCCATTAAGAAATGCACTCTTTACATCCATTTGATAAAGCTTGAATTTCTTATAACAAGCAAATGCTAACAAGATTCGAATAGACTCTAGTCTTGCAACTGGAGCATAAGTTTCTTCGTAGTCAATCCCTTCTTGTTGATTGTAACCTTGAGCCACTAGCCTTACTTTGTTACGAGTGATTGTTCCATGCTCATCAAGTTTATTTTTAAACACCCATTTTGTTCTAATGACATAATTATCTTTAGGAGGAAACATTAATTCCCAAACTTGACATCGTTCAAATTGTTGAAGTTCCTCTTGCATTGCCATTAGCCAATTTTCATCAAGTATAGCTTCTTTAACATTCTTTGGCTCAACTTGTGATAGAAATGCAGAGAACGCACATTGATTTTATAGGTTACTTCGTGTAGTAACTCCTTTGTTTATATCTCTAATGATATTTTCCGGTGGATGATCCTTGAGATATTTTGTTGTCTTTGGCATTTGAACATCGTGTATTACCTCTTCTTGTTAAGAAATTTTTTCTTAAAGATCTTGTGTTGCTTCTTGTTCATTTTCATGTGGATTGTTCAATCCAGCCTGTTGAGTTTGTCCATTCGGTCTACTGAATGATTCTCTTCGGTTTGCTAAATTTGTAAAAATCTCCAAATTTCCTGCATCCTCTTCTCTTTCTTTTGGAAGATCATTGTTAGTCTCATTAAAAGTTATATGAATTGATTCTTCAACACATAACATGTAAATATTAAATACACGATATGCCTTGCTGTTATGTGAATAACCAATAAAAATACCTTCATAGCATTTAGCATCAAATTTTGCCAAGTTATCACTTGTATTTAATATATAACATTTAGACCCAAATACTTTGAAATAACTTATATTAGGAATTTTATTATTCAAAAGCTCATAAGGAGTTTTCAAAATAATAGGACGAATAAGAACTCTATTTAACACATAACATGAAGTATTAACAGCTTCAGCCCAAAATTTCTTTGGAAGTTTGCTTTCTTGTAAAAATGTTCTAGCTGTTTCTTAGAGTGTTCTATTCTTTCTTTCCACTACTCCATTTTGTTGAGGAGTTCTAGGAGCTGAAAACTCATTATTATACCTTTTTGATCACAAAATGTAATAAAGTCTTATTGAAATTCGGTACCATGATCACTTCTAATTTTCATAAGTTTGAGACTATACTTATTCTCTAAATTTCTTATAAATTTCTCAAACTCTTTAAATGCTTCATCTTTGGTTCTTAAGAATAATACCCATGCATATCTAGAAAAATCATCAACTATGATAAATACATAAAATTTACCATTAATACTAGCATGCCTTTCTGGGCCAAATAAATCAAGATGAAGTAATTGTAAAGGAGTAGAAGTTGATACCATATTCTTTGCAATGAATGATGTCTTTACTTGTTTTCCAAGTTGGCAAGGAACACATATTCCCTTCTTTTCATATTTTATCTTCGACAAACCTTTGACAAGATTCTTTCAGGAAAATTTCTTGATTAGATCCATGTGAACATGTCCTATCCTCTTGTGCCATAGATTAGCCTCATCTTGCACGAATGCAAGACATAATTCTTCATCCTGTTTCTCAAAGTCAATAGTATATATATTTTCTTCTCTTTGTGCAACTAGAGTAACATTGTCAGTACCATGAGAAATAATGTATTTTTCTTTATCAAAACTGACTTGGTGACCATTGCCCATTAATTGACTGATACTAATAAGATTAAATTCAAGACCGTTAATAAGATGAACATTATTGATGTTAACCTTTACATTACCGATTTTACCTTTTCCAACAATCTCACAGGTTTGATTATCTCCGAATGTGACCGTTCCATTTTTTTTCTTGATTTTTAGTTCCACGAACTTTGATTTGTCACCAGTCATGTGACGAGAGCATCCACTATCAAGAATCCATTTTTGAGATGGAACCTTCACCTTGAAGCATACTTGTCAAGAAAAATTAATTTATCATTTTGGTACCCACATCTTTTTGGGTCCTTTAGTGTTAGTTACAAGTAAATCAACCTTTTTAACCCATATATTTTTAATCTTATTTTTCTTAAATCAATTTATGTCCAAGTGACCTTTAATACCACAGTTTTTGCATGTTGTGAAAGGAGAACAGTAATTCAATTTGAAACGAGACTTGGATCTAAGAATATTCACATTACCGGTTTTATGAGTGGGATTATAAACTATTCCTTGTCTATCAAAACTAGGCTTTTGCTTTCCTAACATGACAGTTAGATTTTCTTCTCCTTGAACGATTCTAGCAAGAGATATTTTTAATGAATCTACTTCTTTTTGAAGTTCATTAGTATGAATGGGTTTAGAATGGGATTCATTACCAAAAGCATCAATACATCCATCTCGCACTTTCAGTTCATTTGTCAATTTTTCAACCTCATTGTTCAAGTAAGTCACTTTGTTAAAAAGAACTTTGTTATAATTTTCAAGAAAATCGTTTTTAGCAATCAAAACCTTTTCTTCTTTACACATAGATTCCTTTTCAATATTTTTCTTTTCATCTATCAAAGAGTCTATTTCACCCATTAATGTGTTAACTAAGTCTTTTAAATATGCATTCTTTTCTTTCAATTTCTCATTTCTTGTTTTAAAGAAATAATTTCAAAAATAGATACCTCATTTGATTCACCTTCTATTCCCATGAAGCATACTTGAGCTATCTCATCCTTGGCGTCGACCTCAACTTCAGATTCTTCTTCATCACTGCAAGTGACCAGTGCCTTATTTCCCTTATTATCCTTGAAGCCTGTTTTTCCTTTATTCTTTAGTTGAAAACAGTCCTTCTTGAAGTGCCATGGATGTCCATATTCAAAACACGTTTCTTCAGTTTGCTTTCCTTTGCCTTTATTTGAGTTGAAGATATTCTTTCGTTTATTCTTTTTTTGTAGAAGTCCTTTGAGTCTCCTTGACATCATGGCTATCTCTTCGTCAGAATCATCATCAAGCACTTCTTCATTTCCTGTATTAAGAGCTAGAACCCTTCTTCGAGGAGTTTCCTCCTCATCGTCATACCTCTTTAACTGATGTTCATATTCCTCAAGTTCACCAAAAAAGGGTTAGTGTATCCATAGTAGATACAGTAGAGGAGTCTTGAAGAGTAGTAATCTTACATGTAAACCTCTTGGGCATAGCCCGGAGTAACTTACAATTAATCTCACTTTGTGGAATAGATTTGTCTAGTAGCTTTAAAGAGTTCAGAAGAACAAGGAACCTTGCTTGAGCCATCTTTATAATTTCATCTTTCTCAAGTTTGAACATCTCATAATCATGCATAAACATGCTTAGTTTAATCAGATACAACAATCTCTTCTTCTATCTTCTCCAACTCATCGTACCATGGCTTCGAAGTTGTACTCGCTTTTACGTCACATGGAGTATTGTCAATGACATGACTACCAATTGGACAAGGTTTTGCAAATCTAACCGGATTCAGCAAAAAAAAAAAAATCTAACCGGATTCTTGAACTGTGGAGGAGAAGGCACTTGAGGCATAAATAACATCGGCTCATCATCGTTGGTTCTTACAATTAGTTCTTCATCAACCTTGTTGTCATTATCCCCACTTGTCTCCTCTTTTTCAACATCTCGAGGCTCATCTAGTTGTAGATTTGGTTCAGGTTCTCTGTCAATTTCGTCATCCATGTCATAAAGCCAAGTGTTTGGAGGAAGGTTGCTTACGGCTTCGGTCATTTGCTCTATCTGATCCGCAAGATTTTGATTTTCCCGCGCTTGATTACTCATCTTCTCCTCATCTACTATGAACTTGGACAATAATTCCCTCAGCCTTGAACTTTCTGTTTCAATATCGGAAGCCATGTATTGAGGACCATTGGTTGAGGCTGTGAAACGTTTTTCCATCCAATTATTAAAATTTTGGATTGACTGCTCCTGACTATTTATAAACTCTTCTTTTTCTGCTATAGCCCTTAACATGAATTCCATAAACTCTGATTTGTCTTCTTGTCGCATTGGAAGTGAATATGAGAATTCCGGCGTGTATGTTGGACTTGGAGCAGAGTATTGGTCTTGATAGTTGTAGCTCCATGAAGAATCTGGGTGATACCCCCAAACTTGATGGTAATTATCATATGCATACTGGTTGAGGTATACACCACCTTGTTGTCCCCGCCCAAAACTAACGGTGTATTGATGACTCGGATGGTTGCCAGCATAATAGTCACACATGATTGCCATCCTTCGACTTTGTTGGGCTGCGATAACGTCCAACTTCCTCGAAAGTTCTTTAATTTGTGCTGACATTGCGGAAAGTGTCGCGAATCTGTCAATCTCCGTTTCTTTTGGTTGAGTCATGTTCGTGTATGGCCATTGATACGCAAAGTCATCCATGGTACCTGAAAAGAGAGAAATATAGGAAGAGAATTAAAAATAAGAATAAAAATGTTTAAATTAAGACTAATTTGATTGAAGCTAATATTGGCAAAGAGATATTAAACTAACTCCCCGGCAACGGCGCCAAAAACTTGTTGGATAAAATCTAGTTACGCACAACACGCAAGTATACGTGGTCAACAAGTAATAAAGTGATAAGTTGAGTATCGTTCCCACAGGGAATTATTTAATAAAAATCACCAATTACTAACCCGTAACCAACTCAATCTTATTTAAACGAATGAATTGCAAACTATATAAATTAACTACTATTCCACTAATTAAATTAAGACTATGGAGATTTAAGATCACAACTTCACTTATTGCTTCATTTAAGTTAACACACTTCTCATCAATTATTCTCTATCCTGAATTGTTAATCAAGAACACTAAAGTAGTATTAACCACCTCTCGATGCACTAATACCGTATTATTGTCAATCCACAATTAAGATAGAAATTCGTTAAACACCTTAATCAACTAACCCACTATATCTCTATGTGAATTACAATTGAAGAAGGTTGAAGAATAAGTTCTCTATCCGATTACATGCGATGTCAAGCATATCTCTACCTTAACACACATCAAGTTTAAGCTACTAACAAAATCCTGAACACATGCTATCATGATTAGATCTAAATCTATACTTCATCTCTCGAGTTCATAAAGATTATCACGGTAATTGATGGCCAAGCAATTAAAGAATTAAGTCCAAATCAAAAAAAAAAACAATCCTCTCAATAGAACATAATAATTGATAATGAAGCATATTAAAATAAACTACACAATAAGATCCATTGTAATCTCAAACAAAGAATTAGTTCATGATTATTAAATTTAAACTAAGAATCCACAATTGAATAATCATTAAAAGACAAAAATAGAAGAAGTAAAGAAGATAGAATCTATTGTCTGTAGAATTAACGCTGCCTCCTTGCTCCTACTTTGAATCTTCAATGGTCTCCAAGTTGCATCAATCTCCAAATCTCATAAAAACTAGTGTTTTGATCTAATTTACTCTAATCTAATCAAATAGAATTCTTCCAAAAACTCCCTAATCTATCAATAATCCCCTCTAATCTGTGTTATTCCCCTCCTTTTATAAGCCTTTGTACATGTCTTTAAGTCCTCTTGGAAGTCCTTGAATCAAACAACTCGAAACAATCCTTTTCGGACTCAAATTCGGACAAAAACTACACATTTTCGCGCATACCCAGCCCCGGCTAGGTATTTGCCTTGAAAATATCCAGCCCCCATTGGATAGCAATCTGCTAATGCTCCCAGACATCCAGCCCCGGCTGGATCTTAAGGCTAAAAAGGTCCAGCCCCGACTGGGTACCAATCTGCCAGTTTAATTTTCTGCTGGAGCCTCCTTTGCTAAAATTGCCATAACCTTTAAACCGAGAGGAGTTATGGGGCCCGTGACCTATCAAATCGAAGCTATCGATGAGATCTACAACTTTAATTCTTTGAGCTTTGAGAAATAACGAATGCATGATTGTCGAAATTGGATTGGAAGTGACTGATATGCATATGACCACCAAAAACGGTGAAGTTCAACGTCCGTTGGTAGAAATGTCATAACTCTTTCATCCGAACTCCGATTTGAATGATTCAAGATGTTCTGGAAAGATAAGAAAACGCTCTACAATATAGTCTAAGCTCCAAGCTAAGAACATGAATTGAACATGAAAGAATAAACGATGTCCGGATTGTATTTTCCTTGCATTTTCCTTACCAATAGTCGCTCACACCGCTCCCAAACGTATTACCTACAAAATGAACATGAAATGCATGAAAAGTAACTAAGAAACATGAGTTTAAGCAATAAATTCAAGTAATAGATACCGGATAAGTAAGTATAAAACCTACTTATCAAGGGGTGATTCGATGATGTTGATTATTTATTAAGCTGAGTCTCAGCGATAAAATATTGATAATAAAATTTTAAATTCGTAGAAGATAATAGATATCATGCTCTACTTAACTCTTTTAAAATACAGTTTTATGTCTTTGTCCTTTAGTGCAAAGATGGAATGATAATGAATATCTTTGGCCCGTAGTGCAAAGATGAATTTATTAAGTATGATTATAAATAGGAACTGTGATTTGGTATAACCATGATCTTTGATGTTTCAGGTAAAGATAGGTGATGAAAATTATCTTCGTCCTGGGTGCGAAGAGGAATTTAGAATCACAACTATGATTATGAGTTATTCATATAATTGTGGAAAGGAACTATTGATTGATGTTACAGGGATAAAACATTATTGGTGGACTTTTAACGTAGAGAAGATAATAGACTTTATGGTCTATTTGACTCTTCTAATGGATTGCTCGTTCCGCTGCAACTATGGTTGAAAAGTTTTATCATCTACCATATGTTCTAAATCTCTGATTTATTACTGACAAAGGCTATTGATAATTTAATTATCTTTAGTCATGATATTCTTTATTCGGCTAGTTGTGTTCACCCTTTTTGCTTCACAATTACTTTTAGGTAATAAGAGTGTAACTGGGTCGAGCGGGGGTAACAGGAGAATAGAACGGTGGTCTATAGCTGTTGAGGTTCTCCCTAAATAGTATGGAAATAATTTTATTGATAACCTTAGATAAGTGTGTTGTATTGTATACGTCATTTGATATTTAATTTTGGTGAACCGAATAGGGTGAGGCGAACCCAACTTTGGAATGGTGTTTTGCCACAATCATACAAGATATCTAATGATATTCAACCTCATGTTATCATGAGACAGGGTTGTGCACATCCACTTGCTGAGTATATCTACGAGCACTACCTATATGATCTTGGAGTATATTTGAAATATAATTCTCACTTGGAGACAACAGAGATATTTATATGTCAAGAGAAGACTCATCATTGGAAGGAACATGATAGTAATCTTTTCATTTTTCTTTGGGGTCTATTGGATCAACCAAGGATAATTCTTGGACATATAATATCTATCATAACTTAGATTCATGGCCTCCTATGTACGAAGGTTTCCTTGAGCATTTCCCAAAGATTTTAATTTCTAAAACAGTTATTGACCGTACTTTTATGTAAAGTACCTTTGTAAGGTGTTGTGGTCGAGGCACCATGAGAGTTACATAGATATTGTATTGAAACTCACAGCTTATCCGTTGTTGTACTCTGCACGATAGTTCAACAGTTGTACAAATGAAGTTTGTATTTGATTTTTTTGGAGTGATATCCGACGACTCAGAATGGGCCGTGTGGACCTATTTTGGGGGCGTCACAATCTATCCAAAATCCAGAGTATTAATAATAACATGAACAGTCCATGCTATCAATACCCTCACTTAGATAAATAGTTCCCAAGGATCTCAAACTAGATTTGAAGAATTCTTAATTACATCTATATATGTAAGAAAACATGGTTGCAGAATTTATATATGTTATATATATAAATATTAAGGTTCGATTACAAAGTAATCAACTAGACATATACAAAGTAATCAACTAGACATATATATAACCTAGTCTAGCAGGGACGCTTCCTTTTGTCTACTCCAGATGTTCTAGGGTTACCATCTAATACTGCAAAGGGAATAATTTGCAAGGGTGAGCTATGACATGCTCAGCAGGTTTTATGTTTATAACAATATATGATTTGAAGAAATATAACAATTCAAAATTTGACTGATAGTTGTTACCATTTTTTGGATTTCTTTTTCAACCATTTCTGGATTTTTTTTTCTGTCAGTCACACAGACTTAGAAACTTTATTTTAGATATGAAATAGAGGATCAGCCTATTCAATATCCTAGGAGTATGCACCTCATCTAATGTAACAACACGATATTTTCTATACAAATAAATTAGAAATTTTGCGTATAATTTTTTTTATTTTAAATATGGGGAATATGTGCCAAGATAATGTGTATATGTATTTATGTGATAAATAAAAATATGAATATTTACAAATAATTTTATCTTAGAATTACTGATCATTATAAATTATATTCTTATCATAATTAATTTTGTAGTAGAAATGTTTTATTAATTATTTTCCATGAAAATATAATCATATATTATTTATATAATATATGAAATGATTTTTTTGAATTATTATAATAATTATTTTATTATATGAATTTTTTTTTAGATTATTAAGTTAATTATTTTTAACTTAATTAATAATATTAAGTATAACAGATAAATCAGATATAGAATCCAAACCTAATTTTTGGACTTTGATCAAGACATGAGAGTAATAATATAATATTAATTATAATTTGATTTTTCAGTGTTATAAATATGTACTGTATATGTGGACCGATAAGGGTTGGTCAATTACGGTGTTATGTGACAAACCCTTGTATTACTGTGTGAAACCCTAATTTTATATTATTGTTATTTTTATTTTAAACCCTAAATGAAAGTTTCGTAATTATACATTAGGTGAGACAATTAAATAACCTAAGGATTATGGTAATAAAGAAAGGTTAGTATTTAATATGTATACTAACTTATTTGGATAATCTTGTTATTTCAAGTGACTAATAATTTTAAACCTATTTCTAGTAAACCTAATTAGGTTATGAGCTAAAGTCACATGTATAAGTAATTAAATGTCATAAGATTGGGAATAGAAACCCTAAATAAACAATTTGGATAACATATATTAAAATTGTTAGACTAGGTTCATTACATGGCCAAAATAATTAAAGGAGAAACCCAAAAAAATAAAATGCAAACCAATACTTAGCCCACTTGATTAAGGGTATTTTAGAATTATGATTAATCAAATTTGTTCATTAAAAAAAAGAAAAATGGAGGAGATAATGGGGCAAGGGAGACCGGCCATATTAGGCCTTTTTAGGCAACAAATTAGGCTAGTCAAGTTCCTTAATTAGTAACTCTTACATCAAGTATAAGTGTGTCAATCTCCTATTGGTTGAAAATCTACTTAGCACCCTTAATCACATGATTAGGCTTAATTGGAAGAGCTAAGGCAAAGCCTTATATCCAAGGGACAACAAAAGTATGGGGGATCTTAGCTAAATCACCAATACATGCATCTAGACTTCTATATATAGATTGGAGAGAGAGAGAAAATAACTTGCTAGTTCATTTTGTGCACAACACTCAACCTAACTTCCCCAAGCTCCACACCTCCGAATTTTTTTTGCTAGATCAGTCACAAACCAAGCCCCACGAACACCTTTATCAAATCAGAGAGCTAAACTCAAAAATTGTTCTTTGAAAGGTATAAAACCCTACCCAAGAATCTGTCCATTAATCTGTTGTTGGATGTTTTTTTATGTTATACAAGTTAGATATAGTGTGTAATGATGATCTGTGTTAATAGATGTTAGGTCCATAACATCTATAGGCTCAGATCTAGCATTTTACAAAATCTAGAAAAATTTTATTTCATGGTCTGACAACAAATGTCAGGCCTTCTATCTCTGTGATCTTTAAAGATATTTGTGTTTTGAAAGTTTGTAGTTGTAGTTTGGTATGTATTCTTTGATCTGGATCAAGCATCGGGCTTGGATCTGGTGTAGACTGCAAGATATTCGAGGTCAAAAGCCATTGACCGACCATGACTGGGTGTTTCTGGGTAACCCAGAAACTGCCCAGAAACGGTTTGACAACGCTTTTGATCGACTAGATCTGTTAGTGTATTGATGTTTTAGTTTTGTTGTTGCAATAAAATGATAGCTTAGTATGAGTACTACAGTTTAACGCTTTTAGATAACTTAGATAACTTATAGATTTATTGTAGTGATCGGTCAAACTAGCATGGTCAAGCACGAAATCGGTTTTCTAGCTAACATAGAAAACCTATAAGCATAGTTTCTGACATGCTTTGACCGGTCCGGATCTATTGATTCTGTTGATGTTTTGGTAATTTTTTGTAATGGATCTGTAGTCTCACATGTTGTCTACAAGATGGAACTTTTAGATCACAAAAATAACACTTGTACAAGATGTAATGGAAGCTCAAAAGTGTTTGCTCAATCAGTTCTTCATTTCTGGGCAACCTACAAAAGAAGAACAGACTCTGACAGCTACTTTAGGCTCTAAGATCTACTTTGTTATGCATGTTATGATTATGTTTGTTGTTGGATCTTGTAGTCTTGCATTAACACTACATGATCTGATCAACAACAAGTCCAGAAACACTTTGTGTGGAGAATAATTCTTGGTCAAACTGGGTCACTCGGTAACTGTCTTAGTGATCTGGGTTTGCATGATGAACATGAAGAACACCTATAGCGACGGTTCTGTCGCTGTAGGTGGTCTTTAGCGACAGTCTTCATATAAAATTATATTTTTATTAAATAATTATAGAAAATTAGTTTTTAATTATTAAAAATACAAAATAAATTGTTAAAAATTATTTTAAATTCTAAAAAATAGTTTTTAATTATTTTAAGTATATTTCATAAATATTTAATATATTTGAAATATTAAAGGTATTTAATTTATTTAATTATTATATTAAATAAATCATTTAAAAATGATTTTAATATTTGAATAATTATTTAAAATTATATTATGGTATAAGAAAATATTTTAAGTTATTTTTAATGAATTATAATATTTTTTGATGAAATTCATTAATTAATATTAATTATAATTTAGTTATTTAATAAATGAATTAAATAAATAATTTAAAAATGATTTTATTATATTAAAAATCATTTTAAATAATAATAAGGTATTTAAAAATATTTTAAGTTATAAAATATAACTTTCAATATTTAAAGGTGAATTTCAGTAATTAATTATTATTAATGATATTAAAGTTATTTACTAATTATAATAATTTAGTTTAAAAATGATTTTATTATTATAAAAATCATTTTAAATGAAAATAAGGTGTTTAAAGATATTTTAAGTTATAAAATATAACCTTTAATATTTAAAGGATAATTTCTTTAATAATTAAATATTAATGATATTTATTTAAGATTAATGATATTAAATTTATTTAATAATAATATTAAATAAATTGTTTAAAAATAGTTTTATTGATTTAAAAATCATTTAAAAAGAATATAAATGAATGAAAAATATTTTAAGTTATAATTAATGACTTTTAATATTTGGATAAGTAGTTCGTTAATATTCTAATATTAATGGTAATTATTTAAAAATAATTTAAAATGTTTTAAAAATTATTTAAGGGTAATATAAATGTTTTAAAAATATTCTGAGTTATTATAAATAACTTTAATATTTTGGCAATGGTTTCATTAATACTTGAATGTTAATTAAATATTAATGATAATAGAATTGTTTGATATTTAAATTATTTAATAATGATTTCGATGTTTGAAAATTCATGATAAATTATAATAATTGTTTAAAAAATTATTATAAGTTATTTAGAAATAATTTGACCGATGTTTAAATTATATTGAACTTCGGTGTAGAGTCTTAGACTCGATAATTACCCAATAAAGTTGTCTGTACACCGACATATTTCAGAAATTGATCTGGACTTAGATATTTTGACTGTATTAATGGTTGTTTGTGATGCAATAACTGTTGAACATGTGTGATAATGTGATTAAGTTATGTGCTGACTGTGAAATGCAGTACTATGTGCTATAATATATTCTTCTAATCGAACGAATGATTTTATTACTGATAGGTGAATACATAAAAGATAAAATCAAGTTGCATTTTGTAAGCAACGCATCAAGCAAGTATCCTACCTTTGCATTTTTCTTATGCAACGGACATGAGTAAGAATGTTTCAGAATTATATTATTATTGTACAGATTATTAATCCTATATTATATAGGCTCATTGATTATCAACATGTTAGTATATGGTAATTCATATATATATATATATATATATATATATATATATATATATATATATATTATGTTTGTTAATTTCAATAAATGGTTATACAAGTGTCCCCACTTGGATAATCATTGCATTTAATCACATATTGATACACCTTTGTTAATTACCTATATATATATATATATCTGTTGAATTATAGATTATTGTTGAACAAGATAAAACCTTATTATTATCCAACCGAATTGTCTTGGTTTGGAACCCCGACAAATATGAACATCCCTTACACACGAAAAAAACTTTTTATGCACCCAAGGTGGACAGAGTGAACGATAACATCGTTCTTGCATGTAGTATTGATCAATACAGGGTACAACCGGCTGATCACCCTCCGTGCCCATAAGTTATGACGGTTTGCGGATGAAGTTCTGCTAAACCTTTTAGAAAATGAAAACAATGTTCATAGTATGTTACCTTAACCCTATTTATAGTCAGTACGTAGTTTCAAAAATTTGAAAGAGGGTTGTTATGTTATTATTATCGGTTCAGATTACTTCATAACTATTGATTTGTTGTAGAAGGATAGTATAAAGAAAACATTTAAATTTTTTCAGCTTATATATATAATTGATATTACTTGCTGGGCACTCAAATGCTCATCCTTGCTTAATTTAAATGTTTTCAGCTAAGTGTGAAGAACGAGAAGGCTTATGCAGAAACAAAGGAAAAAGAAAGCTAACCAAATAAGATTTGTGGTAGTTTATGTAATAGTTTGATATTATTAAGATACACACACACGCACACACACACACACACTATAAATCATGCTATGTAATGAATGATTAAAGGTTACATACTTGGGAGTTAGACTCTGATAATTATGTATATTAAGTTTGTTATTTATAATATCGTTATTATATTTAGTATTATTCCGCTCATAGAAATGGTATCGTGAAGCAACGAGTTTGGGTTTCAAGTACCTATATTTGGGGCCTTTACAGGTTGGTATCAGAGTTTTAGGGTTAGAAACCTTAGGTGGGATAGACCTTAGGCTATAACCTTAGAACAGAGGGAAACGTTGAAAATATAAATAACTCATATAGAGTTTATAAAGAGATGAATTGACTAAATTCATCGTCAAACAAAATCAAAGATAACTTATATAAAACTATTATTTGTTGTGTGTATATACTATATGCTAATCAGGATAATTTATATGTGTAGATGTTTGGTAGAAAAGGCTTGTTATAAGCTTATAACATGAAGAAGGATAAAATCCATACCCCCGAGCTAATATCGAAGCCAGTAGTTGAAATAGAGGCTCACAATGAAAATAACTCAGACAACGTAGTTATTGTAGAAAACATAGTACCAGATCCGGAGATGGTAGAGCTGACAGATAGTGATTCGGACACTAAAGTTGAAGCTGAACAAGCATCAACAGAGGTGCAGGATCTGAGGAACAAGGTTTCTTCTTTGGAAAAGATGTTAAATAGTCAACTGCATCAGACGTTAATAGAAATAACTGAAGAACAAGATAAGCTTAAAATCCAAATTGATCAGATGGGAGCCGCAAGCAACATATCGTGTGTAGTTCCGAGCAAGAAGGGGAAAAAAAAGATAGAAGACCATGACTTAGGAAAATCTGATAAGAAGAAGGGGAAAAGAATATGTTACCTTTGTGGCTATGAGGGACATACCACTCTGTATTGTCCCGACTATAAATCAGGAGCATGTTTTATCTGTGGGATAAAAGGTCATCAGGCAAAAGGTTGTCCAAGAAAAAGGCGTAGTGAATAGGTAGTATAGGTTCTGTTGTGTAGGTCTATTTAATGTTAAGTATGTTTGTGTAATGTAATGTTCCTAACTTTTGGTATTAGTAATGGCTGTAAATCCTGACTTCTGCAGTTATAAAGGGATGAATGATGTTTAAAGCAGTATGGGTTATTCTACATAAAGTATTCGCTAAATGAATATGAATCTAAGTTTGAGTAATGAAATGAGTTAATATACTAAACTTATATGATAAGATTTAGAGCGTAAAGAATAATATATGGTTTTACTTAATCAGATAATGCCGCCAAGACGTCAAACTCGAAACCAAAGAGCAGAAGAGTCTGTCAATAACGTTGAGGGACAACAACAAGTAGACCCAATGCAACACTTTTCAAACATGGTAGCATAAGCTATGCAGCAAGGAATGCCAGTCGTAGGGAACCAGCCAGACAACCACTTGGAAAACTTTAGGGACTTTAAGGCAGTAGGACCGCCAGAGTTTAGAGGGACAACTGACCCTGTTGAAGCACATACTTGGGTTAAAGAGATTGAAAAAGAATTCGTGGTAGCTAGGGTAGCTGAGGGGCAAAAGACCGTATTTGCCACCTACATGATGAAGGGTGAGGCAAATTTTTAGTGGGAAGCGAATCAGGCGAGAGCGGGAGAGGATGTTGTTACTTGGGATAGGTTTAAGACACTGTTCTTTGAAAACTATTTTTCATCTAGTATGCAGGCTAGGATGGAGATAAAATTTTTAAAGTTAAACCAGGAGAATATGGTGGTGTCCGAATACGTTGCAAAATTTAATGAGTTGTCTAGGTTTGCTCCGCATCAAGTTGATACGAAGGCTAGGAAAGCTAGAAGATTTAAGTTGGGATTAAAACCCTGACTCCACAACAAGGTGGTGGTGTTACAAATCCCTACATTTGCAACACTCATGGAGAAGGCTATTATTGCTGAGGAGGGGAGTGAGGCCATGAGCCTCTACAACAAGGAGAGGAAGAACAAAGGTAAGGTTGAAGGAGTTGGGAAGATAAAAGTTAATAGTGGAAGTAAAAGTGGTAGCAAGATGGGTTAGTTTCCCTCTCTAGATTTTTCTCTCCCTTCTCACTAGGATTTTAGACCACCTTTCCCGTCCATTTACTCTTTCTCTCTTTATCGTTAACTTCCTTTTTCTTTCCTTTTTTAATCTCCCGCTCAACCTCACCTACCTCTCCATCTTTACCAAACGTTTTCTGTTTACCCATTCTGGTTTCCTTCTCCTCCATTCTCCAACTACCGTTCCCTCCCTTCTGGCCTTCTCTCCTCCGTCGTCTACTCCCTCGCTTCCATGGTTAGCCACTCTCATCTCTCTGCTGGGAACTCCTTGAGCTCTGTTTCTAGGGATTTTTTTGCTGAATTTGGTGTCTCAAACCCAAACTCTCCTTCTCTTTCCTCTCCTTTGGTGCTTAGCAGTGCTGACATGGCTGTCTCCGCTGACCTATCCCTCAACGTGGGACTTGACTCGTTTGCAATATTAGAATTCGACCCAAATCATGTTGCTATTGATCTAAGCTCTGAAAACTCTACCTCATTAGCAAATGAGATAGAAAGCAACTTGGGTCAAGCTCTTGAATCTAATGTTTCTGAGATTTTCAAAGCTGCACAACACTTCTCTCAAAAGGATCGAGAAGAAGTTTTATTTGAAAGAAAGAAAAATACAGATCTTATGGACTGCTTGTTGGCGCATGGACTCTCTGCTAACGATATCAACGCTTTTGTTACTGATGGGAAACTAGCAAATATAGGTCAGGCCCACAAGATGTCTTTTGACAGTCCACAAAGAACTTCTGATGTACCTTTGCTGGTGCCTTGCCCTGTTTCTGACCAGACTATCCTTGGCAAACCTCTGGACCCTATTCCATGTGTGGGTGAGGTTTCTGGAATGAAGCTTGTGGTCCAATCTGTTATAGCTGCTGTTCAACCTGCTGCATCTCCGGTTGAGTAAGGTGAAAACCCTCTTTTGAACCCTGGTCCACCTAAATCCTGGTGTGATGTGGTCTCTACTAGCTCGGGAAAATCTTCCCGCTCTCTTTCCTACCACCCTCCCTCATCCGAGGATGGTCAGATTCTAGTTAAACCTCCAACTGACGTGCTCAAACGTGGAAATCAGCTCTGGTCTTCCAGCCTTGTGGGTTATTTGTTGAACTCAAACATCCCTTTCAAGGTTGTTGAACCCATTGCCAAATGCCTTTGGGGCAACATGGGTCTCACAAGTGTCTTTCTCCATAGCAAAGACTACTATGTTTTCAAATTCAAATCTGTCTCTGATAGAGACAATGTCCTTGCCTCGGGTCCTTGGCACTTCGCCTCAAAAATGATTGTCCTACAACCTTGGAAAGAAGGAGTTGAATTTTCAAAATCTGACCAGTTCAAATTTCCCATTTGGGTAAAGCTTAGCCAAATTCCTCTTTCCTACTGGTCTGATGAGGGTATTAGCTACCTTGCTAGTGCCATAGGTAAGCCTCTGTTTACTGATGAAATGACTTCCAAGCATGACTTATTGCACTTTGCCAGAGTCTGCATTGAAGTCCAAGCTTCATTCTCCTTCCCTTCCTCTATCAATGTTGCTGTTCTCAACGAAGAAACTTCTGAAGACATTATTGTCCCGGTTAATGTTGAATACCAAAGTAGGCCACCATCATGCCCCACCTGCAAAGTATTTGGCCATTCTCCTTTGAAATGCCCCAAATCAAATTTTAAATGGGTGCCCAAAACAAATGTTCAATCAGAATCTACTCCTAAACCTGTTGATGGCACTTCGGCCCTTGGCCCTTTACTTCCCACTCCTGCTCCTGATGTTTTCAAAAATCCACATGCTGATACTCATGCAAACGACTGGGTTACTGTTTCCCGAGGTGCCAAAGTTGGGAAAAATCCGACTCCTTCTCTTCCTATCTTGGCCTCACCCAACTCTTTCTCCCCCATTGCAAATGTTATTGTCACTGATGCTCTCACTCCCTCTGATCTGGATTCACCCCCTGTAAACTACCCTATACTGAACAAGCTAATTTCTATAGATGAGAAGGAGGACAAGGACCTGAAGCATAAGCAAAGATCTGGGATGGAACCTTCTCAAGATGCAAAGCGTAGGAATAAAGGAAAGGGCCGTGGGGGTAAATCCTCCTGCTAATCACTACTCCCCCTATTTCTCTATGTTAATGTTAGAGACATATAATATTAGAGGTCTGAATAATAAGCCAAAACAGGCTTATGTTAAACAGTTAATTTTAGATAATAGTATCTCCCTCATTGGTCTTTTGGAAACCAGAGTCAAGCAGCATAAAGCTAGTAGAATCTCCAATAATATTTGTAGGAACTGGACTTGGTTTTATAATTGTGACCACCACTATAATGGCAGAATTTGGGTTGGATGGAACCCCAATATTTGGCAAGTGGATATCCTTTTGTATCCTCCCAAGTTATTCATTGCAACATCAAGTATTTAGCTAATGATTGTACTTTTTTGGGTTCTTTTGTTTATGGTTTGAATTCTTTTTCGGAAAGGAAAAACTTATGGGCTGAATTGTCCTCTCTTAGTTCCTCTCTCAACTGGTGTGTCTTGGGTGACTTCAATGCTATCAAAAACCTTAATGAAACTGACAGGACTAATACCGAATGGGACTCTGGTATGGAGGATTTCATAGAGTGCCTGCAGAATCTTGAAATTGATGACATTAGGGGCATTGGTCCCTTCTACACTTGGTGGAACTGTCAAACTGAAAATCCAATCCATAAAAAGCTGATAGAGCTTTGGGAAATGCCTCACGGCTCAGCTCATTTCCCCTTGCTCAAGATACATTTGCTCCTGGAGGAATGTCTGACCACTCTCATGTCATGATTAACATTGGCATTCCTTCTACAAGGTCAAGGAAGCCTTTCCAGTTCTTCAACCACATGATCCTCTTGGATGGCTTTCATGACTGTGTATCTTCTTCCTGGCTGCAACCCGACCTAGGTAACCCCTTTCATATCCTGACTGCCAAGCTCAAGAGAACTAAAAGAGCCTTAGCTACCCTCAACAAATCCATTGGGAATCTATCATCTTCAGTTAAGGAAGCAACTTCAAATCTTCACAGAGTTCAATCCTTGCTTTCTAACAGCCCACTTGATTCGGATCTCATCTCCCAGGATCAAAGCTGCCTTCATGTTCTTTGGAATTCATTGGCTCTAGAGGAAACTCTTCTCCACCAGAAATCTAGAGCTACCTGGCTTGCTTCAGGGGATAGAAACACCAAATTTTTCTCCAATCTGGTGAAAAGCAGGTGGAACATAAACAAAATCCTTTCTATTAATAACTCTTCCGGTGAACTGGTTCAGGGCAGGAGGAGGTTGAAAATGTGGCTGTGAATTTTTTCAAAGATTTGTTCAACCACCAGCCCCTACCTCCTTCAGCTGACTTTGAAAATTATGGAGTTCTCCCTACCAAACACATAACTGTTTCTCAAGCTGCCATCCTTTCGGCTCCTATCACAGCTACTGAGGTATTCAAAGCTCTTAGTGGTATGAAGCGAAACAAGAGTCCAGGCCCGGATGGTTTTAACGTGAACTTTTTCACTCACTGTTGGGACATTGTTGGTGAAGACTTCACAAAAGTTGTTCTATTCTTTTTTTCTTCCTGCCAAATGCCACGAGGTCTAAATTCGACTGCCATTGCTCTTATCCCAAAGTGCTCAAATCCCTCTCTCATGTCTGATTTCAGACCAATATCATGTTGCAATACAATCTACAAGTGCATCTCAAAAATTCTTGCTGACAGACTCAAATTGGTCCTCCCTTCCATCATTGATAAGGCACAGTCTGCTTTCATCAAAGGAAGGAGTATAAGCGACAACATCTTCCTTGCCCAGGAGCTATTTCGAAACTATCACCGGAAATCTGGTCCTCCTAGATGTGCCTTGAAAATTGATTTAAGGAAAGCGTTTGACACGGTAAATTGGGACTTCTTAATGGCCACCCTTAAATCCTTCCATTTTCCCTCTCAATTTCTAGACTGGATTTACCCCTGCATTTCCACTGCTATGTTTTCAGTCAAGGTCAATGGCTCCCTTGCTGGATTCTTTGGCAGCAGTCGAGGCCTAAGGCAAGGTGATCCCCTCTCCCCTTACTTTTTTGTGCTAGTAATGGAAATACTCTCCCTTAAACTCAACTGGGGTTCAAAACAATCTGGGTATCTTCACCACTGGCGCACTAAAGCCAGTGACATCTCTCATCTCCTTTTCGCTGATGACATCTTAATTTTCTGCCATACTAACCTCCAAACCATTTCCATAATACATTCATGTATCTATTCCTTCTCTCTCTTCTCTGGTCTCATTCCTAATATTCAAAAGAGACAATGTTTTCTAGCCTGTGAAGACCCTGAAACAAAAGCATCCATCCTATCTCTCCTGGGCTTCACTCTTGGTACTTTTCCCACCAGATTTTTGGGTGTCCCCCTCATCTCTTCTAAGCTTTCATACCAGGATTGTATTCCCCTTATCCATAAAATCACACAAAGAGTCTCTTCATGGACTGCTACTGCCCTTGCTTATTCTGGTAGGGTCCAACTCATAAAATCTGTGCTCTTCGCAATACAATCGTATTGGAGTAATCATTTCCTACTGCCTAAAGCAGTCATTAGAGCCATTCAATCTATTCTTTGTCGATTCCTCTGGAAGGGAACCTCTCTTACTCCCTATGGTGCTAAGGTTGCATGGCATAACATCTCAATCCCTACCGAGGAAGGGGGTCTGGGCATTAAAAGTCTCTTGGACTGGAATAAAGCCCTACTTTTACTACACCTAATCCATGTATTGCAGATCAACACTAAATCACTATGGGCTAAGTGGGTGCGTACCACTGTTCTTCTTGGGAAATCTGTTTGGCAGATAGAAATACCCACCGATTGTTCATGGATTTGGAGACAACTACTAAAGCTCAGACCTACTGCTCTTCAGCACCTTGAATACGTTGTTGGCTCTGGAGAAAACTTCAATCTATGGTACGATCCCTGGCTTAATTGTTCTTCCATCAACCCCAGCAGTACTTTGCTCTCAAATTCAAGCCTAACCATCTCAGCCACGGTCAGGGACATTATGCATAACACCTCCTGGCACCTCCCCCTATCCAACCATCATGAGGTAATTCTCTTCCGGCAACTAGTACACTCTGCTCCCTTTCCCTCTGCATTAATGGACTGTATTTTTTGGGACTCAATGGATATCAGCTACATTAAAGCAAGACACATTTGGGAAAGTATCAGGATCAGGAAACAGGCTGTTCAGTGGCACACAATTCTCTGGCATAAACTGCATGTGCCGAGATACTCTTTCTTGCTCTGGCTTGGATTTCATGGAAAGCTCCAAACTAACGACATCACTCGAGCCTATACAGGAAGGACCTTCAATTGTCAGCTATGCAACAAGCACCCTGAAACCTTTTCACATCTTTTCTTCATCTGTGAATACTCCACTGTTATTATAAAAGCGACATTCCAACTGGGTGGATGGCTCTCATTACCCTTGGACTGGACTGGACTCACTGACTTTATCTCATCTTTCCAAGGGAGGAAATTATCAAAACATATTCTCAGCCTCTCTCTGGCCGTTTCCTTCTATAAAATATGGGAAGCAAGAAACAAAAAGCTACACAATGGGACACTCATTCCTCCAAGATGTCTTGCTACTGATGTAATTAGTATCATTAAATCTAGATTATCTACTAGTCCATCCTTTCTCAAAGCTACCAACTTCTGCCAATACTATTGTAATCGGCTTAGGACAATGGTCTAATGCATGTTGGCTGTTGCTCTGTTGCTGCCTTATGTTGTATGTTTGGTTTGGTTGCTGCAGAAGTTGGTTGGTGCTGTTTTGCTTCTGCTTGGCCTGCTGGTGCTGTTGCAGTCTGCTGCTAGACTGCTGCATGCACGCCTGCTGCATGCTCCTGCTGGTTCTTGTTGCAGGTGGATGCTTGCTGTGTTATTCTGCTTCTATTGGTTCGCTGCTGAGGGTTTCTTGCTGCTGTTGGTTCGCTAATGTGTTGTCTGCTCTTCAGCTGGCTATCTCTACATCGGGTTTGGGTCGGCTGGGTTTGGGCCCTCTGTTATGTCTTAGACTGATGGGTCTTTTGGATTTTGCTATATTGGGTCTGCTGGGTTACCTCGTATGATGGTAGTGGGCTCAAGAGTTGCTTGTGGGCCCATGCTACAAAGTATGATGTCTACAAAGTGATGTGCTGGCCTATGGTTTGAAAAATCCTCAAACAGTATGATGTTTGCTGCTGCTTCTATAATCTGACCTGTTCGGAGTTTGGTTAAAGTGCTAGTCTATTATGGGCGAGAATGAGGCTTCGAGCAAGCAAGTTTGTTTTTGGCTTCAGGCGATCATGGCTTCGAGAGAGCATGGCTTCGGGTGAGCAGTGCTTGGGGCGAGCAAGGCTTCAGACGAGCTGGCTTAGGGCGAGCATGGCTTCGGGCGAGCAGGGCTTGGGGCGAGCTTGGCTTCAGGCAAGGATGTGGTGGTCGATGGTAAGCACAAGGTATGGCTTCGGTCCAGCATGTGGTTTCGAGAGAACATGTGGTGGTCTATGGTAAGCCCAAATTATGGTTTCGGGCGAGTATGTGGTTTCGAGCGAGCTTGGAAAGCTTGAGGCTTCGGGCGAGTAGCTGCTGCTTTTCGAGTGGTGGACGAGCTGGGTCGGCAAGTTCGGCTGCTCTTAATTTGTTCAAATTACTATAATTTGTTGTTAGTTTAACTTTTATTTTGGGATCTCTTCCATGTTTCATATTATCATCTATACTTCTTAGATGATGATACTATATTCTGGGGTATGCCCCTTAGCCATTGTATTTGGTCCTTTTTATACAAACAAACAAACTTAGCAAAAAAAAAAAGTGGTAGTAGCAAGAGGAAGGGGAGTAATTTTGGAAGTGTGCATGTGAAACAAGATGGAGTTAAGAAGCAAGTTGTGCAGTGTGGAAACTGTGGAAAGAACCACTCGGGAGAATGCTTGAAGGGGAAGTTCGTGTGCTACAAGTGCGGGCAGGAGGGTCATATCTCTCCCAACTGCTCCAATCCTAGGATGAACAGTGGGTATTTTCTGTGTGGTTCGACTGAGCACAAGGTGAAGGATTGTTCGACGAGGAGGACGGAGGCAGGGAGTGTGAATACTAGCAATGGAAGTGGAACTTTGGCAATCACGAGACCAACGTCATCCAGCAAGCAAGTAAAATCAACAGCAAGGGTCTACAACATGATGGTCCAGGATACCATAGCAGCTGGTGGTGCAATTCCAGGTATTATTTGTATTACTTTTTTTTTATGCATGATTTTCATATATATAGTAAATTATTTTATAAAGAAATTTTGAAGAAGGAATTTAAGTTCTTTTAGAAATCAAATTTTTGTTTAATCAGATAGACAAGCTTTACGTGAAAAGGTTAGAGATCAGTACGATCATTTATGATCAATATCTACTTGCAATGATTGTATATGCTACATACACTTGTATGTGTAGGTTTTAAAATGGTGATTCCGGGGACAAAATCTTTATAAGGGAAGGTGAATGTAACAACCCGATATTTTCTATACAAATAAATTAGAAATTTTGAGTATAAATTTTTTATTTATTTTAAATATGGGGAATATGTGCCAAGATAATGTGTATATGTATTTATGTGATAAATAAAAATATTAATATTTACAAATAATTTTATCTTAGAATTACTGATCATTATAAATTATATTCTTATCATAATTAATTTTATAGTAGAAATGTTTTATTAATTATTTTTCATAAAAATATAATCATATATTAAATATATGGAATGATTTTTTTGAATTATTATAATAATTATTTTATTATATAAATTTTGTTCAGATTATTAAGTAAATTATTTTTAACTTAATTAATAATGTTAAGTATGACAGATAAATCTGATATGGAATCCAAACCCTAAATTTTGGACTTTGATCAAGACATGAGAATAATAATATAATATTAATTATATTTTGATTTTTCAGTGCTATAAATATGTACTGTATATGTGGACCGATAAAGGTTGGTTAATTATGGTGTTATGTGACAAACCCTTGTATTACTGTGTGAAACCCTAATTTTATATTATTTTTATTTTTATTTTAAACCCTAAATGAAAGCTTCGTAACCTAATCATACATTAGGTGAGACAATTAAATAACCTAAGGGTTATGGTAATAAGGAAAGGTTGGTATTTAATATTTATACTAACTTAAGTAGATAATCTTGTTATTTCAAGTGACTAATAATTTTTAACCTATTTCTAATAAATCTAATTAGGTTATGAGCTAAAGTCATGTGTATAAGTAATTAAATGTCATAAGATTGGGAATGGAAACCCTAAATAAACAATTTGGGTAACATATATTAAAATTGTTAGACTAGGTTCATTACATGGCCAAAACAATTAAAGGAGAAGCCCAAAAGAAATAAAATGCAAACCAATACTTAGCCCACTTGATTAAGGGTATTTTAGACTTTTGATTAATCAAATTTGTGCATTACAATAAAAGCAAAATATAGGAGATAATGGGGCAAGGGGACCGGCCATATTAGGCCTTTTAGGCAACAAATTATGCTAATCAAGTTCCTTAATTAGCAACTCTTACATCAAGTACAAGTGTGTCAATCTCCCATTGGTTGAAAATCTACATAGCACCCTTCATCACATGATTAGGCTTAATTGGAAGAGATAAAGCAAAGCTTTTTATCCAAGGGACAACAAAAGTATGGGGATCTTAGCTAAATCACCAATACATGCATCTAGACTTCTATATATAGATTGGAGAGAGAGAGAAATCACTAGCTAGCTCATTTTGTGCACAACACTCAACCTAACTCCCCCAAGCTCCACACCTCCTAATTTTTTTTGCTAGATCAGTCACAAACTAAGCCCCACGAACACCTTTATCAAATCAAAGATCTAGAATAAAAAATTGTTCTTTGAAAGGTATAAAACCCTACCTAAGAATCTGTCCATTAATCTGTTGTTGGATGTTTTTTTTGTATTAAACATGTTAGATATAGTGTGTAATGATGATCTGGGTTAATAGTTGTTAGATCTATAACATCTATAGGCTCAAATCTAGTATTTTACAAAATTTGGAAAAATTTTATTTCATGGTCTGACAACGAATGTCAGGCCTTCTATCTCTGTGATCTTTAAAGATATTTGTGTTTTGAAAGTTTGTAGTTGTAGTCTTGTATGTACTCTTTGATCTGGATCAAGCATCAGGCTTGGATCTAGTCTAGACTGCAAGATATTTGAGGTCAAAAGCCGTTGACCGGCCATGACTGGGCGTTTCTGGGTAACCCAGAAACTGCCCATAAACGGTCTGACAACGCTTTTGATCGACAAGATCTGTCAGTGTATTGATGTTTTGGTTTTGTTGTTAGAATAAAATGGTAGCTTAGTATGAGTACTTGATAAGTGGGTTTTACACCTACTTATTGGGTATCAATTTACTCGAATTATGCCCATCTCAAAAACATTTCAGTCTGTTTTAGTTGCATTTCATGTTATTTTGCATTGCATGTACTTAAAACTCCTTTTGGTGAAATGTACAGGAAACAACATAATTTGGTGGTATTTGAGGGCACGAGACTAATGGACACATGAAGTGGGGCACAAGCTGGGAAATGAGTGGCATGAGGATCAAATGGAGCAGAAGATTAAGCATGGATGGACAAAGGAAGGGTGCAGCAGAACAGATCAGTGCAGCAGCAGAACTAGAGTTCAGATTATAGAAGCCGTACGACATAATAGCCTTGAGAGCACACGCCCGCGCGAGTACTCTGCTGGACAGAGCATGACCTACTGCAAGTCTCGCGCCCACGCGAGGAACATACATGAGGGGCGCGCGGCCGCGCGCAATGCTGAAGCCGCTGATTTGTTTTATTTTAATTTTTAATTAATTGAGTGGTAATTTGTTTTAAACGATATCTGACTGGTGTCAGACGCACACGGGGAGAACTTTTGACGTATTTTCATAATAGAAACTAGGGCTTTACATTGGGAGAGATTCCAACGAAGAACGAAGCCTAAACTCCATCTTTTCTAACTCTTCTTCAGATTTTCTATCATTGTGGATTATTATTATTGTTTTACTGGATTTATATAAGGATTTGAACGTTAACTTTGGTTTACAATCTGCAATTGGGTTTGATCATTTCTATCTTTCATCTTTCAATTATTTGCTTGATAACCATGTTTAGCTTTGATCCCATAATGGCTTTTGGTTCAGTTGTGAACTAAACTCCATTATGGTATTCTAACGGATTTTAATATGTAGTTTGGTTGCATGCTTGATTGCTAGGGTTTTTTTACATATCATATGGGAATTCTATTATGGTTGTTTTACATGTATGAATGCTTGATCACCATTCATTTCAGTATTTGTATGGAATTGAAAATGAACATGTGAGTATGGATTGTAGTCATAATAGCATACGTATATGGGGTTTTTTTATATGGCTTGCGTATTTCGTGAATGAGATAGACATATACTTATTCACCGTATGAGTTAAAATAAGGGCTTGTGCTTAAAATTAGTATGATTGCAATTTCACATAGACATATAGTGATTTTGGTTATATTGATGATTACATAGAGTCTATCATTTGTGGATGCTGTGTGAGTAGGTCATAGTGCATTGAAAAATGGCTTTGACTCTATTAGTGCTCTTGGCTATTTTCCTATGATATGTGAATAATTCTTGCATGATAGTGGTAATTAGATAAAATATTAAATGAAGTTAGGATCCCATTATTTCCAGATTTGATTTATTCCATTCTTATTCTCATTTTTTTTATTATTTACAGTTAGAATAATTCACACTTTTGATCTTTAGTTTAAGCATATAGAAACAGTGATTTGATTGATGAATAGTAGTTTAAATTGAACAACTTTCTCTGTGGGATTGATACTTCACTTACTCTGTATTACTTGTTGACACATGTATGCTTGCATGAGTTAGAGCTCTTTTGTCATAACTGAAAAAGAGGCAACAAGTTTTTGGCGCCGTTGCCGGGGAAAGGCGTTTTAGTTTAAATAATTATCATCAATATTAAGCTATCTTGTATAACTTAGACGTATCTATTCTTATCTCATTTCTATTTTTGTTTTATTTGTGATTTCAAGTACTTGCAGATTTTTTATGCACACAAGATCTTCCGATTCCGAATTAACACCAGCGCGGGATAACATTAACGGGAGAGGTTGGAAAGCTAGTGTACGAAGAAATTTACGAGCTCAGTTAGAGAGTACTACAGTTAGTATGGCGGAAGAACAAAGAATTGAGCAGAGAGAAGAGAATCAGGCTCTACGAGATTACTCCATGTCGAATATAAATGGACTACAGTCTAGCATAGTCAGACCAGCCATAGTAGCGAATACTTTAGAGATAAAACCGGGCACTATTCAGATGGTGCAGAACTCGGTTCAGTTTGGGGGTGCTGCTACGGATGATCCAAATGAACACTTATTGAGCTTCATCGAGATTTGTGATACATTCCGCTATTACGGTGTGACGGAGGATGCTATCAGACTGAGGTTGTTCCCATTCTCATTGAGGGATAAGGCGAGGAGTTGGCTTCATTCTTTGCCGTCAGGGTCAATCACTACATGGGAGGACTTAGCGCAGAAATTCTTAGCCAAGTTCTTCCCAAATGCTAAGACTGTAAAGATGCTAAGACTGTAAAGATGAGGACATCTATATGTCAGTTTGAGTAACAACAGGGCGAGTCCTTATATGAATCATGGGAGAGATATAAAGAGATGTTAAGGAAGTGTCCGCATCACGATATGCCAGATTGGATGGTAATTAACACTTTTTACAATGGATTGGGATGACAGTCGAGGCCGATTGTAGATGAAGCTGGAGGAGGGGCATTATGGGCAAAAAGCTATGACGAGGCCTATACACTTATTGAGACTATGACAGCTAATGATTTTCAGAATCCTACATCTCGGATGCCTCTGCCTAAGGTAGCAGGTGTGTTGGAGGTAGATGCTATCACTCAGTTGTCAGCACAGATGGCAGCGATTGCAAAGAAGATAGACACAATAACAGAGAGCAAAGTGAAAATAGTTGCCTTCGTTTGTGAGATTTATGCAGGGTCACACTCCATGGATCAGTGTGCTATTAACTCGGAGTCGGTGCAGTATGTGAGTAACTATAGGAAAGACCAAGGTCAATTTCAGAACACATACCACCCCAACCACTGAAATCATCCAAACTTTAGTTGGTCGAATAACCAAGGAAATCAACAAAGTTAGTTTCAGCCGATTCATCAATTCCAGTCACAGCCAGCTCAGCCACAGTATACATCGAACGCACCGTTTCCGCCGAGATTTTCTCATCAACAACAACAACATCACACTCCAGCTGCACCTCAGCAGGAAAAGAAATCGAAAATGGAGGAGATGATGTTGAAGTACATGGAAAATATGGAGGTTTTGATCAAGAGCCAAGCAGTAGCTATTAAGAATTTGGAAATTCAGATGGGGCAGATGGCGAGCATTCTTAACAACAGGCCCCAAGGTTCCTTGCCAAGTAACACAGAGACAAATCCTAGAAGAGACGAGAAGGAACAATGCCAAGCAATATAATTAAGATCTGGGAAAAATCTGACAGACACTATAAGTCGTGCGCCCGCGCCTGAGAACACAAGGAGACCGCGCGGCTGCGCGAGGCAGCGCAGGTGACTGTTGATGAAGAATATAAGGAAAAATCTTATTCGCAACAGGTCGAGAAGGATACAACAGGTTCAGAGGAAAAACCTAAGAGTTCAGTGCCACCAATTCACCCTCAAGTACCGTACCGCAAAGATTAACTAAGCAGAGGGAGGATAAATAGTTTATCAAGTTCTTGGAGGTATTCAAAAAGCTGCGGATCAACATACCGTTCGTCGAGGCATTGGAACAATGCTAAACTACGCAAAGTTTATGAAGGGTATATTGTCAAGGAAGAGAAGACTAGATGAGTTTGAGATAGAAGCCTTGACAGAGGAATATAGTGCAGTGCTTCAGTAGAAATTACCTCCAAAGATGAAGGATCCGGGCAGCTTCACAATTCTGTTCACAATCGGGAAGATGAACTTTAGTAAGTGTTTATGTGATCTGGTGGCAAGTATAAATTTGATGCCCCTGTCAGTATTCAATCAGTTGGGATTTTCGGCTCCAAGGCCGACAAACATATCATTACAGCTAGCTGACAGATCCATCACGTATCCACGGGGAATTGTTGAAGATGTGTTGGTAAAGGTGGACAAGTTTATATTTCCAACTGACTTCATCATCTTAGACTACGAGGAAGACAAGAGCATACCGATCATACTTGGGAGACCATTCTTAGCCACAGGCAAGACTTTTATAGATGTGCAGAAAGGGGAACTTACGATGCGTGTTTATGATCAGGAGGTTACCTTCAATGTCTTCAAAGCCATGAAGTTCCCAACAGATGAAGAAGAATGTTTTCTGGTTGATTTGGTGGATCGAGTCGTAAAGGATGAGGTACAAAGTCTTATGGATTATGAACCATTGAGAATTATTATTGCTAAAAAATTAGAATTGGAGGACGATGTAGTCGACGAACTTGTGCAATACCTGGATGTCATCCCAAAATTTAGGAGATTTGGAATACCGGTCGAGCCATTGACAAAAGTTGGAGAGTCATCAGTCAAATTAAAGCCATCTCTTGAGACACCTCCAAAACTTGAATTAAAACCACTTCCAGAACATCTCAGGAACGCATTTTGAAATAAAGATTCAAAATTACTTGTGATTATTTCTTCTGCACTAACATCTTTTCAGGAAGAAAAACTGCTATGAGTGCTTAGAGAGTTTAAATCCGCTATTGGATGGACTATAACAGATATTAAAGGGATCAGCCCTTCGTTCTGTATGCATAAGATCTTGCTGGGAGATGGGAGTAAACCTTCAGTTGAGCAACAAAGAAGGCTTAATCCGATAATGAAAGAAGTGGTCAAGAAAGAGGTACTGAAATGGCTGGATGTTGGAATAATTTATCCGATTTCAGACAGCTCATGGGTGAGCCCAGTGCAGTGTGTGCCAAAGAAGGGTGGTATGACCGTTGTGACCAATGAAAATAATGAGTTAGTTCCAACACGCACAGTGATGGGGTGGAGAGTCTGCATGGATTACCGTAGGCTCAACAAAGCTACAAGGAAAGATCATTTTCCACTACCATTCATCGATCAGATGTTGAACAGATTAGCAGGTCATGAGTATTATTTACTTTTGGATGGATATTCAAGCTACAATCAGATAATGATAGCTCCAAAAGACCAAGAAAAGACTACCTTTACATGCCCATACGACACTTTTGCTTTTAGAAGGATGTCTTTTGGATTATGCAATGCTCCAACCACCTTTTAGAGATGCATGATAGCTATATTTTCAGATATGGTTAAGCAGAACGTGGAAGTATTTATGGATGACTTCTCGGTCTTTGGGGACTCGTTTGATTTATGCCTCGATAATTTGGTTATGGTTTTAAAAAGATGTGTTGAGAAGAACTTAGTGCTGAACTGGGAAAAGTGTCATTTCATGGTTCAAGAAGGAATCATACTGGGACACAAGGTCTCAAAGAAGGGACTCGAGGTGGATAGAGAGAATCTAGATACGATTGAGAACTTACCACCACCTAATTCAGTAAAAGGTGTTCGTAGTTTTCTAGGACATGCAGGTTTCTACCGCAGGTTTATCAAGGATTTCTCCAAGATTACCAAACCACTGTGCAGTCTATTGGAGAAAGATATACGGTTTAATTTTGATGATGTCTGTGTGTCGGTATTTGAGCACTTAAGGAGAAAACTAACTTCAGCACCTGTGATTACCGCACCGGATTGGGAATTGCCATTTGAGTTGATGTGTGATGCCAGCGACTACGTTGTAGGGGCTGTTTTGGGGAAGAGGAAAGAGAATATTTTTCATGTGATATATTATTCCAACAAGACCCTTACAGATGCACAGCTGAACTACACTACCATAGAGAAAGAATTATTGGCAGTAGTGTACGCCTTTGATAAATTTCGAGCATATCTAATTGGCACAAAAGTGATAGTGTATACAGATCACGCGGGCAATTCGACATTTAATGGCAATGAAGGATGTAAAACCCCGATTAATAAGATGGATTTTACTACTGCTGGAATTTAATGTGGAGATCAAAGACAGAAAGAGCACCAAAAACCAAGTGGCGGACCACTTATCGCGACTAGAGAATACGGAAAGGCAGGCAAACAATAACGTTATGCTCAATGAGACTTTTCCAGATGAGTAGTTATTTGTAGTGAAAGGGGAAGTGCCATGGTTTGCAGATTACGCGAATTATTTGGTAAGTAAGATGGTACCTTCTGATTTAGTGGGTTATCAAAAGAAGAAATTTCAGCATGATGTTAAATGGTATATATGGGATGAGCCGTACTTGTTTAAATAGTGTTCTGATCAAATGATAAGGAGGTGTATTCAATATAGTTAGACCGAGGGGATTTGCAGGATTGTCATGCTTCGGTGTATGGTAGTCACTACGGTGGAGAAAGAACAACGGCTAGAGTACTCCAACCAGGATTTTATTGGCCGACTATTTTCAAAGATGCACATAGTTTTGTCCAGCGATGTGATAGATGTCAGCGAGTAGGAAACATCTCGAAAAGAAATGAAATGCCCCTGAATACAATCCTCGAAGTTGAAATTTTTGATGTGTGGGGAATTGATTTCATGGGACCCTTTTTTTCTTCCTGCGAAAATCTATACATCTTGCTCGCAGTGGATTATGTCTCAAAATGGGTAGAAGTGGTATCTCTTTCGAAAAACACTGCCAAGGTTGTTCTAAGATTCTTACACAGAAGTATCTTCGCGAGATTTGGGACTCCAAGAGCCATTATCAGTGACGAAGGTAGTCATTTCTGCAACAGGCAGTTTACAGCTTTATTGGCTAAGTATGGGGTGAACCATCGCATTGGTACAGCTTATCACCCATAAACAAATGGCCAAGATGAAGTGTCGAATCGAGAAATCAAGAAAATCCTTGAAAAAGTCATGAATCCCACATGGAAGGATTGGTCGTTAAAGTTGGATGATGAAGTATGGGCTTATAGGACTGTATACAAGACTCCGTTGGGCATGTCACCCTATCAGCTCATCTATGGAAAAGCCTATCACCTTCCTATGAAGCTAGAGCATAAGGCATATTGAGCAATTCGAAAGCTTAATTTTGATTTAAATGCTACAGGGGAGAAACGCTTACTCCAACTCAATGAGTTGGATGAATTCAAATTATAGGCATATGAGAATTTGAAACTATATAAGGAGAAGGTGAAGAAATGGCATGACCGAAAAATCATTGAGAGAGCCTTTGAACCGGGACAAAGGGTTTTGCTTTATAACTCCAGACTTAAACTTTATCCCGGAAAGCTGAAATCAAGATGGTCAGGACCATTTACAGTGAAAATTGTCTTTCCGCATAGTGTATGTGACAACCGTAATTTTGTAATTTAATTTTAATATTTATTTGATTGAATAAATATTTTTTGATGAATTAATTATTAGATTAAATAATTAATTGATGAAGTTGTGATAGATTAATTTAATTATATGTGTTACATTTATTAATTTAATGTGGAGAATTTTTTATTATTCGAATTATGTGATTATGTGAGCTTATTGAATTAAAAGAAATATTTAATAAGTCTTTGTTATTTTAATTAATTTAATTATTAATTAGAGATTTAATAATTGATATTATTATTAAATAAGAAAATTTAATTATGTGACTATGTGCATTATTGAGAAATCATTATATTTTATTTAAAGTAAATTAAATAAGATATTGATTTATTTTATAAAGGAGTGTGACATTATTTAAACTATATGATAAAGTTTTATTAAATTAAATGATTTTTAAATCCTACTCTAACTAGCCAAACGTGGCCTTGGTGGGAGTTGAGGGAAGTTACCCATGATGGGGGGTAACTGACCTCTACTGCGTCAGTTTTTCTCCTTTATTATCAGACGTCTTCTCTTTTCTTATTATTTTTCTAAGTTTGGAAAAAATAGAGAGGAGAAAGAGAGAGAGAGAGAGAGAGAGTTTGAAAGTTCAGAGATTGTGAGAGTTAAGAAGAAATTAGGAAAGGTTTCAATCCTACTAATCTACGCTTGGGTAATTCTCTTGAACCCAAATTCTTATTTTACGTTTTTTAAGTTTCATGAATATGGCTTAAAGTCTTCTGTGAATCTCTGCAAATTGGAAAGTTGTTATAAGAATATATGTAATAATTCGAGTTGTATGGCATGTTATATATATATATATATATTGTGTGTTTCCGTATCATCAGTTTCATAAGATTACAACGTATGATTATGGCTTGTTATTTTAAAAATTTACAGAGTACGTGATGTGGCCATATGGCCTTATACATAATTTTTATATGTCAAATATAAATTATTTTGCAAAATTCACGCATTGATATGATTATGCATGTTAAAATAAACAAAATGAAACATGAATGGTTGGATTTGGCTTTATAACGAATCTGTAGCATTAAAATCCATGTTTTTGTTCAAGAACATCAAGAACAGTCCAAGTTGCATGCTTTAATTATGTGATTATGTGTTTTAATGGGTGAAAATCAGTCCATAGATGTTAAGTATTGATTATTTATGAATTCTAGCATGTGGGTATGTCTAAATTCGTGTAAAAATAAGTTGATTGGAAATTTTTAGTCGTGTTCTGCAATTTTCGCGAATTGCAGAAACTGGAACTGGAGTCTCGCGCCGCGGCGCCAACTCCTAGTTCTTTTCCTGCGCCGTAGCACCACCAGACCGCAGCGCCAAGTGCCCAGCCACAACGCCACGGCGCCGCAGCGCTAAGAGCCAGTACAAAAGTGGTGCTGCAGTGCCACTTAGCAGATTGTCCAGAAAATGCAAATTTTTAATGTTCAAGTATAGAAATGAGTTAGTGACGTAGTCTAATGAACATAAAAACTTGTCAGACATATAATGAGATATTAAAATGAGTTTTTACGAAGTCAAGAAGACAATTACATGTTATTTGAATCGTTGATTATGTAATTAACTTGTTGTTCGTGTAGTATTATATTATGTGAAAACAATTATGGTAATTTGACTAAGTATGGTCATGAAGTCGAGATTACACAAAGAATAACTTATGATGTTTAGTATGTTATTATTGACTGGTATTGTGAACGTAATTGATATGTAGGATTTAATTCAAACAACGAGTTTGTTTAAGTGTAATCTACGCACAGGGCAAGTTTTTTTTTTTTGCTAAATTTGTTTGTATATTAAATAAGCAAAACCTTTGGATATTACAATGAAGATCAAATCATAGTCCTCTTCCCCAGAAAGAGCTAAAACACCTAAAAATACTAGGAAACAAATTACGTAACCTTAATACATTTTCCTCAACCCGAGGTTATGTAATTGAAACAAAACATAATATACTACAAACATAAGGATCACCATGGGACCCATTTGTTTACAATGGACTAGATGTGAAGTGCATCAGCCCAAGAGGGGCATCCCACAAGGCACGTGGACCCCACTTACATCAGCCCAACACCAGCAGCACTTTGCCGTAGGACGAGTGCCACCAAACTGCTACAACTGGACCACCGTAGGTATCAGGGCAAGTTTCTAAACCTTATCTTGTTACATTGAACAAGTTTACCAACTCTACATTTACGTTGAGCAAGTTTCTTACCCTAAACTTTCGTTGAGCAAGTTTCCTAATCCTACTTGTTATTGATATATAAGTTGATTAATTCATCTTTCAATATTGATCAAGTTCTCATTATTATTGATCAAGCTTGTCTTATATATTAAAGCTTATTAATCTTCAAGCATGATGTTGTTATACAATAATTATTCTATTGTATACCTTTTTAGATGTTATTCAAGATAAATATTCGTTCACTGTTAAACCTTGTTAGACTAGCGAACCCTTATTGATTCGACTAGTCCATAGTTGATGAGCGTTCTAAATTTTAGAACCTCTTGATGAATTATCCAAACCAAACTTCCTTTGGTGCGGACTCAAATGTCAAAACTGAGATGAACAACCCTGTATAGGGGATTATTTATGTTATAGCGTTAAGATATTGTGCACAGTATGGTACTAAGGACTGATCTCCCTACGTACGAGAAGAAGAGTCTGTAAGACCCCAAATTATTAATAAATGAAATTTAATTTCCTCTATTTATTATTTTGAAATAGTAAGGGTTGATTTGATTAATGTGGTTAGTTATGGGTAAAATACACAAATATTTTAAATAAACAGGTGGTTATAAAATATTCATTGTTGTCGGGGAATATTCGTTTGGACGTGGAATATTCTTGCTGTCGGGGAATATTCGTACGCCGGCGCAGTCTTTTGTGGGCCCCATAACGGAAAGCTATTGGATGAAGAAAACGACAAGTATAAGTTGTTTATAAATAACGGCGCAGTTGTTACTGTTAATACTGTTGGAATACCCGGTGGTTAAAACACAGTAATACGCGTTGTTGCACAGTAGCACACGGTATTGCACCAATTATTGATTCTTACGTAACAAGGCACTACTCAATAATTGTTACAGTAATTACTGTTCAGTATTTTATTTTATTAATTCAATAATTGAAACGTTGATTTTTTTATATTACTGTTGTTTCAATAATTGTCACTACACAGTATTTTCCATTATCGAAGCAATAATTCATATTATCTGAATAATATTATTAGAAAACATTATTGGCAATGTCTAGAAAGTTCTGTCTAAGGAGAGGTTTGGTCACCTAATTGCATGCCAGTAAGGAGAAATTCTTATTGGAAAGCCCCCTCTTTCCTGGGAACGGTCTGGTTGTCAGTACTGTGATTATGTAATATTATTTGTGAATAATTAATTATTAATTTATATGATGAGAAAAATATTGATTTTATGTGGATATAGATGGAGAAATTTTTTAAAGTGACAATTGTTAAAAAATTGATATTTTATCTTTTCTGATAAAATAATATTTTATTATATTATTATAATAGAATAATGATGATATTTTTACAATGAATGTGGGATATATGAGTATATGAGGAGGAAGAATATTTTTGTTGCATTAAATGATTAACACATGTTTTGTGTGTCGGTGGACCCCATTTCTTGACTGAAATTTGATTATAACCTGTAAAATCGTCCGTATGTGGATTTCGGTCAATTTTTGTTTGGAATTTGGAAAAACTTTCTTCTGCAAAGTTGTAGAGAATTGAATTTTCTATAAAAAGTCGCGAGATTTGAATTTTCTGATAAAAGGGCTATTTATTATGAATTATTGAAGTTCTGAAGTTTCAAAATAATTGATTTTTGGAAGTTTTATTTATGTTTTAAAAGAAAAACGTTTTTAAATGTTTGTGGACATCTTTAACATGTGCTAGATGGCTGAAATCAGATTTCAAAGTGGGCGTATGAATTTGTTTTATATATAATATTATTATATTCAATTTTCTGCTTTGGTGTTCTAAGCAATTTTCTATAAATAGGGTGCTTAGGTTAGAATTGAAAATCACACCAGAAATTGAAGTTTTTTCTCTTTCTCTCTCTATAATATCGAGCATATTTGTGAGTATTTAAGTACTTTGAGTATTGCTATACGGTGCAAGTTCTTTCAGCACTATATCCAGTATTCGAGTCAGAAGTATTATTCTTTCTGAGGTAAGGGATGTTATTTTATTCGAAAATGATATTATTTCTTCAATATCATTATGCCAAATTATTGGTTGAAATTTTTTATCAAATTTGGAACTTTTTCATGCCGGGGTTACTATTCACGAGTTACTATTCACAAGTACTATTCATGAAGCGTGATGATTTTTTTGTGAAATTTCTATCTTTTGAGGTCGGAGTTACTATTCACGTATACGGCACTATTCACGAATACGACACTATTCACGAATACGACACTTTTTTCATTTAAAACTAGTTGTCTATTGTATTCTTTTAGATTTTTCCCTGTTGAGGACTAACGATAATTTGTTCTATATTATCTTAGTCATAATGTTATTTACTGGGCTAGTTGAGCTCACCATTTTCCTTGTTGTTCCATTTTTCTTCTCAGGAGGCAAGAATGTAGCGAGTACTAGTCGGGGTGTGGAATGATGGTTCTAGAAGTGGTTCTAGTAGTCCTCACTATTCTATAAAATAATGTATTAATAATTGTAATGAGGACTTATTTGAGTGTGGATATTGTCTAGATGACAATATTTGTATTTAGTCTCACAGTTTTTATGTTGTATTAATAAAGTTGTAGTTGTTTCTGTACCATGTATTTGGCGACTCAGAATGGGTGTTGTATACCTATTTTGGGGGCGTCACAGAGTCCATAGTCTTATGACGGTTAAAGGTTTACAACCTAAGACATAGTTCAAGGTCTTATGACCCTCAGAATTTCTTTTGATTCTTGTTATTCATTCTTGATTCAAAAGTTGAACTTTATGTCAGAAGTTATTATTACTCTCGCATGTTATTATTCATTGTTATATTGTTATACTTATGGGCAATCGTGCTCACTCTTGCGTAATAATAACATTACAGTTAAGAACAAAAGAGCAGACGAACCTTCCACTAGTAAGGGCAAGGGCAAGCTTAGCAAGTAATGAAGACTGTTTTATTAATGTAGTTATAAGATGTAATTAGAGTTGATGTTACTAAGACTTATTTGTTTATGTTTTTCGCGCAGATGTTTTAAGGTTAGAGTAACATGGGATTTATTTATTATTCAGTTGATGTAACCCTATAAGGGGAGAGATTTATTATTTATTCTATCTATTGCATAGTTTGAAATTTATTTATGGATAGATAAATAGATGATGTTTGTACAGTGAACACCAAATCTTGTGGAAATGGAAGTACCGAATTTGGGGGTGTCACAGTGCAATTGAAGTATATGATCAGATTCAGGACAAGCCTTTTAAGGTGAATGGACAACGACTGAAGCATTACTTTGGTGGTGAGGGTGACAAACAGAAAGTCGCTTCAATTCTCTCTTCGACGTGAGAATCTGAGATAATCAAGCTAATTGACTATAACTTAGTGCTTGATGGGAGGCAACCCATTATTTCTATCTCTATTTTCTTTGTATTCAGTCAGTAGATTAATTAGTTAGATTATCTCTATTGCATGTTTGATACATTATATGTTAAGCATAATTGAGTGCGTAGTTGCATTTGCCTTGAGAGGTGTTTGAAGTAGGATAAAGTTTATTTAGTCCTACCTGCTGCTCATTATTTCATGCCTTAACAGTGTGCATTCATGTCCATGTAGGTGTTTACAAGTGCACTAATCACTGATATGCGATTTGGGAGTAAACAGTTTACAGTGCAGAAAGTTACACCACGTGGCCGCGTAGGCCAGCGCCTGAAAGTCAGTAGCTCCTAGTCCTAATCAACAACTTCATTCTTCACTTGCGCACCAGCGCGCGATTTTCTCTGCATAGCCGCGCGGCTGCGCACGATACGGGGTCTTGAAAAGTCATTTAAAACCTAGTCGTGGCTTATTTGGTTTATCACGTGATAAAACAGGAGTGAACCCTTCAGTTCTCCACACAACTCCTCAGTTCTCATAAAAACTCAGACTCACGATTTCTCTATACCTTCAAAAGTTCAGATTCACGCTCTCCTACACGGGTGTAAATCTAGGGTTATAGCTTGCGTGCGCCACAAAGAGTTTTGGGGTCAGTAGTTCTTATTCAGTATCAAGAAAATCATCTACATTCTCTCTATCATCTGCACATGGGTTCCAAAAGAGAACGCTCCATCCCCATCTCTTCTTCATCAGAATCTTCCTATAGTAACCAAGAAGAGGATTTCGCGGACTATAGAAAATTTATCAGTTTGGAAGCTCAGCAAGAGTATTATAGTATTGTGGCCAAATCCTTTATGAAGGAACGGGGGTTTAAACCTGAAAAGCAAGATGGCCAACTATGAAATATGATACGTAAAAGAGACTGGGTTGGTTTGGCTGCAACTCCTATGCCTATTCCCATAGGCGTTGGTGCAAGAGTTCTACGCGAATGCTAAGGAGATGAAAGGAGGGATAACACTGGTTCGATGAGTGTAAATGGACTTTCGACCACCAGCGATCGGAGCAGTCTTCAGAATAAACGACGCACCACTGACCGGGTCTGCTAATTGGGTCATAGGTTCACATTTGGTGACAGACTTAGATTTAGTGATTTCTAAATTGTGCATTCCGGGCACCAAATGGAATTATAAGGCAGGGACGACCGAGCCAAAATCTTTTCCAGCATCCGCCTTGAATCGATATACTAAGGCATGAAATCTGTTTATCTGCGCCAAATTAATTCCATCAGCTCACTAGCATGAAATAACCACTGAGCGGGGTATCATTTTATGGGGCATTATCAAAGGCAGGTACATTGACATCAGCCATCTTATTCATCAGAACATGCTACGTTATTTGCGGGGGAGCACGACTGGGAGTATTCCACACACGTCTGTGGCAGCCATGCTGTGTACACAACAAGTAGTCCCGTGGAATAATGAGCAGCTGCATAACCCGAACCATGATATCATGCATGCTACTATTGCCAAATTCAAGGATTGGACGGGTGGTGAACCGCATCCGCGAGGACTAGGTTTTATTATCCATCCCACCTACTTAGAGACATCATAGTAGCCCCTCAGACCAATGAGGCCAACCCCTCGGCATGACCACACGCTCCTCATGGTGATTGCCAGCTCCAAAGGTTGGAGCGGCGAGTCGATGCCATATATGACAATTTTGGAGCGTCTGCTACGAGTCTCACGAGGGCCTTGGCCGAAGCTTTTGCGCAGCAAGGAACAATGTTAGGATGGCTGTAGTTTAGGACTGCAGTGCCATATCCACCACTAGTTTCACCACCCGAGAAGGGTGGTCAAGCCGATCATTAGGGGAGTTTTCTGTACCATTTACCTTGATTCAATGGGGGCATTGAATATTATAAGTTTGGGGGTATTGGGATAGTAGTATAGTTGCAGAATTTTTTTAATTTTTAGTTATTATTGCTTGTGTTAGGACGCTTTAGTTTGCATGTCTCACATTGTTTAGCTTTATAGAAATTTTTGCCTAGCCAATGATGATAGTGAATTGTGAAGGATTTTAAAGTGTATTGGATAACATGAACGTAGTTATAATGTTTTACACGATGGAATTCATGTTGCTGTTTAAATGCATTCAGTTTTCACGGATGTGTTCACAATCACTTGCAGGTATAAGAATTATGTGTTGCATTACTTTGTTAGAAAATGTAGTTTTAAAAAGAGAAAAATGTGGAACATGCATGTAGACTTGACAAATATTGACATTCGGGGCCCTAACTACTTGAGTAAGTACGCCCGAGGGGATTGTCTCTACACCTAGCTCCCTAAGGTCTTTCATGGTCTGGGAGTCATTGGTTGAAAGCTCGCTAAGTGGTAGCAGTGTTGCCTAATAGAATAAGGCATTGCACAGTCATGTATAAAAAAATGAAAAAGAAAAGAAAATTAGCAATAAACAACGCTGGAAAGAGCAAAAATTGCCCTCGTGAGTAGCAATAAAGTAGGTAAGCCCATTGTTGAACTTTAGTTTGCTTGGATATGTTGGAACAGTCTTCGTTGCATAAGTATACATGATTCTTAATTTAGACTATAATTTTCTATTTTGAGCAGTTTAGCATATGTATTCTTTGCTTGAATCAAGTTTTGGTGAACACTATACACACACACAACATTTCTATAGCATGTATGAATTATCCGAGTGTATGATGTTATGACCACAGTTTAGTTTGAAGTTGTATTTTTGAATCTGGATAATTCGCTGAGGCATTTTGGACTGAAATTCTGTTTAAGTTGGAATGATGTGAGACTTGTTTGCATAGTAGTTTAGCTGCATAGTGGTGTTTTTGCATTGACATTGTTATTTAGCATGCATTACTTGAGGGCAAGCAATAGTTCAAGTTTGGGGGTATTTGATAAGTGGGTTTTACACCTACTTATTGGGTATCAATTTACGCAAATTATGCCCATCTCAAGTACATTTCAATCTGTTTTAGTTGTATTTCATGTTATTTTGCATTGCATTTACTTAAAACAACTTTTGGTGAAAAAGTACAGGAAAAAGCCTAATTTGGTGGTATTTGAGGGCACGAGGCTAACGGACGCATGAAGTGGGGCACAAGCTGGGAGATGAGTGGCATGAGGATCAAATGGAGTAGAAGATTAAGCATGGATGGACAAAGGAAGGGTGCAGCAGAACAGATCAGTGCAACAGCAGAATTAGAGTTCAGATTGTAGAAGTCGCGAGACTGTGCGACATAATAGCCTTGAGAGCGCGCGCCCATGCGAGTACTCGGTTGGACAGAGCATGCGCGAGGAACACACTGGAGGGCCGCACGGCCGCGTGCGATGCTGAAGCTGCTGATTTGTTTTATTTTAATTTTTAATTAAATGAGTGGTAATTTGTTTTAAACGATATCTGACTGATGTCAGACGCACAAGGGGAGAACTTTTGACTTATTTTCCTAATAGAAACTAGGGTTTTATATTGGGAGAGATTTCAACGAAGAACAAAACCTAAACTCCATCTTTTCTAACTCTTCTTGGGATTTTCTGTCATTGTGGATTATTATTAAATTTTTTTCTAGATTTATATAAGGATTTGAATGTTAACTTTGGTTTATAATCTGCAATTGGGTTTGATCATTTCTATCTTTCATCTTTCAATTGTGTGCTTGATAACCATGTTTAGCTTTGATCCCATAATGGCTTTTGGTTCAGTTATGAACTAATTTCCATTATGGGATTCTAATGGATTTTAATATGTAGTTTTGTTGCATGCTTGATTGCTAGGGCTGTTTTACATATCATATGGGAATTCTATTATGGTTGTTTTATATGTATGAATGCTTGATCACCATTCGTTTTAGTATTTGCATGGAATTGACAATGAACATGCGAGTATGGATTGTAGTCATAATAGCATACGTATATGGGGTTGTTTTATATGGCTTGCATATTTCGTGAATGAGATAGACATATACTTATTCACCGTATGAGTTAAAATAAGGGCTTGTGCTTAAAATTAGTATGATTGCAATTTCACATAGACATATAGTGATTTTGGTTATATTGATGATTACATAGAGTCTATCATTTGTGGATGTTATGTGAGTAGGTCATTGTGCATTGAAAAATGGCTATGACTCTATTAGTGCTCTTGGCTATTTTCCTATGATATGTGAACAATTCTTGCATGATAGTGGTAATTAGATAAAATATTAAATGAAGTTAGGATCCTATTATTTCCAGATTTGATTTGATTTATTCCATTCTTATTCTCATTTTATTTATTATTTACAATTAGAATAATTCACACTTTTGATCTTTAGTTTTTTTTTGTTATCCGTGGGTTTTCGACCCGCAGGCCGACTAATCCCCCGAGCCCAGTACCAGAGCGGTTTGTTACCCAACTTGCGCCAGGGGTACCGCGGCCACCATGACCATTTCTGGCTTAACAAATTAACCTCCTGCCCCTGAACCAGTTCACCGGAAGAGTTATTAATAGAAAGGATTTTGTTTGTGTTCCACCTGCTTTTCACCAGATTGGAGAAAAATTTGGTGTTTCTATCCCCTGTAGCAAGCCAGGTAGCTTTGGATTTCTGGTGGAGAAGAGTTTCCTCTAGAGCCAATGAATTCCAAAGAACATGAAGGCAGCTCTGCTCCTGGGAGATGAGATCCGAATCAAGTGGGCTGTTAGAAAGCAAGGATTGAACTCTGTGAAGATTTGAAGTTGCTTCCTTAACTGAAGATGATAGATTCCCAATGGATTTGTTGAGGGTAGCTAAGGCTCTTTTAGTTCTCTTGAGCTTGGTAGTCAGGATATGAAAGGGGTTACCTAGGTCGGGTTGTAGCCAGGCAGAAGATACACAGTCATGAAAGCCATCCAAGAGGATCATGTGGTTGAAGAACTGGAAAGGCTTCATTGACCTTGTAGAAGGAATGCCAAGGTTAAGCATAACAGGAGAGTGGTCAGACATTCCTCTAGGAGCAAAGGTAGCTTGAGCAAGGGGAAATGAGCTGAGCCATGAGGCATTTCCCAAAGCTCTATCAAGCTTTTTATGGATTGGATTTTCAGTTTGACAGTTCTACCAAGTGTAGAAGGGACCAATGCCCCTAATGTCATCCATTTCAAGATTCTGCAGGCACTCTTTGAAATCCTCTATACCAGAGTCCCATTCGGTATCAATCCTGTTAGTTTCATTAAGGTTTCTGATAGCATTGAAGTCACCCAAGACACACCAGTTGAGAGAGGAACTAAGAAAGGACAATTCAGCCCATAAGTCTTTCCTTTCCGATAAACAATTCAAACCATAAACAAAAGAACCCAAAAAAGTACAATCATTAGCTAAATGCTTGATGTTGCAATGAATAACTTGGGAGGATACAAAAGGATATCCACTTGCCAAATATTGGGGTTCCATCCAACCCAAATTCTGCTATTATAGTGGTGATCATAATTATAAAACCAAGTCCAGTTCCTACAAATATTATTGGAGATTCTACTAGCTTTATGCTGCTTGACTCTGGTTTCCAAAAGATCAATGAGGGAGATACTATTATCTAAAATTAACTGTTTAACATAAGCCTGTTTTGGCTTATTATTCAGACCTCTAATATTATATGTCGCTAATATTAACATAGAAAAATAGGGGGAGTAGTGATTAGCAGGAGGATTTACCCCCACGGCCCTTGCCTTTATTCCTACGCTTTGCATCTTGAGAAGGTTCCATCCCAGATCTTTGCTTATGCTTCAGGTCCTTGTCCTCCTTCTCATCTATAGCAATTAGCTTGTTCAGTATAGGGTAGTTTACAGGGGGTGAATCCAGATCAGAGGGAGTGAGAGCATTAGTGACAATAGCATTTGCAATGGGGGAGAAAGAGTTGGGTGAGGCCAAGATAGGAAGAGAAGGAGTCGGATTTTTCCCAACTTTGGCACCTCGGGAAACAGTAACCCAGTCGTTTGCATGAGTATCAGCATGTGGATTGTTGACAACATCAGGAGCAGGAGTGGGAAGTAAAGGGTCAGGGGCCGAAGTGCCATCAGCAGGTTTAGGAGCAGATTCTGATTGAACATTTGTTTTGGGCACCCATTTAAAATTTGATTTGGGTCATTTCAAAGGAGAATGGCCAAATACTTTGCAGGTGGGGCATGATGGTGTCCTACTATGGTATTCAACATTAACCGAGACAATAATGTCTTCAGAAGTTTCTTCATTGAGAACAGCAACATTGATAGAGGAAGGGAAGGAGAATGAAGCTTGGACTTCAATGCAGACTCTGGCAAAGTGCAATAAGTCATGCTTGGAAGTCATTTCAACAGTAAACAGCGGCTTACCTATGGCACGAGCAAGGTAGCTAATACCCTCATCAGACCAGTAGGAAAGAGGAATTTGGCTAAGCTTTACCCAAATGGGAAATTTGAACTGGTCAGATTTTGAAAATTCAACTCCTTCTTTCCAAGGTTGTAGGACAATCATTTTTGAGGCGAAGTGCCAAGGACCCGAGGCAAGGACATTGTCTCTATCAGAGACAGATTTGAATTTGAAAACATAGTAGCCTTTGCTATAGAGAAAGACACTTGTGAGACCCATGTTGCCCCAAAGGCGTTTGGCAATGGGTTCAACAACCTTGAAAGGGATGTTTGAGTGCAAGAAATAACCCACAAGGCTGGAAGACCAGAGCTGATTTCCACGTTTGAGCACATCAGTGGGAGGTTTAACTAGAATCTGACCATCCTCGGATAAGGGAGGGTGGTAGGAAAGAGAGCGGGAATATTTTCCCGAGCTAGTAGAGACCACATCACACCAGGATTTAGGTGGACCAGGGTTCAAAAGAGGGTTTTCACCTTGCTCAACCGGAGATGCAGCAGGTTGAACAGCAGCTATAGCAGATTGCACCACAAGCTTCGTTCCAGAAACCTCACCCACACATGTAATAGGGTCCAGAGGTTTGCCAAGGATAGTCTGGTCAGAAACAGAGCAAGGCGCCAGCAAAGGTGCATCAGAAGTTCTTTATGGACTTTCAACAGACATCTTGTGGGCCTGACCTATATTTGCTAGTTTCCCATCAATAACAAAAGCGTTGATATCGTTAGCAGAGAGTCCATGCGCCAACAAGCAGTCCATAAGATCTGCATTTTTCTTTCTTTCAAATAAAACTTCTTCTCGATCCTTTTGAGAAAAGTGTTGTGCAGCTTTGAAAATCTCAAAAACATTAGATTCAAGAGCTTGACCCAAGTTGCTTTCTAACTCATTTGCTAATGAAGTAGAGTTTTCAGAGCTTAGATCAATAGCAACATGATTTGGGTCTGATTCCAACATTGCAAACGAGTCAAGTCCCACGTTGAGGGATAGGTCAGCGGAGACAGCCATGTCAGCACTGCTAAGCACCAAAGGAGAGGAAAGAGAAGGAGAGTTTGGGTTTGAGACACCAAATTCAGCAAAAAAATCCCTAGAAACAGAGCTCAGGGAGTTCCCAGCAGAGAGATGAGAATGGCTAACCATGGAAGCGAGGGAGTAGACGACGGAGGAGAGAAGGCCGGAAGGGAGGGAACGGTGGCTGGAGAATGGAGGAGAAGGAAACTAGAATGGGTAAACAGAAAACGTTTGGTAAAGATAGAGAGGTAGGTGAGGTTGAGCGGGAGATTAAAAAAAGAAAGAAAAAGGAAGTTAACGGTAATGAGAGAAAGAGTAAATGGACGGGAAAAAGTGGTCTAAAATCCTAGTGAGAAGGGAGAGCAAAATCTAGAGAGAGAAACTAACCCATACTCTGCTATGAATTTCAGTCCTCATTACACTTATTATCACACTAAGTAGTGAGGACTGGTATAGCCACCATATCGGACCATCACTCCGTTCCCCGACTCGTCCTAGCTATATTCTCATTTCCTAAAGAGAATAGTGAAAGAAAAGGGTGAGTTCAACTAGCCCAGTAAGACATATTATGACTAAGATAATGAAGAATAAATTATCCTTAGCCTTCAACATTATAACATCTGATAGAATACAATAGACAATAAGTTTTAGATCAATAACTGCAGCGGAAAAAGCAATCCATTAGAAGAGTCAAGTAGAGCATGATATCTACTATCTTATATGATTTAAAAGTTTATCATCAATTTAACCCTGTAATACTCATCAACAATTCTTTATTATACACAAGACAAATAGAACTTTCATCACCTGTCTTCACCTGAACCACCAAAGATGTTAGTTAAATTCACAATTCATGTTTATAATAATGTGAATCAACAGTTCCTCCTTGCCACAAAGGCATAATAGAACATTTACTCAATATCCTTACCCCAAAGGCTAAATATATTCAAATGTAATAACAATGATCATACCAATCAGTTGTCTGTCTTTGCAGTACTGGCCAAAGATATTCAACTATAAAACCAATGGTCATGATTAAACCAATCAATTACATATCAGTGCACTACGACCAAAGACATTCAACTGTTAACTAATGGTCATGATTCTGCCAATCACATCATCGAATTATCCCTGCACTACGACCAAGGATATTCATTAGTATCACAAGTGGTCATGATCATGTCATACACCTGTCCATCTTTGCACTACGGGCCAAAGCTATAAATTAACAGTTCATCTTTGCACAACGACCAAAGATATTAATCAACAGTTCGTCTTAGCACGCAAGCCAAAAATATACTATTGTAAAACCAATAATCAAGAGTCCATCTTTGCACGTAGCCAAAGATATACAACTATAAAACCAATAATCAATAATTCGTCTTTGCACATAAGCCAAAGATATAAAAATGTAAAACAAATAATCAACAGTCCATCTATGCACGTAAGCCAAAGATGACTTTCATCACAATATAAGCATGAGGATGATGACAATGATATAAGCATTAATCAAACGAAATCAAGGATAAATATTAAAGACTTTAAATTTCTCCAGAGTTTAAAAATATCCAAATTATAAACATGATACCGCTTTGTGGAGTAAAATTCAAGAATAATATTTATATACCAAAAATAATTTGGACAGAAAATAAATATATATTTTTGGATAAATAGTATCCCGTGAATAGTAACTCGTAAATAGTACTCCATATTCGTACATAGTACCGTATACATAAATAATGTCATATACGCAAATAGTGCCATATACATGAATAGTATCGTATACGTGAATAGTAACCTCGACACAAAAGATAAAATTTCACAATAAAATTCATATTAATATTTATGACACTTTAATCCAAATGTTATAAATCACTTAATAATCTAACAATATAATATTATTAATATTATCATAATATTTTAATCATTTCTAAAACTTATAAACAATTTATTTTAATTATTTACACTTTACTAATTAATGCATTTAATCATCCTAAAATGCCAAACTCATAAGATTTCATCACCAATAACCAAAACTCTCATACAAAATCTGCATATACCTTATATAGGATTCTCAAACCATAAAATCCTATTTTCCAATTTTCTTACTTCACATAACATATTTAATTCATTTACTCATAACTAGTCCATTTTCATGAAAAATACCAAATCAGTACAAACAAATTTTTGTTTCTGGGATTTAGCAGAATATAGTCCCATATTGAACATATATTTTTCTCAGAATTTTTAAAATTCATTTACTATTTTTCATATGACTAAACTGCCGAATATTTAGACATTTATCAAAAATTGTACTTTTGTCCAAAAATTTCGAAATTTACAGGGTATACTGCTGTTATATAGATGTACTCCCAATAAAAATTTCATCAATTTTGGAGATAACCACAAGGAGTAGTTAATCCTAATTCCCAGTCTCTATGGGCTTCTTGGGTTAGAGTGTATCATTTATACTCTAAACATTTTTGGGTTCTGAAGATTCCAAATGATTGTTCATGGATATGGAGAAAGGTTCTGCAGTTGAGACCTCTTGCTATGAAATATATTCGGTTCCGTATTGGAAATGGTGAAAGTACTAGTTTGTGGTTTGATCCTTGGATGAATGCAAAACCCCTGGCTATAAATTCTCATTCCTCTTTGATTTTCAATTCTGATTTGGGCCATAATGCCACAGTGAGTGATATTATCCGAGATTCCTCTTGGAACCTCCCTTCTTCTAATCATAATGATTTTATTGTCTTTCGAGATTCTTTTGATCTAAATAGGTTATGTGATTCTTCTAGACCTGATGAGATTCTCTGGGAATCTGTGAATGCCAATGAGGTTAAAGCCTCTACTCTTTGGAGTTCAATTAGACAGGTGGGAGTTGCTGTCTTTTGGGACAAATTAGTGTGGCATAAGGTTTTGATCCCTCGGTACTCCTTTACCCTCTGGTTGGCTTTCCACCAAGGGTTGCGTACAAAGGATAGATTGATCAGTTATGGGATGCATGTCAATCCCTCAGGTATTCTTTGTTCATCCCATTCGGAATCCTTTGATCACTTATTCTTTCAATGTGACTATTCTTTTAGGGTTCTGCTTTTTGTTCTTAGACAGTGTGGGTGGAGGGGCTTTAGTCGGTCTTGGAGTTCTATATCGAGCTACCTAATCCATTACTCAAATTCAACCTTTCATCATAGTCTACTCCATCTTGGGTTCGCAGCAGTGGTCTACCGTATTTGGAATGAACGTAACGCGGGGATTTTCAGTCAAAAGTTCGGTTCTGCTCAAAACCTTGTCACTGACATCCTTCATTTGCTCAAATGTCAACTTCATACAAATGCAAAATTCCAAAAACTAAAATCAAGATATGGTTTGGGTCACTTTTCTTTAAACAATGTATGATCCCCCTGTTCTTTAGCAATGCCTATGTTCTGTTTTGGTTGTTTTATGGCAGGATTTTTCGGCTTGAATTGGTCTTGGGTCTGTTTATTGGGTCAGCTCTGGGAAGTATATGCTTTGCTTTGCATATGCAGGTTCTGTTATAGTTTTCTCTTGTTATGGTTGCTGCTGTTGCAGAAGTTGTGGGGTTTTTTTTCCTGTTTCGCACTCTGGTTGGTGTTGGTAGGTATTGGCTGTACTGCTACAGGTGTGGCAGCTATGGTCGCATTGCTTCTGGTCCTTGCCTAGTTTGGTGGGTTGCTGCAGTAGGATCTGTTGGTATTGTTAGAATCTGTAGGATCCTTCTTGGGTTTCTTTTGCAGTCTTGGGTTTGTAATATAGCCTTGAAAGTTGCAAGTTTCTTCTTTGAAAGTTGCAATTTGCTGTGGTTACATTGTTTATCATGTATAAGCTGTGTTGGGATTTTGAAGCTAGGATTTGCTGCCTTTTGGGCAGTGGCTGCTGCAATTCAGTCTCAATGTTTTTTCCTAGTATGATATGCTGCTGGTTCTTAGCTGGGACTTTTCAATAGTGATGGGCTCTTTGCCCTCTGCTGGGTTCTTTGTTTGTTGTAGCTGGGGTTATTCTATGTCTTTGTCTCCTCTCCATTGTCTGCTTGTTGCTGAAGCCATGTTGAGTTCCAATATGGCAGCTTTGGGTTGTCCCGAGGCTTCTTTTGGCATCTAGCCTGTTCAAGTTCGTTGTGGTGGTTAGCAGGGCATCTGCTGGTGCAATTGCTGGTGTGGTTCATGCTGCAATTGCTGGTGTAGTGGTGCATGCTGCTGTGAATCAGGCTTTGTGCTTCTATTGCTCTGCTGGCAGCTTCCTTCTGATGCTTGGGTTTCAACTGTTGCTAGTCTACTTCTACTCTCTATGTAGCTGATGCTGCTACTGCAAACGGTTTAGTACATATTGTTAAGGGACTGCTATCTCAAGCTTTCTGGTTTAGGGATTTGTCTAGTTGCTCTATGTTGGGATCTGTCTAGAAGACCTTTTTCAATGGGGTTGTTTTGCTCCTCACGATTAATAGCTGCTAGCTTGCGTGGGGTCTGATCTTGGTCAGCTGCTTGGCGTTAAGGGTTCGGGTCTGCAGTTGGTTTTGTATGCTGGATGCAGTCTACTATCAGTCGTCTGCTGGGTTTGTTGCTTGCTGTGGTTTTCGGCTGGCTGCTCTCTGCTGGCTGTTCTCTGCTGCTGTGGTCATGGATAGCCTATTCTCCTTTATTTTTGGCAGTTTGTGCTATGTGGTTAAGTCATTGTTTGGTTGTATATTGTTGTTGCTTTGTTACATGTTGAATCCTTGTATGCTAGTGACTAGCTTGGGTTTACTACTGCCATCATAGGGCCTGTCCTATGATGGCTATGGTATTCTTATGGGGCCTTTGACCCCATGTACTTTGTATTTTTTCTTCCTTTTATTCAGTCTAAATTTAGCAAAAAAAAAAGTTATAAGAGTTTACTTTTAAAATAGTATTTTCCCATAAAATTCATAACTCCTAATCTATACATCTAAAAATCGCCATTTTTGGACACAATCTAGAAAACTCATCAAATTATCATTTCAAAATTTTGGCATCTAATATTCATACGAATACGAATATAATGAATATTGAACGATAATAATATTCATCAAATTATCATTTCAAAATTTTGACACGAATATAATGAATATTGAACGATAATAATATTCATACGAATACGAAAAATAATATCTCTTCAGAATATAAAAATAATAACCCTTACCTCAGAAGAAAATTGGATATTGGAATACTGAAGTAGCAGACTACTCTTCTTCTTTCTTTCTATAGCTTCTATCTCTATAATTGCTCTTGTGAGACTTAGTGAATTGGTGAGAAATGAAGGAAGAATGAGCTTCTATTTATAGAAAAATATAGTTTCAATAATTGCACATTTTGGGGCTCAAAATATTACAGTATAATACCTCCATCTTTTTCTTCATTTTTAATTTAGTCCTACAAGTATTATCAAACTTGCACCACCTCCCCAAATAGTAAATCATGTGAATCAATAGTAAATCATGTGACTCAATAGTTCTAAACATGTGAAAAAATTAATTATAGTATAATACAGTCATCTATACATCCATTTTTAACTTAGTCATACAAGTATTATCAAACTTGCACCAACTCCCTTATTAGTAAATGAATGTGATTCAATAGTACACACATATGAACAAATAATTAAAATCATGTGAATTAATAGCATTTAAATTCTCATTTATCAGATTAATTACTCGATTGGTCAATATAACATCCAGACATTAATTATTATCGAATTAAATGTCGATTCCCACTAACACTAATAATCCCAACACAATGGAACTATCAATTTCATCTTTAATCAACACGACCTTATTCATCATTAATATTATAACTCACAATATTTAACAACCAAGTCATTCCCAAGAAAGAGAGGGCTTTTCGATAAGGATTTCTCCTTATTGGCGAGCAATTAGATGACCAAACCTCTCATTGACAGAACTTCTAGACATTGTCAATATTATAAATAATAATATAAATAACTTTGTCGTCTCAATTATTGAATTAATAATATAACATATTATGCAGATGATACTGTGACAACAATTGAATCAATAATATGAGAGATATGATGGAGCAATTACTGTACCAATAATTGAGTATAATTGAGTGATTTATCACGTAAGCATCAATAATTAATACCGTGTGCTACTATTCAACCACACGTATTACTGTACTTTTACTACCGGTTATTTTATGACAACTTGCTTACTTTGAAAAAAATTTCACATATCACCCTTAACTTTAACCTTTTATTAATTTAACCATTTACTAAATAGAATAATTATAAGAAAATTGAATACTTTCATTTCATAAAATTATGGGTCTCACGCTTAGGGTTTCGTCGGGTGAATAGTATCTATTTCGTCCTTTTCCACAGAAATATTTTATTTTTGTCTTGAAAATTATTACTCGTTCAGTCTAGCTCGTAGCCAAAATCCTCCCGACTTATAATCATCCTAGGTTCTAGAACGATTAATAAACACATAACACATAATATTATTAATAAAAATTTATTTTATTAATAACTAATTCTTTAAACTTAAATTATGTACGATCCAAATTTTTGGATCGTTATAACATGGATACAATCAAAGAAAGTAACAAAAATAGACATCTGAGAAAAAAACAAAAATTTAATTTTTCTGTGAATAGTGTCGTATTCGTGAATAATGTCGTATACGTGAATAGTAAGCCCGACATAAAAAGACAAGAATTTCACAAGAAAAATCTTACCAATATTCTGGCATATTGATATTCAAAGAAATAATATCATTTATAAAAAAAATAACATCCCTTACCTCAAAAAAATAGTACTTCTAGCTGGAATATCAGATATAACGCTAAAAGGAACTTACACCGTATAACAACAATCAAAGTATCAAAATACTCACAAAAATATGCTCGATAATATAGAGAGAGAAAATTTCAGTTTCTGGTGTGATTTTCAATTCTAACCTAAGCACCCTATTTATAGAAAAATGCTTAGAACACTAAAGCAGAAAATTTAATAAAATATTAATATTTTCAAAATAAATTCCTACGCGCACCACACCTGACCAAAGCATCAGCCACAAGTGGGACCCACCTCACAAAAAATAAAATAAAAAACAGTTTTCTTAATAAAAAATATTTATAACTCAAAAAATTAATTATTTATGAACTTCAATAATTCATAATAAATAGCCTTTTTATCAGAAAAATTCAAATCTTATGTTCATTCCATAGAAAATTCAATTCTCTACAACTTTGTAAGTTTATGTTTTTTCAAATTCTAACCAGAAATTGACCGATATCCATAAACGGACGATTTTGCATGCTATAATCAAATTTCAGTCAAAAATGGGGCCCACCAACATGTTTAAGATGTTTTTAGTATTTATTGTAACAAAAATACTCTTCCTCCTCATTTATTCATATATCACACATTCATTGTAAAAATATTACCATTATTATATTATTGAAATATAATAATATATTTAAATGAATTATTTTATCAGAAAAGAAAAAATATCAATTTTCAACAATTGTCACCTTTCTAAAAAATTCTCCATTTATATATCCACATAAATAAATATTTTTCTTATCATATAAATCAATAATTAATTATTTATAAATAATATTATAGAATCACAATAATGACAACCAAGCCGTTCCCAGGAGAGAGGGGTTTTTCGATAAGGATTTCTCCTTACTGGCGCGCAATTAGATGACCTAACCCCTTTCTTCGACATAACTTTCTAGACATTGCCAATAATGATATCTAATAATATTATTAAAGTAATATAAATTATTGATCTGATAATAGAAAATATTGTGCAGTAACAATTATTGAACAACGATAATATAAAATATCAACATAGCAATTATTGAATCAATAAAATAAAATATGGAACATTAATTACTGTAACAATTATTGAGTAGTGCCTTCTTATGTAATAATCAATCATTGGTGCAATACCGTGTGCTACTGTGCAACACCGCGTATTACTATTTTTTAACCACCGAGTATTCCAACAGTGTTAACGGTAAAAACTACGTCGTTATTTATAAAAGAAAATTATACTTGTCATTTTCTTCATCCAATCGCTTTTCGTTATGGGGCCCACACAAGAATGCTTCGTCGTACAAATATTCCTCAAAAGTAAGAATATTCCACGACCAAACGAAAATTCCCCGACAACAATGAATATTTTATAACCACTTGCTTTTTTAAGATATTTCCGCATTTTATCCATAACTAACCACATTAATCAAATTAACCATTACTATTTCAAAATAATGAATTGAGAAAATTCAATTTCATTTATAATAAGTTGGGTTCTTACATTATCTGCTTTAGTGTCCTTGATTAAATATTCAAGATAGAGAATAATTGATGAGAAGTGTGTTAACTTAAATGAAGCAATAAGTGAAGTTGTGATCTTAAATCTTTGTAATCTTAAGTTAACTAGTGGAATTTAATAGTAGTTTAATTATATAATTTGAAATTCATTCGTTTAAATAAGATTGAGTTGGTTCTGGGTTAATACTTGGTGATTTTTATAAAATAATTCCTCGTGGGAACGATACTATACTTGCACTTTATTACTTATTGACCACGTATACTTGCGTGTTGTGCGTAATTAGATTTTACCCAACAGTAATTAGAAATTAAACATGATTTAGAAACCATAATTTTCATTTTGAGAAACTAAAATTTTTCATTTTTGGCCTAATTATAAATCCTAAAAAAATTAAAATTTATGGAACCTTAGGGTTAAACCCTAAAGGTTAAACCCTAAGGGTTTGCCAAGTTACTTTATTGGCATTAAAATCAAAAGACAAAAACTATTATAACCCTCTTACATTATTTGAGATAAACTTGTAGATCTTGGTCTATTAGGAGTTGTTGGCCAACCCTAAGCTTATTCGTGTGCTAGGAAACTCCATCTCTCAGCCTTATACTTCAGCCATACACATTATATACATCGTATATAAGGATCAAGAGAGAGAAAATCACATTTAAGCTTCATTTTTATGCAAACACTCATCCAAAGTTCTCTCTCTCTCTCTAAAACCCACGAATTATAGTAGCATTTCAGTCCCAAAATCAAGCCCCACTACCTCCATTAATAGATCAGTAGCCAAGAATCAAAAGTTTGTTTGTAAGGTATAAAATCCTAGAACTAAATCTGATCATTAATAATGTGTTAGATGTTAAGTTTTTTGTGTTAAACATGTTTATAGTGTATAATGATGATCTAGGTTGATAAATGTTAGATCCATAACATCTATAGGCTCAGATTTGATGATTATGCAAATCTAGAAAAAGTTGAAAAGTTGTCTGACAATGAATGTCAGACCTCATAAATCTTTGTTTGTTATGTGTCTTTGTTGTTTAAAGGTCTGATCATGTATTATGTTATGAGATCTGTACTCTGGATCTTGATTCAAGGTCAGAGCATGAACAAACTGCATGATATGACTGGACAAAATCTGGGTAACCAAGATTTTTCCCAAAACGGTCTGACAAGAACTTTGTGGCCTCTGATCTTACTGTTTGTTGTTGCTTTGTTATTTTTATTTCATCTAAGTTGTAGTATGTTGTTTAGACTACATTCCCATGCCTTAAGATCACTTAATTGATAAACAGGCTGGATTTAGTGGCCGGTCAAACTAGCCAAGTCGAGCACGTTTTCTGTTTTCTTGGTAACCAAGAAAACATATGAACATGTCGTCTGACATGGTTTGACCGGATCATAACTGTTAAGACTGTTGTTATTAGATCGATTTTATGTAATAGATCTACTCTCTTACATGTTGGCTACATACTTCAACTTTTAAATCACAAAATTATTGCACAGATTTCAAGTTGTGGAAGCCCAAATATGGTCAGTCGAACTATTCTTCATTTCTGGGTAACCAAAAAAATGAAGAACGACTCTAACAGTCACTTTGCATGCTCAAATCTTTTTCATGATATGATTTTTGATCATGTTTGATGTAGGATCTTGTAGTATTACACTAGTTCTACATGATCTGATCAAAATAATTCCAAGAAACATCAAGATCTGACAGCTATAGATGATCAAACATGGCCACTTGGTAACTGATATTGGGTGTTCTTGGTGCTCAAGAACACCAAAGGCTACACTTTCTGTCGCTAAAGGCAATAGCGACAATTTATTTAATTTAATTTAATTTAATTTCTAAAAATCATTTAAAAATAGTAATTAATTTATAAAAATTCAAAAAATAGTTTTAATTTTTTTTAAGTTATAAAAATTAACTTTTAATAATTTGAAATATTTTTCATTAATATTATTATTTATTTAAAAATTATTGATATTTAATTTTTTAAATAAATGCTTTAAATAAATTAATTAAAATGATTTTATTATATTAAAAATAATTTTAAATTATAATAAGGTATTTAAAAATATTTTAAGTTATAAAATATAACTTATAATATTTTAAAGTAAATTTCATTAATTATTTAATATTAATGATATTTAGATTTATTTAATAATTATATTAAATAAATTAATTAAAATGATTTAATATTATAAAAATTATTTTAAATGAAAATAAAGTGTTTAAAAATATTTTAAGTTATAAAATATAACTTTTAATATTTCAAGGTAAATTTCATTAATAAATTAATATTAATGATATTAGATTTATTTATTAATTACATTAAATAAATAGTTTAAAAATGATTTTATTGATTTAAAAATTATTTAAAAAGGATATAAATAATTTAAAAATATTTTAAGTTATAATAAATGACTTTTAATATTTTGATAAATAATGTATTAATATTTAAATATTAATGGTAATTATTCAAAAATAATTTTAATTATTTTAAAAATTATTTAAGGGTAATATTAATACTTTAAAAGTATTTTAAGTTATTATAAATAACTTTAATATTTTGTAAATGATTTCATTAATAGTTTAATATTAATTAAATATTAATGAGAATATAATTATTTAATATTTAAATAATTTAATAATGATTTCGGTGTTTGAAAAATAATGTAAATTATAATAATTAATTAAAAATTATTATAAGTCATTTAAAAATAAAATGTCTCACATTAGAGTTATTTATATGAATATTGAACTACATGATAGTCTTAGACTCGGTAATTACCCGATAAAGTCATCGGTACATCGAAATGTTTCAAAAATTGATCTAGACTTATATAATTTATCTATATACGTGTTTGTTTGTGATCCAATGACTGTTAAACATATGTGACAATGTGATTAGGTTATGTGTTGACTGCAAATAGTAGTACTATGTGTTATGATATATTATTCTAATCGAATAAATGATCTTATTAATGATAGGGTTTGATATAAAAGATAAAACTAAGTTGCATAATTGTAAGCAGCAGATCAGGCAAGTATCATATCTTTGCATTTACTTTATGCAATGGACATGCGTAAGCAAATATCGAAACTATTCTTTTTCATTGTTAAAATATCTTAACCTTTGTATATACTTATGCAATGATTATGTATAAGTAAGATATTAGATCATAATCTGTTGTACAAGTTCACTAATTCTGTTATTATAGACCAAGATATATATTATGTTCATTAATTTCTAAGCATGGTTATACAAGTGTCCTCACTTGGATATTCATTATATTTTATAACATGTTGATACGTACTTATTGGTTTCCAGTATGTATACATTGACTTGAAAGCCGTCTAAGATATTTAATTCAGCTAGACACAGATTTAAAAATATCGTTGAAAGAGATAGAACTTTATTGTATCCAACCAAATTTTGGTCCGGATTCTAGACTAGTATGAACATCCTGAATCTTGAAACTTTTATGCGCCTAAGGCGGATATGCTGGACAAAAATATCGTTCTTGTATGTAGTATTGATTAATACAGAGCATAACGGGTTGATCACCCCCGTGCCTGTAAGTTATGATGGTTTACAAATGAAGTTTTGTTTAACCTTTTCAAAAATAGAAAATAATGTTCATAGTCTGTCGACTGATACTTATTTATAGTCAGTACGTAGTTTCAAAAATTTGAAATCGAAATGATATGTTGTTTATTATTGGTTCAGTTTACTTGACAACTGTTGATTCGTTGTAGAAGTGTCGTTCAAAGAAAACATTTAATCCTTTCAGCTAATATTTATTGTTGTTATTACTTTCTAGGCAATCAAATGCTCATCCTTGCTTAATTTAAATGTTTTCAGCTAAGTGTGAACAACTAGAACTGTAAGACCCCAACTTTTTATAAATAAAATCGAATTTCCTCTAATTATTATTCTTGATTAATAAGGTGGTAATTTGATATAATGCTTTGGTTATGGGTGAAATGTGCAATTTTTGCAAAATAAACAAGTGGTTATTAAAATATTCATTTTTGTCGGGGAATATTCGTTTGGTCGTGGAATATTTTTGCTGTCGGGGAATATTCGTACGACGACGCAACCATTTTTGGGCCCCATAACGGAAAACGGTTGGATGAAAGAAAATGACAAAGATTGAGTTTTATAAATAACGACGTAAATTATTATCGTTAACACTGTTGGGTTACTTGGTGGTTAAAATACAGTAATATGCGTGGTTGCACAGTAGCACACGGTATTGCACAGTATTGTTGAATTATTGATTCGTACGTAAGAAAGCACTACTCAATAATTGTTACAGTAATTACTGTTCATTATTTTATTTTATTGATTCAATAATTGCTGCGTTGATATTTATATTATTTTTATTGTCACTGCACAGTATTTTCTATTATCAGATCAATAATTCATATTATTTGAATAATATTATCAGATAACATTATTGGCAATGTCTAGAAAGTTCTGTCTAAGGAGAGGTTTGGTCACCTAATTGCGCGCCAGTAAGGAGAAATCCTTATTGGAAAGCCCCCTCTTTCCTGGGAACGGCCTGGTTGTCATAATTGTGATTCTGTAATATTATTTATGAATAGTTAATTATTAATTTATATGATAATGAAATATTTATTTGATATAAATGATGGATTTATTTATTTTATGTGGTTATGATTGAAGGAATTAATGCTGAGATATTTTATCAGTATTTTGTCGGAAGGGAAGTATTAAAAATCATCCGTTTGTGGATTTTGAATATTTTCTGTTTAGAATTTGGAAAAGCTTTCTTTTACAAAGTTGTAGAGAATTCGATTTAAGGCAGAATGGACATAAAATTCGTATTTTTCTGATAATCGGTCTATTTTCTATGAATTGTTGAAGTTTCGAAAAATAAATTTTTTTTTATTAAATTATGGGTGGGACCCACTTTTATTCTAACACATGTGGGCTGCTAATTTGGGTCAGGGATGGATGGTGGCTGAATTGGTAGGTAAGCATGCGTAAGGAATTTGTAATAAATAATATTAATGAACACGATTTCAGTCATGTCTCTCTCTAGGCTGGTTTCTCTGCCTTCTCTCTAGAACCTTTTCAAAATTCCCCCGGCCCTAGGCCTCACCTAACAATTCCGGCCGACAAAACTTTCGGCCTCCTCCTCTCTCACCTAGGTTTTCCGGCATCCTCCAGAATCTCCTTCCCGCCCTCTTTCATTTTATTTCCTCCTCAGACTTGTTTCTCTCTCTCTCCTCGGCCTTTGTCTCAAATATGGTCATCCATAATCACTTATCGGCTGGTAACTCTATCAGTAGTGCTTCTCTTGACAACTTAGCTACCTTTGGAGTCTCACTTCCTAACTACCCTAACCTTCCTTTTCTTGAAGTTGAGAAGATGGGTGAATCAGACGAACTTGGTCTTCAGGTTAGTTCTGGTGATTCCTCTTCTCCGGTTCTTCCTTCGGAAGTCGATTTGGGCCATCCCATGGGCGGAAATGCTAAGGCTATCTTCTCGACTGCTCAACACTTTTCCCAAAAAGACAGTGAAGAAGCTCTTTTTGAAAGGAAAAAGAACCTTCATTTAACGTCATTCCTATCTGCTCATGGCGTTTCCACTAATGATGTGCAAGCCTTTCTCTCGGAAGGGAAAACGATACATTTTGGTAATGCACCCATGCTGTCTGATAATAATCCTAATAGAAATCTTTTGGAATCTTCACCGGTGGGTGGCCCTCTCTTTCCTGCAACATGCTTGGGGGAAGTGCCTATCCCTGCCTTGATTTCCCCTGCCATTAAAGTACACGATCCTTCTATTGTAAAATGGTCTGCTCCTATTCTTGAGGAGGGTGAAATTACTACTGACTCGGTCAGAGAACCCACTCGCAATCTTACTTTCCACCCCCCTACTCTGGCTGATGGCAACATCACGGTCTGCCCACCCTCTGAGGTGCTTAACAGGGGTATTCAGCTTTGGGCTTCAAGCTTGGTTGGTTAATTTATGCAATCCTACCTCCCGTTTAAGGTTGTTGAACCGATTGCAAGAAGGTTATGGGGACATTTGGGCCTTTCTGATGTGTTCCTCCCTAACAAAGGGTACTATATTTTCAAATTCGACTCCATTTCTGATCGTGATAATATCCTCGCCTCTGGTCCATGGCATTTCGCCTCTAAAGGAATAGGCCTACAGAAATGGAAGGAGGGCGTAAATTTCTCCAAGTCAGAATGTGCTGTGTTTTCGGTTTGGGTCAAGTTAACCAACATTCCCCTATCCTACTGGTCGGATGAGGGGATAAGCTATATAGCTAGTGCTATTGGAAAACCTTTATTCACAGATGAAATGACCTCACAAAATGATTTTCTGCAATATGCTCGTGTATGCATTGAGGTGAAAGCTTCTTTCTCATTTCCTCCCTCAATTCGTGTGGCTGTAAAATCGGAGGATTCTATGGATACCATTTATGTACCTGTTGAGGTTGATTATCAGAGCAAGCCCCCCTCATGCCCATCTTGCAATGTGTTTGGTCACTCTCTGCAAAAATGCCCAAAGGAAAATTATCAATGGATACCGAAAGCTTCAAAAAATCCTTCGGTCGGCACTTCTGATCCCACTCTTATGAAAACTGCACCCTTTGCTTCCCTGTCTGAGCCACTGGTTCCGGCACCATCTAATAATGATTGGGTGAATGTCTCTTGTGGTGCTAAAACTGGAAACGGTCTCTCTGGCTCCAGCCCTGCCTTGTACATTTCTAACTCCTTTGCTCCTATTGTTGAGGATGATCATCAGGATAACTCAGATTTTGACTCCCCCGATGTCTCAAACCCTTTAGTCTCTAAGCTAAAATTGATTGACGAAAAAGAAGGCAAAGATCTTAAGAACAAGCAGAATCATAATAACGAAAATCCTCAAGCTGCTAAGAAGCGGAAAGGGAAAGGCAGAACTGGTTCGTCCCCTACATAGTTATTTATGTTAGCTTCCTATAATATAAGAGGTCTCAATAAATTGCCTAAGCAGGCTTTTGCCAAACAGCTTATTGCTGATAATAAAATTACCCTTTTGGGTCTTCTTGAAACCAGGGTCAAACAAGAAAAGGCTTCAAGAATTTTAAGCAACATTTGTAAGTCTTAGAAATGGGCCTTTAATTATGATTCTCATATCAATGGCAGAATTTGGGTTGGATGGAATCCAAATCTTTAGAATTTGGATGCTATTTTTGTTTCCTCGCAAGTGATACATTGCAAAGTTCAATCGGTGGACATGTTTAGCACTACTTTTCTAATCTCTTTTGTTTATGGGCTGAATACTTACTTGGAAAGAAGGGACTTATGGCATGATCTACTCTCCTTCTCCCCCTCTTTTAGTTGGTGCATGTTGGGCGATTTCAATGTTATAAAGGACCTTGCTGAAACCAACAATGAAAATATTTCTTGGGATATTGGGATGGAAGAATTTAGATCTTGTACCACTTTGATTGGCGTTGATGACATTAGAGGATTTGGTCCTCTGTTTACTTGGTCTAACATGCAGTTGGCCCGGCCGGTTCACAAAAAACTGGATCGTGCTATGGGTAACTCTGACTGGTTCTCTAATTTTAGCATGTCTCTGGTCACCTATGCCCCTCGTGGATTATCAGACCATTCTCTTCTTCTGCTCCGGACTGGGATCAGGCTCCCTCATTCTAAGCGCCAGTTTCAATTCTTCAATCACATACTTCTTCTTGAAGGTTTCAATGAGGTTGTTGGCAATGCCTGGTCTACTTCCATTTCTGGGAATCCCTTCCATGTTTTCTCTGAGAAACTCAAACTTACCAGACATGCTTTGGTGTCCCTCAATACTACCTCTGGGAATGTTGTGACGCTAGTTAGCTCGGCTAAAGAGGAGCTGCATGTTATACAAACACTGCTCCATGATAATCCCTTGGATCTTGACCTGCTGGAGCGAGAAAAATCTAGCCATCACCTTCTTTGGAAGTCATTAGAAAGAGAGGAAATGTTTCTTCAACAGAAATCTCGAGCCAATTGGTTGGCTTTGGGCGACCATTACTCCTGCTATTTTGCGAACTTAATGAAAAACCGTTGGAACTCCAACAAAATCTTTTCCATATTAAACTCGGCCGATTTATTAGTGCAGGGCCAAAAAAACATTGAAGAGGTTGCAGTTGGATATTTTGATCATCTTTTCAACTCTGTGGAGGAGTCCTATCCTGGGTTCGGAAATTATGATATCCTTCCATCCAAACAGATCAGTAGTGCCATAGCCTCTAAATTGGGATGCCCTATCTCGGATACTGAAATCCTTGAGGTTCTCAAATCCATGAAGTGTAACAAAAGTCCTGGTCCAGACGGGTTTAATGTCAACTTCTTTGTTAGTTGTTGGAATATTATGGGTGTAGACTTCCTTAAAGCTGTCCACTACTTCTTTGAAGTTAGTAGGTTGTCGAGAGGTTTCTATTCGACTGTTCTTGCTCTTATTCCTAAAAGCTCCAATCCTACTTCCATGTCTGATTTTCGACCCATCTCATGTTGCAACACAATATACAAATGTATTGCAAAAATCTTAGCCAGTCGGTTAAAGGAAGCTCTCCCTTCTCTTGTGGACAAAGCTCAATCTGCTTTTGTTAAAGGACGACGTATCAGTGACAACATTCTTATTGCTCAAGAAATATTCATAGGCTATCTCAGATCGAATGGCCCCTCTCACTGTGCTTTAAAAATTGATCTCACTAAAGCTTTTGACACGGTAAGATGGGATTTCCTTCTAGATACACTTCAAGCCTTCAAATTTCCTCCTTCCTTTGTAGGCTGGATCAAAGAATGTATCTCTAGTGCCATGTTCTCGGTAAAAGTTAATGGCTCTCTTGCAGGGTTCTTTGGAAGCTCCAGAGGTCTCAGACAAGGAGACCCTCTCTCTCCTTTCCTTTTTCTTTTGGTCATGGAAATGCTATCCCTCAAATTGAATAAGGCTACCTCAGTTCCTGAGTTCAACCATCATTGGAAAGCCAAAGATTGCAATCTTACCCACCTCTTCTTTGCGGATGACATCCTGATTTTCTGTCATTCATCCTTGCCTTCGGTATCCATCATTAACTCATGCATTCTATCTTTCTCATTGTTCTCGGGTCTTATACCAAACGCACACAAAAGCCATTTTTTCCTCTTTAATTCAGATACTTCAGCCATTATGGAAATTTCCTCTTTGCTTGGTTTTCCGATGGGAACCCTTCCCTCAAAATTTCTAGGCGTTCCCCTTTTGTCAAAAAAACTCACGAAGGTTGATTGTATTCCTCTCATTCATAGAATAACTAACCGTGTAACATCTTGGACTTCTAAAGTACTCTCTTATTCGGGAAGGCTCCAGCTGATTAGAACTACTCTTTTTTCCATTCAAGTTTTTTGGAGCTCACATTTTCTTCTTCCTAAAATAGTGCTCAAAGAAATCCAATCCATTTTATCTCGGTTTCTATGGAAAGGGACCAATCTTGGGAAATATGGTGCTAAAGTTGCTTGGGACAATATAACACTTCCCCTAGCTGAAGGTGGTCTTGGCATTAAAAGCTTATCTGACTGGAACAAAGCTCTTATCCTGCAGCTCCTTGTTTGCATCATCCAACCTCAATCAAATTCTCTTTGGGTCAATTGGACCAAATCCACAATTCTCAAACATAAATCTTTCTGGCAGATAAAACTCACTTCAACTTGCTCTTGGATATGTAAGCAGGTTCTTAAGCTTCGGCCTCTAGCTTTACAACACCTTCATTATCAAGTTGGAAATGGTCTGGACACAAGCATGTGGTTTGACCCTTGGCTCTATGACACTGCTATCAACCCTTCAAGCTATCTTATTTCCGATTCTGGGATCCACATATCTGTAAAGGTCAGTTCTTTCATTAGAGGTACCACCTGGATTCTTCCTACGGGCAACCATCACGACATCATCATGTTGCGTAGAGATCTTGAAAGGCTTCCCCCACCCACACAACAACGAGATAGGATCCTTTGGGATGCTTGGGATTCAAAAAATATCAAAGTTAACCAAATTTGGGAGTCCATACGGTTAAGACAACCCCCTATTCCTTGGTACTCATTGGTGTGGCACAAATGTCACGTCCCCAGATTCTCCTTCATTTTGTGGTTTGGCATTCTGAAGAGGCTTCCCACAAATGACCAGACTTCGAAATGTTTGGGGATAACTTGGAATTGTCCTCGGTGCAACCTTTGTCCGGAAACTTTTGAACATCTTTTCTTTGAATGTGCTTACTCAAAGCATGTTATCCTTACTGCTGCTAGCCTTTGGAATTGGCCTTCTTTCCCAAACTCTTGGGAGGCTATTATGAGCTTTCAAGCAATTTTTAACCGATCCAAGATCTCTAGAAATATTCTTAGCCTAACTGTGACTGTTTGCTTCTATAAAATATGGGAGGCTAGAAATAAAAAGCTTCACCTTGACTCTATTCCTCCTATGTTTTGCCTTGTAAAGGATGTTATAAATATTATTAAGTCTAGATTATCTACTTGTAAATCCTTTATCAAAGCTACAAACAGTCAATATTTTTGTAATTGGTTAATTACAAACTAATGTGGTGGTGTATTCCTTGAGGTGCAGATGTCTTGACTGCTATCTGTCGCTTGGATGCTGGTAATTCTACTCTGGATTTGGTTCTGCCTTGATTGCTGGATTGGTAGTGTAGCTGGTTAGTTTTTTCGGATCTTGGGGTGCTGCTTCGGGAGAGGTGGCTAGAGGTGCAATTGTCTGGGTTGGCGAGCTGCTAGTCTGGGATGCTTTGGACGAGCTGGAATGCCTGAGCTCCTAGACTGCTTCAGGCTGCTTAAGGCGAGGGGCTGGTTGGCGTGCTGCTGATGTTCTGCTGCTTGGCGAGGTGCAAAATTTGATTTCACAATTGGCTACTACTTATAGTTTCCGGTTCTGTTTTGCCCATCCTCTCTTCCTGCTGCTCTTCTTTGCTGCTGGTTTGATGTAATCGGCTTCGGGCCTTTTGTTTCTGCTGGGAAAGTTGGTTGTACAGTGCATGTTATTGTACTGGGCAAGTTGATTTCTGCCAATGGAAATTGCTTTTTGGCAGTTTGAGGGATTGTTGCCTCTGGATAATGCGACAGGATGGTCTAGTTAGCACACTAAGACTGGGTCATCTTCATATTTCTTCACTTAACTTTAAATAGTCAAATTTTATGTAAATGCTTATTTTAGCTCTTTGGGCTCTAGTTTCGTTCCTCGTTTAGTTTCCTCATCATTGGGCATGTCCACAGATGATGTAGCTATTTTCTGGGGTATGCCCCTTGCCTTTGTAATTTGGTTCCTTTTATACAAACAAAATTTAGCAAAAAAAATATAAATAATATTAATTTATTATTTTAGTCTCCTTTGGCGTTCTAGCATTTTCCTATAAATAGAGGGCTAAGTTAGAATTGAAAATCACACCAGAAACAAGTTTTCTCTCTTTCTCTCTCTATATTATCGAGCGTATTCTTGTGAGTATACTTTGAGTGTTGCTATACGGTGCGAGTTTCTGTCAGCACTATACCCGAAATTCAGTCAAAAATACGATTATTTTGAGGTAAGGGATGTTATTTTCTTCTTAAATGATATTATTTTCTTCAATATCATTATGCCAAAATATTGGTGAACTTTTTAATCAAATTTGGAACTTGTTGTGTCAGGGTTACTATTCACGTATACGACACTATTCACGAATACGACACTATTCACCAAAAAATAAAAATTTTCCTTTTTGTCCAAGATGTCTATTTTGGCCACTATCTTTGATTGTATCCATCTTTTGATCGTTATTTTTGAATTCTGCTTCAAAATTGGTTATTATGGAGTATTATTGATCTTGGATAAAACTGTTATACGAATCCCTAATATTTGTCCTTCTATCTCACTGAATTCGTTCTTAAAAATATTTTTCATCATCTTCAGTCCTTAATGATGATATTATTGAATATCTTTGGCCTGTAGTGCAAAGATAAATGATTACTAATGAATATCTTTGGCCCGTAGTGCAAAGATGAACATGTGTTGAGATGAACATCACCAACCAGTGATATAAATGAATATCTTTGGCCTGTAGTGCAAAGATGATTAAAGATGTATATTGATTGTTGTTACAGGGATAAACTATTGATGATGGACTCTTAAATATTAGAAGATAGTATAATTCATCCTCTACGTGACTCTTCTAATGGATTGTTGTTTCCGCTGTATTTGTTGATCTAAAACTTGTTGTCGATTATATTTTATCAGATTTTTTCCCTGTTGAAGACTAACGATAATTTTTTGTATATTATCTTAGTCATAATATTCTTTACTGGGCTAGTTGAGCTCACCCTTTTTCCTTTTTGTTCCATTTTTCTTCTCAGGAGGTGAGAACATAGCAGAATCGAGTCGGGGTATGGAGTGAGGTTTCTAGAAAGATGTTTTAGTAGTCCTCACTATTTCTGTAAAATAGTGTTTGAATAATTGTATTGAGGACTTATTTGCGTGTGCATATTGTCTAGAAGACAATATTTATATTTAAACTCACAGTATGTATTGTCGTATTTCACACAACATTTGTATTATTGAAGTTGTAGTTTGCTTTATGTACCATGTATTTGGCAACTTAGAATGGGTGTTGTATACCTGTTTTGGGGGCGTCACAGTTGGTATCAAAGCTTAGGGATATGGTCTCCGGCAGAGATCGGGGAATAGAACTTGGAGGGGAGAGATGAGTAAATTCTTCGCTAGTGTGTCCTATCTAAGCTTATGTGTTGGTCGGTAATAATATAGGGATATTATGTTATATGTTAAATTGTTTAATTAACCCTTGTTTTATGGCAGTATTTAAGAATGGCCGCTGAGAACGTTAACATTGGAGTGTATGAGACTGTGGAACAACCTTTAGTCACAAACCAGGAGAACGTACAACAGGAAGACAATATTCCTCCTGTAAACAACACTACCGAGCAAGCGATGAACGATTGAATATTTAGGAGCTTTTTGCAGTTCATGCAAAATCAGACGAGGGAGACTTGTGTACAAAATATGGGTGGAAGTGATGGCAACGCGCGGTCTGTCACAGCCAAGCAGTTTAAGGAGTTGGGACCACCAAAATTTAAGGGAAAACCGGATCCGATCATGGAAGAAACATGGGTCAAGCAAATTACCAAGATATTCGATGTCTTGGGATGCACGGAGGAACAGAAGGTTCCATTTGCTACCTTTATGTTTCATGGTGAAGCAGATTACTAGTGGGAATCTGTGAAGCGTACCCAACCAGATGCACTCAACATGTCTTGGGAAAGATTTCAGAAACTTTTCAATGACAAGTACTTTCCTGAAAGTATTCGTCATATGAAAGAGGTAGAGTTTATTAGACTCGAACAGAATAACATGACGGTGTCTCAATACGAGGCAAAGATCGCAGAGTTGTCCAGGTTTGCACCTCATTTGGTGGAGAATGAGGAACGCATGACGCGGATGTTTCTGAGAGGTTTAAAACCCGAGATTCGTCAATACCTTATATCTCATAAATTTTCTTTATATTCAGATGTTGTAAACAGGGCTCAGTTGTTAGAGCGAGATAGCGAGTATACTCAACCGAGGGACCACAACCAGGGTCATATCGGTGATAGCAGTCATCAGAATGATGATAACTAGCGAGGAATGAAGAATACAGACAAAGGCGGTAACAACTCAGGTGGTAATCGTGGCCATGATAATAGAAGAGGTGACTCAAGTGGAAATTTCAGAAAGAGAATATTCAACAATAACGGGAAGACATCAGCACCAGCACCAACAAGAAATTCTAGGGGAGGAGAACGACTGCCAGTTAGATGTTACAAATGCGGGAAGGAGGGACATATCAGCCCAAACTGTCCACAACAATCCAAGGTATGTTACAACTGTGGAAAGGAAGGCCACATCGCTCGAGATTGTACTATAGCGAAACCAAGTTCAGTTGAAGTGGTGATTCCAAGGGCTATCCCGGATAAGTCAAAATCAGCGGTTCCTGGAAGAGCGTTTGTCATGACTGGCCAAAACGTGAGGAACCCAAACGAAGTAATCACGGGTAAGCTAATCTTGAATTCTTGCGAAGTTTATACCTTACTAGATACCGGTTTTACCCATTCTTTTATCTCTCCTGCTTGTGCTCAACGTTTAAACTTGACTCTGGAGAAATTAGATTTTGATTTATCTGTTGAAACTCCATTGGGTGAAACCTTCGTTACATCTACAGTTTATAAATCTTGCATGATCCAAGTTAGCACTATCACATTACATGTGGATCTTATCTCTTTAAAGATACTTGCTTTTGATGTGATTTTAGGAATTGATTGGTTAACCACTCATCATGCCAAAATTGATTGTTTTCATAAGATTGTTAGTTTTCATATTCCTAACCAACCTGTCATACGAATTCAAATCACTAAACCACTAAAATCAGTCACTGTCATATCAAGCCACAAAGCTATTCGTTTATTGAAAAACGGATGCAAAGCTTTCTTAGCCCATGTTATGGATTTGAACAGAGACAAGTCAGATTTGGATAATATTTTTGTTGTTAAAGAATTTCCTAATGTATTTTCCGAAGAACTTCTCGGTCTACCCCCATAACGTGAAGTTGAATTCTTTATTGATCTTGAACCGGGTACAAAACCCATTTCTAAAACCCCATATCGAATGGCTCCTATTGAACTTCAGGAGTTAAAATCCCAACTACAGGAATTGTTAGACATCGGTTTCATTCGTCCTAGTACATCTCCTTAGGGTGCTCCTGTTTTATTCGTAAAGAAGAAAGACGTGAATATGCGACTTTGTATTGACTACCGAGAATTAAACCAGGTCACCATCAAGAATAGGTATCCACTACCTCGCATTGATGACCTATTTGACCAGTTGCAAGGAGCACAATTCTTTTCAAAGATCGATTTTCGTTCTGGATATCATCGGCTGAAGATTAAAACTGAGGATATTCCAAAGACTGCCTTCAGAACTCGGTACGGGCATTATGAATTCTTAGTCATGTCTTTTGGATTGACTAATGCTCCAGCTGCTTTCATGGATATGATGAATCGTGTATTCAAGGAATATTTGGATCAATTCATAATAGTCTTTATTGATGACATCCTCATCTATTCCAAAAGCCGTGAAGATCATGAGCACCATTTGAAGCTAGTACTTCAAAGACTTCGTGAATACAAGATTTATACCAAGCTGAAGAAATGTGAGTTCTGGCTTGAGGAAGTAGCATTTCTTGGGCACGTGGTGTCAAAACATGGAGTATCTGTGGACCCGACGAAGATTGAAACAATAAAAAGTTTGGAGCAGCTAAAGTCGGTGACCGAAGTACGTAGCTTTCTGGGCTTAGCTGGTTATTATCAGAGATTCGTGGAAGGATTTTCTCGAATCGTTACTCCATTAACTCAGCTGACTCGGAAGGATACAAAATTCGTATTGAGCGAGAAATGCGAGAAGAGCTTCCAAGAGCTCAAGAGGAGACTCATTTCGGCACCTGTTCTGACAATACCATCTGGTTCGGATGGATTTGTTATCTACAGTGATGCTTCTGGCAAGTGGTTAGGATGTGTTCTCATGCAACATGGGAAATTCATAGTCTATGCCTCACGACAACTCAAAGAATATGAGAGGAATTATCCTACTCATGATCGCAGCAGTCGTATTCGCGTTGAAGATATGGAGACACTACTTGTACGGGGAGAAAGTGGAGATTTATATGGACCATAAAAGCCTCAAATATTTCTTCACCCAAAAAGAACTCAACATGCGGCAACGACATTGGCTTGAGCTGTTGAAAGATTACGATCATACTATTCAATATCATCCTGGAAAAGCGAACGTAGTAGCTGATGCATTGAGTAGAAGATTATATGTGAGTACGAGTGCAATATTATCAACGCAAAGGCCCATTTTGTATGACTTGCAAAGGATGGAGGTAGAATTAAAGACTCCAGGGACCCACATGATGATGGTAAATATACGAGTAAAACCAACTTTAATTGATAAAGTTAAAGCTGCTCAAGATACGAACCTGGGGCTGAATCAAATGAAGAAGAAAGTGCAAGAAGGTGCTATTCCAGAAGCAAGAATCGATGAAGAAGGAATACTTTGATTCAACTCTCGACTTTGTGTTCCAAACGATTCTGACTTGAAGCATAGAATCATGATGGAGGCACACAACACCCCGTTTGCAATCCATCCTGGGAGTACCAAAATGTATCATGATATTCGACATACATTTTGGTGGAACAATATGAAGAGAGAGATCGCAGAGTTTATCTCGAGGTGTTTAACTTGTCAACGTGTAAAGGCGGAGCATCAAATGTCAAAAGGTCCATTGTAACCACTTGAGATTCCGGAATGGAAGTGGGAACACATTTCAATGGATTTCGTTACAGGTCTTCCCATGGTTTCTCAAGGCATAAATGCTATTTGGGTTATTGTTGATAGATTAACCAAGTCTGCCCATTTCTTGCCGATACGTGAGACTTATTCCCTTGAACGTCTTGCTCGTATGTACGTGAATGAGATTGTGATTGCATGGCATGCCAGTATCCATAGTTTCGGATCGTGACCCAAGATTCACTTCAAGATTTTGGGTTAGCTTGCAGAAAGCTACGGGCACGGATTTAGAATTCAATTCAGCATACCATCCTCAAACGGACAGACAATCAAAGAGAACTATTCAAACCCTTGAAGATCTATTTAGACTCTGTGTTCTAGATTTCAAAGGAAGTTGGATAAGTACTTGCCACTGGTGGAATTCTCTTACAACAACAGTTATCAAGCAAGTATAGGCATTGCTCCATTTGAGGCGTTGTATGGACGAAAATGTCGTTCTCCAGTATGCTGGGACGAGGTAGGAGAAGCAACGTTGTTGGGACTAGAATTAGTATGCATGACTACAGAAAAGATCCAAATGATTCGACAACGTATTCAAACCTCACAAAATCGATAAAAAAGTTATGCTGATCTTCATAGAAAGGACGTGGAGTTTAATATTGGAGATCATGTATTGTTACGTGTTGCTCCATGGAAAGGAGTTACAAGATTTAGAAAAAGAGGAAAGCTCAATCCAAGGTTTGTTTGTCCATTTGAGATTCTTGACCGAATAGGAAACGTGGCCTATAGACTCACGTTACCTCCAAACATGTCTCGTGTTCATAATGTTTTTCATATATCTATGCTTCGTAAATATGTGAAAGATCCGAATCACATTATTGCGTTAGAACCAGACGAGATAGTCGAAGATTTAACATACGAAGAGGTACCTGTTACGATCTTGGATAGGAAAAAACATGTCCTAGGCACCAAGATTATACCACAAGTTAAGGTTTTGTGGAGATGCTATTGAGGAAATGACGTGGGAGTTGGAGTCAAAAATTAAAATGAGGTATCCTCACCTTTTCGATACACCAGGTACATACGTCAATTTCGAGGACGAAATTTCATAAGGAGGGGAGGTTGTTAGACCCCAACTTTTTATAAATAAAATCGAATTTCCTCTAATTATTATTCTTGATTAATAAGGTGATAATTTGATATAATGCTTTGGTTATGGGTGAAATGTGAAATTTTTGCAAAATAAACAAGTGGTTATTAAAATATTCATTTTTGTCGGGGAATATTCGTTTGGTCGTGGAATATTCTTGCTGTTGGGGAATATTCGTACGACGGCGCAGCCATTTGTGGGTCTCATAATAGAAAACGGTTGGATGAAAGAAAATGACAAAGATTGAGTTTTATAAATAACGGCGTAAATTGTTACCGTTAACACTGTTGGGTTACCTGGTGGTTAAAATACAGTAATATGCGTGGTAGCACACGGTATTGCACAGTATTGTTGAATTATTGATTCGTACGTAAGAAGGCACTACTCAATAATTATTACAGTAATTTTTTTTTTTTGCTAAATTTAGATTGAATTAAAAGAAAGAATAAATACAAAGTACATGGGGTCAAAGCCACCATAAAAATACCATAGCCATAATTGTGATAATTGTGATTCTGTAATATTATTTGTGAATAATTAATTATTGATTTATATGATAATGAAATATTTATTTGATATAAATGATGAATTTATTTATTTTATGTGGTTATGATTGAAGGAATTAATGCTGAGATATTTTATCAGTATTTTGTCGGAAGGGAAGTATTAAAAATCATCCGTTTGTGGATTTCGGATATTTTCTGTTGAGAATTTGGAAAATCTTTCTTTTACAAAGTTATAGAGAATTCGATTTCAGGCAGAATGGACATAAAATTCGTATTTTTCTGATAAACGGTCTATTTTCGATGAATTGTTGAAGTTTCGAAAATAAAATGATTTTTTTTAAATTATGGGTGGGACCCACTTTTATTCTAACACATGTGGGCTGCTAATTTGGGTCAAGGATGGCTGGTGGCTGAATTGGTAGGTAAGCATGCGTAAGGAATTTGTAATAAATAATATTAATTTATTATTTTAGTCTCCTTTGGCGTTCTAGCATTTTCCTATAAATAGAGGGCTAAGTTAGAATTGAAAATCACACCAGAAACATGTTTTCTCTCTTTCTCTCTCTATATTATCGAGCGTATTCTTGTGAGTATACTTTGAGTGTTGCTATACGATGCGAGTTTCTGTCAGCACTATACCCGAAATTCAGTCAAAAATACGGTTATTTTGAGGTAAGGGATGTTATTTTCTTCTTAAATGATATTATTTTCTTCAATATCATTATGCCAAAATATTGGTGAACTTTTTAATCAAATTTGGAACTTGTTGTGTCGGGGTTACTATTCACGTATACGGCACTATTCACGAACACGACACTATTCACCGAAAAATGAAAATTTTCCTTTTTGTCCAAGATGTCTATTTTGGATATTATCTTTGATTGTATCCATCTTTTGATCGTTATTTTTGAATTTTGCTTCAAAATTGGTTATTATGGAGTATTATTTTTCTTGGATAAAACTGTTATACGAATCCCTAATATTTGTCCTTCTATCTCACTGAATTCGTTCTTAAAAATAGTTTTCATTATCCTCAGTCCTTAATGATGATATTATTGAATATCTTTGGCCTGTAGTGCAAAGATAAATGATTACTGATGAATATCTTTGGCCCGTAGTGCAAAGATGAACAGGTGTTGAGATGAACATGACCAACCGGTGATATAAATGAATATCTTTGGCCTGTAGTGCAAAGATGATTAAAGATGTATATTGATTGTTGTTACATGGATAAAATATTGATGATAGACTCTTAAATATTAGAAGATAGTAGAATTCATCCTCTACGTGACTCTTCTAATGGATTGTTGTTTTCGCTATATTTGTTGATCTAAAACTTGTTGTCGATTATATTTTATCAGATTTTTTTCCTGTCGGAGACTAACGATAATTTGTTGTATATTATCTTAGTCATAATATTCTTTACTGGGCTAGTTGAGCTCACCCTTTTCTTTTTTGTTCCATTTTTCTTCTCAGGAGTTGAGAACATAGCAGGATCGAGTTGGGGTATGGAGTGAGGTTTCTAGAAAGATGTTTTAGTAGTCCTCACTATTTCTGTAAAATAGTGTTTGAATAATTATAATGAGGACTTATTTGTGTGTGGATATTGTCTAGAAGACAATATTTGTATTTAAACTCATAGTATGTATTGTCGTATTTCACACGACATTTGTATTATTAAAGTTGTAGTTTGCTTTATGTACCATGTATTTGGCGACTCAGAATGGGTGTTGTATGCCTGATTTGGGGGCATCACAAGAGCGCCCTGCCAATAACAAGGGAAAAGGAAATGTTGTTAAATGAGTTCTGTGTTATCTTATGTAATAGTTTGACTTTATTAGGATAAGGATGATATATATTAATTATCATGTAATAAATGTGTAAAGGTTGTGAACCTCTGATTTATGTAAATTAAGTTTGGTATTTATATTATTGTTATTATTATTAGTATTATTCCGCTCATAGAAATGGTATTGTGAAGCACCGAGTTCGGATTTCAAGTACCTGAATTTGGGGGCGTCACGGTTATAGTTGTGGGTAATATTTTCAAATTTTGCAAAGTAAGCAAGTTGTCAAAAAATATTTGTTTGGTCGGGGAATATTTTTTTCTCAGAGAATATCCGTACGATGACATAATCATTGGTGGGCCCCGCTACAGATTACTGTCGGAGTTAGAAAATGTAAGAAATAATTTTTGTAAAAATAATGGCAAAAGTTTTATCGTTAACTGTTGAAATACTCGGTGATAAAAGTACAGTAATACACGTGGTTGCATAGTAGCACACGGTATTGTATAGAATCTTTGGTTATTGATGCTTATGTGAGAAGTTACTCAGTTTATTTAAATTATTGTCATAGTAATTACCGCATAGTATCTCATGTTACTGATTCTATTATTGTCATAATATTTTATATTATTAAATCAATAATTGAGGTAACAAAGTTATTCATATTATTATTTGCATTATTGACTATGTCTAGAAAGTTCTATCAAGGAAAGGGGTTTGGCCACACAATTATGTGCCAATAAGGAGAAATTCTTATCGGAAAGCCCCCTCTTTCTTGAGAATGATCTAGTTGATATATATATATATATAGGCCGGATCCTGTCCGGACTCCCGGACAGGTTTAAAATCCGGACCTTTTTTTTTTTTGCTTTTTTTTTTGAAACAACTAAAAAAAAAATTATGGAATTGAAATTTTTACATAATACAGTGTTTTGGGCGTGATTTGGATGCCTATAACAAAACATGTCTGTACAGTCTGGGCAGACTGTACATACATTGGTTGGTGTAGGTATTAAAAACACACCCAAAACACTGTATTATGGAAAAATTTCAGTTCCATAAATTTTTTTTTTTAGTTGTTCTACAAAAAAAAAAAAAATTGGGTCCGGATTTTCTCCCGTCCGGGAGGTCCGGACCTAATCCTATTTCTATATATATATATATATATATATGTGTGTGTGTGTGTGTGTGTGTGTGTGATGCCCCAAAAATATGTATACATAACCCATTCTGAGTCGCCAAATACATGGTACAGAATACAAATACAAAATTAATTATACAACACGAGCTGAGATAATATACAACAGAGTTTTAACATGAATATTGTCTTCTAGATAATATCCAAACTCAAGTGGAGTCCTCGTTACAATTAATATCACACTATTTATTAAATAGTGAGGACTATTACAACCACCATCTTAGACCGTCACTCAATTCCCCGACTAGTTCCGTCTACATTCTCATTTCCTGATGAGAACAATGAAAGCAAAAGGATGAGCTCAACTAGCCCAGTAAGAAATATTACGACTAAGATAATGTAGAATAAATTATAGTTAGCTTCCAACAGTGTTAAACTGATAGAAAATAATAAATAACAAGTTTAACTACAACAGAACAACGATCCATTAGAAGAGTCAAGTAGAGCATGATATCTACTATCTTCTAAGATTTAAAAAGTTTATCAATAATTTTATCGCTGAGACTCAACTCAATAAATAATCCACATCACTGAATTATCCATGCACTGCAGGCCAAAGATATTCATTAGTATCAGAGTTTAAAAATTTACAAATCATATACTCGGATCATCCTTTAAGCGCAATTATTAATTAAACAAAAAAGAAAAGAACAAGAATCATACCCTTGAAGATCCGAGCTTCCTCAAGTACAAGTTCACATCCAATCCTTTTCGTGTTCAACTTGAATCTATCGGGTTTGGTTCCTTCCTTTGATCAACGTTAGCCACCCAAGTGTTTGGCCTCTAGAGGAGATCCACCAAGGAAGAAGAAGAATTCAAGAAGATGGGTATTTGGCAAAACCCTAGTTTTTCTATCTCTCATAGAAAAGGCGTACTCTCCCAACTATTAGAATTACGTATGTTGTAAAAGTCAACAACCTCCTCACCCATAATAAGACTCCTCTTATTTATAGATGTGGGCAACCCTCCTTAACAATTAAGGAATTGGGTTTTATTTAATTAATTAAATTCTTTTAATTAATTAAGCTCCCTAATCTTATTAGGGATAATTAATTAAACTCATTTAACTAATTTTCCCTCCTAATCCTATTAGGAATAAATGAGAGTACTTATATTAAAATAATTTTTAAACTCTTTTAGAAATTAAAATAATATTAATTGTAATAATATTAATAAGACTCCTCTTATTAATTTATATTTAATATTTCTAAAATATTAAATAATAAATATTAAGCTATTTAATTTATTCTATCACCTTAGATTAAATTAAATATACTTAACATATTATTACGATTATGCCATTAACTTCTTAAATAATTATTCTTCCTTTTATGGTGTGACCCTTTAGGTTCTCCATATTAAACCGGTTGTGAAAAATCAATTAGAACAATTCTAATCTTATTTAAGTAACTAAATTAAACTAGTAATTTATTTAAATAAATAATATTTATTCTACAATAGGGATAAGCCTCCCTAGCGATCAACGACTTTCCAGATAATATAGATTTCAATATTAATCATAAAAGAACCTTTGAGTAAATAGTTACCGTACAATTCAATCCTTCCACCATACAATGTCCTAATTAAAAATAAGACATGGAATTACTGTCAAGTCTTATTTTATTTAATTATATGTATTTTGACTCTTAAATGCACAACCCCAAATAATGCAAATTAAAAGTCCTTTCTAATTTCATTCTACCTTGGCCAAGGACTACTGGGTTGTTATTTATTGAATCACATAGGACATATCTCTTCTTTAACTAGAAGCGGTAGATTCTTTATTAATCATACATTATCTCCATATACAACTTATTATACCCAAGCATACCCTTTGATATACCCTATGGGTCTTAATGAATAAGTCAAAGTATAACTCATCATACACAAGATACTATGATGATCTCAAGTCCAAGGATCACTTGTACTACTTTTACTACAGGAATTCCTATTGACATGTAAGTAAAACTCCATTAGGTATTCCTTAGCGAGCGACGTTCAGTGAACTTATTCTATAATAAGCACCTACATACTTAGCAAGCGACGTTCATAAGATCAATCATCCTCATCCAATGAGCAAGCAACGTATGTACCAATCTATCCGGATTCACTAATCCCCAATTTAGTAATCCAACGATTAGGAACTATTTTAGTTTTAAGCTTTCTAAGAATTTAGATCTCATTAGAATGATCATCATCTTATTTTAAAAGCATTGCTTAAAAATATGGGTTTATCACATATTATAAAATAGCATCATGTAGATAATTAAAAGCCCTTAATAAATTAATACATTTTATTAATAATTGAATAAGATTGTTACAAAGTATATGCTTTATCATCAAACATGATTGTCTTGTGTGCATACTACTTTCACGAATTATCCATACAATACGGGCCAAGGATATTCATGTTATCACCAATGGTAACGATCATGCCAACAACTGTCCATTAATGCACTACGGGCCTATGAGGACTTTTACCACATCATTTGTAACGACCCCAAAATTCATACAATTTAATTCTCGACTTCAGTCGTTAATAATACATTCAAACTCTAATTTTACATCATTAAACGATAATACAACCATTGAAATTTGCATAATAATTAAAATTTTTTATTACAAACTATCCTCGTTCCCAAAACGTTCAACCTTTACATCTAAATATCTCAGAATCATTTTAATATTACAATAGTTTACATCACAAAATGATATTACAATTCAATATTAATACATTATTCGGAACCATAAACATGGTTCAAATAATAATAACACAACCAAAGTGTATAAATCTTCAAGTATCACACCTGATTCATGTCTTTCAAGTACCATATAACTTTACCTTAAATCTTGCACCTGCAAAAGTGGTTATTTGCAAGGTTGAGCTTGACAGCCCAACAAAATCTAACAGTTTTCACGCATCACATAGCACATAATAACATGCTCAACATATAACATACATGCTACAGTTCATATAACAAGTATAAAGATTGAGTCCTTACTCAATCAGCATGTTTTAATCAATCAACATAGTCATAAATTGACTTTAACATTTCATACTTTCAATATATATATATATAACACATCACATTCTTTGCAATAAAGGTTTAAAATAGTTAATCATCAAGTTCACATAGCAAATAGGAACCAAATAACTTGTCTTGATCGTTGTTTACCAATAACAGTTTAACAACTTACAGTTATATGTACTTCATGTGCCCTACACAATTATATAACCTTTCACATCAACTGTTAGTCATATAGAAATGCATAGTAGTTGTAATGTAAACTTTAATCTACATCATATAACTCTTCTTATTAATCAATACACAATGTTCAATTTGATTGTGTCAACTTTAGACTTATAACTCACTATATTTCTTCTTAGTCAAACTCGAAGTTCATTTAAGTGCTTAAGTCTTGCTAGGACTACTTATTGGTTTTATATTAAATCCATTACATATGTTATAATATTCATTTCAATTGAATGAAAACACTTTGTAAGTTCATTAACACTTGGCACGGCGTTTCAACGTTCATTCGTCACACGCCCGATTCGAATCTCTTGTGTGTGCTTAGTATGCTTATACAACTTATCTAATACATAATTTATTAATATTAAGCATAATTATATTTACTAATATTCATGTTTTATAACTTAGGATAATATCTTTTATCGTCAAGAGCACTACATTTGCATATGTGCATTCCTGACGCCCTTCAATTGCCTCCTAATACATATCAGTCCCACCAATGACCATTTTGACCCCTGTTCCCGAACTCAAACTGAAATACTTAAAGAACGAAAGTTGTAGGTCTATTCTTCCTCGTTCCAGATCATCTTGAATCACCTCAATCGAAGTTCGTATAAAAATGTTATGGCCGTTTTACTACAGGAGGTCAAAACTTTTCTTTTTTTTTTGTTAATTTGGAGTTTCCCAACCGCAGTCGGACTAAGTCTCCCCACCTCGGACCAGGCTTTGCGCACAGGCTCAGCCTAAGACATGGCTCCGCCCAGAAATGTGCGATCCGTGGCCACACGGACCAGTTTTTAATTGGCCCTCATACTTGTTGCAGGCGGGAATCGATCCCAGGATGCCCGGGTTTACGGTTCACCCTAGGTCGAAGCTTACCGCTGCGCCAAGTGCTGTGGTTACAGGAGGTCAAAACTGTCCGACCTAGACTACTGTTCCGGCGCTGGGGCGTGAGAACTAAGTCAGACAGTGGCGTTGGGGCACAAAATTCAGCGTTAGGGCGCGAATTTCGGCGCTGGGGCGTGAAATTTGGCGTTAGGGCTCTGAATTACAAAACAAGAAACAAAACCAAGCTGTTGTGTCTTAATTTCTAACACCAATTAACATGTGTAATCCATGTAAAACACACATAAATATTACCAAGAATATATGTACTAATTTAAACAACTAAACAAAAATTTTAGAAAACTTAAATCCTTGAAAACCAATTTTTTTAAAATCAAACTCCTTTATTGACGTTATTTGACAAAGTTTAACACTGTATTTCCTATTATACATCAAATTGATTACTTTCAACTACATTCTCTGTAATTCTTAACAAACTAATTAACATAATCACAGTTCAATTTCACCATTAGTTCACAATCATATATATACATTCATACCTATATTCAAACTATGTTCATACATATATTCACTGTAAAAACAAATTTCTCTTCTTGCATACTTAATTTATCATACAATCATATCTATATGTTAAGCATACAATTTCTTGTTTATAACCCAACTAAAACCTCACAAACGTGAGTAATCCCCACAATTCATTGTATAGTTACAATTCAAGAATATGGAATTCATAGAGCATATAGTTTTTTTTTTCGTGAACACAAATATGCATATGTATATACTAAGGTTATGTAAAAATACCTTTAATTTACTTGAAATAAAGCTATCACCACTGAGTTTGCTGCAAAGATTCTTAAGATTCTCCCAATTCCCTCACAACTTCTCTCTCAATTCTCTCTAAACTCTCTTCTCTCTTTTCTCAGCAACTAGAATGCGTAAAAAGAAACCAAACTGAAAGCTATAATACGAAAAACTAAAACTGCTAATCCTTAATACGCCACACTTAATAAAACATCAGTTACAAATCTAACTTATATTCTATAAATATTATATTTTAATTTATTTTATTTAAATTCAAAAATTAGAAGTTCAAAAGCCATAAGGCTTTGTTTGGAAAAACTCCTTAAAAATTAAAGACTTAATATATTTAAGCCTTGTTTGGCAAAACTAAATTCAACTCCTTTAATTTATTTTAATAACTACTTTATAATATAATTATTTATCACACTTTATTTAATTAAGTTTTGATACTTAATTTAATTAATTCTAATAATAATTTATTGAATAAATCATTTAATCATTCTAAACTCTTTAACTCAATTATTAAATTAAATTAGAATATTATCTCATAATAATTAATTTTCTTAACTCATTAATTATTTATTAAACAAATAATTAACCAAATCAAATCAAATTAAACAAATATTTATTCAACAATAAACACATCCATTAAATATTTATATATTTCAATAAATATTTATAATTACAATTAAAATTTTAGATTGTTACATTAATCATATCGTAATAAGAATTTCAATTATTAAATTCTTATTTTAATAACTTATGAAAATTCAGGTTGTCACAACCTTCCCTCCTTATAAGGATTTTGTCCTCGGAATCAAAAAAACCTCCTTTACTCGATTTTCACCAAGTTTTTTTTATGATTTTTTTTTGATAATGTGGGGTTTCCCAACCGTAGTCGGACTAATCCCCCCAGGTCGGACTCAACCGTTTTGGCTTGCGCACCAGCTTGCGCTGGTCGTCCGTGGCCACTCGAATTAAAGAATTCTCACACTTGAGCCTGGCGGGACTCGATCTCAGGATGTCCGGGTCTACGGCTCGATCGAAGCTTACCGCTGCGCCAAGTGTTGTGGCTAAAAAAAAAATTTATTGTTGAATATCTTCAACACATTACCTTAATATAGATTTTATATTTCCTATTATATTCATTACTTCAATAAATTCTAGGTTTTATTTCATAACTTTCACTTGAACTCAATTATAGTTTGAGTATTATATACTCTTTAACCCATTCATTTCCTTTGCTAAGGATCGTTATCATAAATGCTCGGGATATTACATTCACCCATTCTTCTAAGAATTTCGTCCTCAAAATTTTATCTATTAATCTTTATTCATTCAATTTATCAAAATAGATTTTACGTTAATACTTTATTCATTCATTGGGTTCTACAACCAAATTCTTTCTCTAAGGATCTTTCTAAGATCATCATATTCCTCACCTCTTCCTCTTCAAAGAGATTCACGTTTCTCTTCTTTCTTGAGTTTCAATTCTTTCTTGAAATTATTTTGTTTTGCTTAATTTTCTCATCCTTTCCACTTCCACCTTTCAGAATAATAAGAATCTTCCACAATTGCTCAATAATTGGGAAGCGAAATGAATAACAGGAATTTAAAAGATTCCAAATCATGCCCACGGTTATAAATACTCTTTCAACTTAAACCTTAACAGTCATTAGACTATAGGGACTCCCGTACTTAGGGTGTTAAGCCCTTCATACGATGTATTGTGCACAAACATCTAAATGCATTGCGTAAGTATGTCCACGGTTACAAGTAATCTTTCAACTTTAACGTTAATAGTTACATTGTAGGGACTCCCCGTACTTAGGGTGATCAGCCCTTCGTACCATGTATTGTGCACAAACATCTAAACGCTTCCACGTAATCCCCTATAAAAGGGTTGTTCATCTCAGCATTTCAACATCTGAATCAGCACCAAAACAATTTGGTTTGGCAAAACTTCTCAAGAACGCTTAAATTTCATGAACATCTTTCAATAATCGTCTAGCTGAATCAAATAGCATAGACTTCTACAACAATTCGGACATCATTCGATATATATATATATATATATATATATATATATATACATATATATATTCTCATATCTCAAAGAAATCTCAAAAAAATTTTATGACGTCATTATACCGCACTGTATTTACAGTCCATTTGAGGATTCCGTCATTTGGTGATTTTATCATACTACATCATATCATAGCGGGCTGACTATCCTTAGATCACAGCCAACACTAAGTAATACTGCATTGATGACTTCATCATTTTTATTATCTTTGCACCAGGTTGCATGATGCATTGATGATATAAAAAAACATTTTGATATATTTCAAATCATTTTTGTCTAGCTGAAACAATTAGCATAGGAATACGAATAACAGTATTATTTTTAAAACTCATTGGTTTCATCATTTGATCCAATATTTTTCAAGAAAATAGAATTGCAAACATCAACACGAAGTCAATAAATTTTGAAAGTCTAGCATAGCTAGTAGATTTAGAATATCCAGGTATCCATCAACTTTAATCTTTACTTCATTACTTAATCATTCTATCAATCTTCAACTTCATCAATGCTCTCTATACTATAACCGTTTTCTACCCGAAATAGTTCATCAAACTTACTACACATTGGAAATCCAGGAACTTGCCACAATAATATGAGTTTAAGAACTTGTCCTAGTCATACCATAGGCGTCTATTCGCTGAAGGGTTCAAAACATACCATATTATTATGAGTCACGAACTTATCATATTCATTAGTTTTAAGAACTGCGCCTAGTCCTAATAATATCTGACTAATCTTTATAGTTTCTAACTATCAAACATACACATGAGAAAAGAATCGCCTTTTCGCCATATATACATTGATAGCGTGACACCAACATTCCACTGATTATCAATGTGATAAACTAAGCGCAAGTACAAAACCCTCGCCCATACAAAGGTTTGTACAACTCAGCCATCACATGAGTCCTCAATTGAAAACCCACCTAACTCTATCTTACTCTTAACAACTTACCCTTAACTTGCTCAATACGAATTCCTCGTATCACATTATCTATAACTCCTCGTGAGTTTATCTCATACTATATTGTAGTACATTATCTTTATAGCATCAAGCTATAATTATTCCGCCAGCTGACTTGCCCCCTCTGTGATTCCCATGTGGAAACATTCCCTCACTTGTTCTTCGAATGCCCCTATTCTTCCTATGTTCTCTCCTCTACTTTAGCAGTGGGTGCCTGGACTAATGCTCCTATTAATTGGGACAACCTTGTGAACTACATTATCCAATATCGAGGGAGCAAACTCAGGTCGGATATTCTAAAGCTGGTTCTCTCCACTACAGTATACAAAATCTGGTCAGTCAGGAACTCCATTGTCCATAACAAAACCAAGATGCCTATGGGGGTTCTCTCTAGGGAGATAATCAATGTCATTAAGGCTAGGTTATCATCTTCCTCTGTTTTTTCTAAAAAAGTCCAAAATAAGCCCAACCTCTGGGGGTGGTTATAGGGTTGGGTTCTTTTCACTGGGTGTCGGCAGTTCCGCCGTTTCGGTGCGGCCGGGAGAGCAGGTGGCTGGGCCCGTCACAATAGCGAATGTTAGCTATTGCTTCGGCTGGGGTTCTTTGGACAAGATCAGAGTTGGCAGTGACTCTCCGGCACTCGCCCATGTTACTCAGCTTGGTCATTATAGGGGATGGCCTACGCGCCTCTGGCCACTGGTTCAATCTCAGCTTCAGGGTCTGCCTAAGCTTCGGGGTCTGCCTTAGGGTTGGTCAGGTCAGGTGTTAGAGAGTTCGGCCTCAGGGGTTTCGAGGGGTATGATGCAATTTGGGTAATAGTGGACCGATTGACGAAATCAGCTCACTTTTTGCCAATTAGGGTTAAGTATAACTTAGACCAGTTAGCTAGACTTTATATTAAGGAAATAATCTCTAGACATGGAGTGCCAGTATCGATTGTGTCAGATCGTGATCCACGATTCACGTCGAACTTTTGGAGAAGTCTGCAAGAGCAGTTGGGAACGCAGTTGAAGCTGAGTACGGCATATCGTCCACAAACGGATGGACAAAGCGAGAGGACAATTCAGACATTAGAAGATATGCTAAGAGCATGCGTTATGGATTTCAAGGGTAGTTGGGATGATCATCTACCATTAGTGGAGTTTGCGTATAACAATAGTTATCATGCAAGCATAGGTATGCCGCCTTACGAAGCTTTGTATGGTAGGAAATGCAGAACGCCACTGTATTGGGATGAGGTAGGAGAACGCCGAATGTTGGGACCAGAATTGGTGCAACAGACAGCGGATATTGTTAAAAAGATTCAGATGCGTCTCTTAGCAGCTCAAGACAGACAGAAGAAGTTTACAGATCTGCATAGAAAGAATCGAGAGTTTGAAGTGGGTTCATACGCATTCCTAAAAGTATCTCCCTGGAAAGGAAAGATACGTTTTGGGAAGAAAGGAAAGTTAAGTCCGAGATTTATAGGACCTTTTGAGGTTTTAAAACGGGTAGGTGAGGTAGCTTACATGGTAGCGTTACCTCCAGACCTAGAACGAATACATAATGTATTTCATGTTTCGGTATTGCGTCCTTATAAGCCGGATTATAAGCACGTGATAGAATACGAGCCTATTCATGTCGAGAAGGACTTAACGTATGAGGAAACGCCAATTCAAATTGTCGATAGGAAAGAACAAGTTCTGCGGAACAAAAGTATAGTTTCAGTAAAGGTGATATGGAAGAACCACGATGCAGAAGAAGCAACGTGGGAGTTAGAAGAAATGATGAAAAAGAATTACCCGAATTTATTTGTGTAATTTTTTTTTATAGCGCGAGATTCTGGGGACAGAATCCTTATAAGGGGGAGAGAGTGTAACGCCCCAGAAAATTGAACATTTTGTAATTTCTTTTAATAATGAATAAAATAATATTATTTATTATTATTGCGTGTTGAGAAGATGGATGTCGTTCTATAACCTAGAAACGTCGTAACGTCGTAGTATTTTAACTACGTGGGAGAATTAAAGTGTTTGAATTTCTAAAACGAAAATAAAAGTTTTCTGAGAAATTTCCGAAAAACACTATTCATCAATTTCTGCTCAGGAATTATTTTTGAACTTCCGAGAAATATGTAATGTTATAATATTGAGATGATATCGATTATGTAATAATAATCTAAGTATGGAAAATGAAATATTTCGCATGAGTACCTAATTTGAGATAGTTAGGTTATTAAGCGTTAAAAGAAGGATGTTGTGATCATATAATGTGTAAACATTATATGGAGTAAGGAAGGTAGGTATAATATGACGTATTGTATTATTATGTACGAAGAATGAGATAACGTATATTTAGAATTAATATACAAGATAGCATATGAGAATTATACGTAGAATATGTATGTTAGGTTATTGAATTTAAGGTAATGGACTGGTGGGATTTCTAGTTTATTGATAGAAGCCCAAGTGTATGATTATCACAAGTCCAATCTATTGTAACTCAAGCCCAATAGGAAAGTGGTTGGACTAATTAACCAAGCCCAAGGTGAAGCCTTGACCCATGGGTCAAACCAAGTGAGGAAGTGGGTAGTCTTGATGGGCAAGGATTAAGTGTGATGACCAAGTGTTGTGGTGAGCAAGTAAAAGAAGTGGCTAGCAAGAAGACTTGAAGGTTAAGTTGTGAATAGTAAGGAGGTGGAATTTTCTGAGGACCAGAGTCCGCGCCGCGGCGGGACTCTAAGCCTTCTTGGCCGCACCGCAGGGCGAGGCCGGATGATGGCACACTGCTAACTCGCGCCGCAGCGCGAGTCACAGACCAATTAGTGGCGCCGCGGCGCCAGTGCAAGGAAGAAGATAGAGAAAAAGGGTTCCAAGTGTAGAATGAAAGAGGGATTAATAGTAATGAATTGTGATGTAATCGCAACATAATTAAGACATTGTAAGGTGCTTGTAATACACTAATGTATGTTTATAATCAATCAAAGACGAGCGGGATATGAATGACGTAATGAAAGCCGAAACCCTTAATAACGAAACTAAGTTAGAATTACATTGAGATGAAGGGTAAGGTATAATAGAAAGCATACCTGGTTAATTATGATCTAATATGGTACGTTATATGATTATGAATTGTAGAATCATAGAGACTTAAAGTGTACGTGTATTAACCAGTAAGCAGACGCCAAAGGCAAGTATTCTAACCCTTGTTCCAGTTCAGTCTGGACAAGCTTTGTAATTCATGTACTCTTTCACATGAAATCTAGAATGATGAAGTCTTAAGCCAATTCTTCCGGCTAGACTTATATTATGATTCTGTCAAGCATGATTTGTAAAATACCGAGTTATATTGGTATGGTTTTCAATCGAAGACCATACATGTTCAAATGTTTTTGTCATTTAACGACAGGCACGTGAGGTTGCCACAAATAAACGTATACACGTTTAAAGAATGTAGTGTTGATCAACATAGAGTACTATGAGCTGATCACTCAGAAGTGCTCGTAAGCTATGCCGGACTTACGGACTTAGTGCCGGGATGTCCTTTTCAAAAGAACTTATGTATGCTCATAATCTTGAGCCATAATTATTATTCTACTGAATATTGATGGAAAAATGTTTTGAAGGAAATGAAGTGCTATTTTGAATCACCAATAGTACTTCGTAACTATTGTTCAGTTACTGGAGATATATTAGTTCTATGTTTCAAGCGACTTATGTATTAGAATTATAGTACTTGTTGAGCTAGCCGTGCTCACTCTTGCTTGAACCATATGAACACAGCTAAGATCGAGCGGACTAAAGGATCCGGCAAAGATAAAGGCAAGGCGAAGAAGAACCCGTAGCATACTTATGTAATAGTATAGGAAGAATGTCTGTAATATATTGATATTATGACAAGAACAAATGAAAGGGTTACAAAGAACCTGGGTAATGTAATATTACTTTGATATATATGGAGTTATATTAGTCCTCTTGTGACTATTTGAGGAAATGTGTGAATGAATGGTAGTACCGTATAGCACCATTTGTCGGGTTGGAAGAGACCCGAATTTGGGGGCGTCACACACGTGGCCCGACTAGGGGGGTTCGCTGGTTCGGTATTGGGGCTTGGGGACCCCTCGTTGGGTTCGGGGGGGGGGGAGGTTCGTCTGTTAGAGCTCTGGTTGCTGTCTTCCGGGTTCGAGCTTCGGTGCTCCCTCTTCGGTACGACAGTCCTGTCTTGAGAGGTTCGGGCTTCGGGGCTCTCGGATTTGGAGCTGGGGGGGTGAGTGTTCATTGGTTTCGGCTTCATGGCGCTCGCAATTCATTCAAGGGTTCAGCATTCTTCGGCTGCTTCGGTGTCGGCTGACGCTCAGTTCGGATTGGTTCCTTATTGTTTTTAGTCCGGACTGGTTCGGATGCGGCCTCCTTCCGGATTAGTTAATGTTTCGACTTATGGGGTCAGTGAAGGGCTAGTTTTGTAGCCTAGTTTCGGCTCCTTGGTTTAGCCTTGAGAAGCTGGGGGATCTGGGCTGGTAGGTTAGGCTTATATGGTTCGGCCTCTCTGCCCCGCAGCTCCTTCTAGGCTTCGGGATCTTCAGTTCAGCCTCTTAGGTGTTGTCAGCTTCAGTCTGTTCGGCAGCTGCTTCAGTTCGGTTGATTCTGTTGTCTTCTGCAGTTCTGTCTGCAAATGACAGTTTTGCAGTTTCATTTCATCACCAGATTGTTTTATTTGGATGCTTAGTTTCAGCTGATTGGTTGTTTAGGCTTCGGCTTGCTTCTTTTGCATGCAGCTCTGTTTTGTAATGTTCCTTGTTGCTTTGGCTTGGTTGTTAGTCTTTAGTTGTCCATTTTGGGGGTTGTCTCATGTGGTTCACCTAAAACTTCTGGGGTATGCCCTTTGTGATTGTTTTATCTCTTTTTTCTTCTCAATATACAAACAAATTAGCGGAAAAAAACATTACAAACCTTCTTTCCTTTAAAACTTAAACAGATCACGTCGTGTTCTTATTCTATAATTACCTCCCTTAAAATTCTTTCCTTAACTCATGATTGTTTTGTTTTACGATCCTCTTTCTTTCCTTTTTCATCATTTACGACATTATTCGTTATCTTGCCTATTGGAGTTAGGGTAACTCTCATTTCTTATCTTTATATCTCTTCAAGATTCTTCTTTGAATTTTCTTGTTTATAAAACAATTCTTCCTTTAAGAATTTCTAACTTCTTTTACATTACTCAACATTTCATTCAAGCCTTCCTCAAAGCCACAAATTGTAACCACCTTTGTAATTGGTTGATAACTCACTAGGATGGTTGGGTTTTCTCTCTTGTATCCATATTAACAGGAGGCTTCGGGAGAGCTTAAGGATTCGGGTGAGTATGGTGTAAGTTTTGGGCTTCGAGAAAGAGTCTATGAGGTATGCTCGGGCGAGCATGAGGCTTCGAGCAAACATGGTGCAAGTTTTGGGCTTCGGCCGAACGACTATGAGGCTTCGGGCGAGCAAGAGGCGTGAGGCTTCGGGCAAACATGGTGCAAGTTTTGGGCTTCGGCCGAGCGACTATGAGGTACGCTCGAGCGAGCATGAGGCTTCGGGCAAGCATGGTGCAAGTTTTGGGCTGCGGCCGAGCATGGTTTCAGGCAAGATGGTGGTTGTGTCCAAGTTATGGCCTTCGGGCGTGTATGCATGTGCATGATATGAGTGTGTGAACAAAGGTGGGAGGCTATATCTGTACTTTCATCAAGGCTCCATTTTGTAATCATTTCTGTATTGGGCTGTTAGTTCAACTTGTTATGTTGGGTTCTCTTCCTTGTATCGTATCATCATCTACACATCTTAGATGATGCTACTATATTCTGGGGTATGCCCCTTAGCCATTGTTCTTGGTCCTATATATACAAACAAATTTAGCAAAAAAAAAACATTTCATTCAAGTTCTACATTTTCATCATACATATCCATTTTATATACTTGGTACACGTTGAGTCTCTAATAGTTTCAATATGGTACGCTGAGTGGTTTCCCACAAACAACCAACAAACTAGGTTCTGAGTTGCTAGTTCGTATATACCTCTGCTCTATGAAGAAATCGTTTAGCCCAGATACCATACATCAACTATTAAAGAGTACGATTGTACCATACTTAGATATAACTTTTTATTCTTAACTTCTTTATCATTCTCATTTTATAGACATTGTCTATTTATTATCACCTTAGATCCTTATTATTGGAGTTGGGTAACCCCACTTTCATATTCCTTATAACTCTGCGAGATTCTTCTTTGAATCCTCTCACGCATGTTTTAATCCCTTCTTTATTATTCAAACTCTATTTGAGTAAGACAGTGAAGTAAGATAGGAAAATAGGATATTCCAACTCATCTAGCTACGGTAGATTTTGAAGTTTATTAAAATCGTGCTTATATTTGCGTTTTAAAAAGGAAAGAATTGGTTCAATTTTTGGAACCAAAGGATTTTAAAAGAATTATTCTTTATATGTTTATGCTAATTATTTCAGCTAGACAGAAATTGATTTAAAATATCAAAATAAATTTTATATCATCGGTGCATTCGATGCGAAGATGGTAAAAGGATTGAGTTATTAATGCAATTAAACCTAGTGTTGGATGTGATCTTAGGGTCAACAACCCGCTATGGTATGATGTATAATGACGAAGTCATAAACTGACGAAGTCCTCAATGTACTGTGAAAAGTATGGTATCATGACGTCATAAAACGTTTTGATGTATTGCGAAAGAATTTAAAGAAGTAGTCGATGTTAATTGATTTAACTAGATGAATGTTTCAAGTTGATATCCAATTTATTGGTATGGTCTAAGCTATTTGATTTGGCTAGACAAATGGTATGTCGTGTTTAAAAGAAAATTAAGCTTTCTTTGAGAAGTTGTACCAAACCAAATTGCTTTGGTACAGAATCTAATGATTAAGTCTGAGGTGAACACACCCCAAAATAGGGTTATACGATGGGTTGATTACGTACATATGAAAGAGGTAGTTTACTCTCTTGGTGATTGTAAACTGACCATGAAAGAAGGGTTACGGTGAAATGCTGTTAAACCTAGTAAGAGTTCATGGTCGATTTGACCCCTCAGCAAAAGTATGAAATGTTTTAAAGGAATTCCTAAATTCCTTGTTATTCATTCTACTTCATAAGTCTTAATAAGTTATAAAGGTTAGGGAATGTATGAAAGATAAGAACTACTTTGAATAGAAGTCTGGGTATGTTAAAATTTTGAGGGCGAAATTTTGTGAAGAAAGAGTGAATGTGATGACCCAGGTATGGGTGTGGTTTTAAGAAATTCTGAGGATGTGACATACCTAGGATAATTAATAATATTTTGTGTTATGTGTTTATTAATCGTTCTAGAACCTAGGATGATTATAATACGGTAGAATTCTGGCTACAAGCTAGACTGAACGAGTAAAAATTTTCAAGACAAAAATAAAAAAATTTTGGGAAAAAAATATTCCTGAGGAAAAAGACTGAACGAGTTAGGGTTTGAATAACCTAAGCCTTTTCGAGAATTCGATGTGTCGAAATAACATTTTGTCGAATGATTTGACGATAATATATTGTGAAAAGTTAAGTCAATAAAAGTTTTTCTCAAAAAACGTGCAGAAATCGGACGAAATAAAAACGACGAAAAGTACTGTTATGTACTTTTCATTCATTTAACTACGTTAGGGGAAAACGTGAAGGAAAACGCTTATCATCAAAAAATGTTTTTTAGTTTTTTGAAGTTTCGAAGAATGCATAAAAGTTAAAATGTAGAGGAAAGGCGAAATATCCAAAAATATTTAGATTCTGAGAATCGTAGTTTTTAAAACTGTCGAACGAATCCCGAAAGACGGAACCACGAAGCTTCTCTTTAAGGTAATTTAGTAAGGAGGAGGGAATAATAACTTTAGGGGCAAAATAGTTATTTTGCCCCTAGCTTTGGTTTTCTATAAAAGAGAACCTTAACTCATTTGTTCGTGATTTTGAAAATCACTAACACTTGAGAGAAAGAAAGAGTTCGGATGAGAGGAAAAGGAGGAGGAAAAGCTAGTCCGAGTGCAAACTTTGTCTAACAGAAGAAGATTAAAGGAGAAAGGTAATCCAAAACCTAAATTCTAAGTAAATTTTTTTCTTTAAGTTTTCTATTTTCAAAGCATAAATTAATGAGAATAGAAGTAAAAGATGTTCAGAATGATTTTCATATGGTTGAAATCATGAGAAAAAGAAAAAAAAATAAGAATTAGAAGTTTAGTTTATAAATTTCTTAAGGAAGTATAAGTTTTGTAATGAATTTGAATGATCCGAATGAATCCTTTGAAGGATTCGATGAAATAAGTAAGAAATGGTGTTTTACAACACCAAATTCTAAGAATAAGTGAAATCGTAATCAAAATATTGATTAAAAATGAAGAACAAATGAAGAACGCGAAGAATACGAAGGACGTTGTTGATGGAAAATTTAAAACCATCGTAGTAAAACTTGTTGTTGATGGACAAGTTTAAAACCTATCTCCATGATCCAGGTCTGTACCTGAACTGGATTCATGGACTCATGGAATTCTAGTGGTCCAACCGCCTTGAAATCCTTAAAAGTTGTAGCTTGATTCTGCGGTTGATTCTGTAATGCACCCGTCAGTAACGTCACCAGCTGCTGAACTGGATTAGCCTCAGCATTGTTGTTATTGGTAGATCCCTCAGGGGTTCTTTGTTGTGGTTGACGTCTTGGAGGCATTTTCTGTTAAAACACACCCATTAGACTATTACTCAATTTCTTTAAGTATTTTCTACTTAATTAGCATCATCATGTAACACATAACACTTTGAATAAAATAATAACTTTTATTCATTCATAATATTTTTAAAAACATAAGAATGATAACATCGCTGCTATTTACATTACTTTCCTGAACTACTAAAGTTCCAGGATAACATCATCATCATATCCCATAGGTTACATAACACCTGTGATTTACATTTTTTTTATCATATCATTAATCCCATATCAAGTACATTCCCTACGATGTTCTACTAAGAAATTGCGTTGCCTTACGACGTTCTTCCTCAATGATTCAGAACATTGTTCTGCGGTCTAATATGAACGATGGCAGCGTCTCGAACTGAATCTCACCCATGACCCGATCTTGAGCTTGATTAATCACGGTGTTGAATAAGTTATTCATCTCCTCCATCTTCATCCCCTTTGGTTATGTGTGTCTCTCTGTTATTCCAGCTCATTGATAAGCTTCCCTGTACGCGTCTTCGGCTCTTGGCCTCGTAGTATATTCCTCTTTCAACTTGTTCTTTAGCTCTGCAATCTCCGATGTCATTTGTTCATTCTCTTCCTCAGTGTGTACCAGCTTCTCTTCAACATTATTTAGACGTTCCTCTCGCTCCTGGATCTCATCGTCCTTCTGTACCATCGAGGTCTGTTGTTTAGCTACTATCTCTTCCAACTCCTCCACCGTATCCTGAAGTTCCACGTTGCGGTCGTATATTTTGTCGCATATACGGGAAGTGATCGAGTTAAGTGGAAGCTCTTCCTCCTCGTCCTCCTCGTCCTCATTCGACTGTGGCAGCTCAACGGGGTCCTCCTCATCCATCTCTATCTCATCATCCTCATTAAGTAAAACCTCTTGCTCAACCACTGTGACCAACAGAGATGTTTCCCGTGGCAATATTTTTTCCCAAACCACCTGAATATCTCGAGGCTCCTCCTCTCTAGATTCTCCTACATTAGTTATCCTGACAACAAAATTTTAAATTTAAATTACTAATCATTACTACTCAACGCTCACGATCACATAAGTTACAATCACATAAGCCTTTTGCTTTTTTTCTTAACAACTCGTTAAGAGTTTATCATCACTATTTTTTCAAAGGTTACTTCCCAAGGCTTTTCCCCCACCTAAGGTTCATAACCGAAGGCTTTTATACCAACTTGTGAGACCCCAAATCCGGGTACTTCATTACCACAAGATTTGGTGTTCACTTAATAAAAACATTCATATCTAACTACCCAATCATAATAAAATTAGATAATAAACATTCCCATTAAAGGATTACATTATTAAAAATCTCACAGGTTATCTAACCTTTAAATACAAACATTAATATGGAAAAAATTAAATAACTTCATTACATTAATTCAAATAAAGTTCGACAATAAAATGTTAACATATTACAAGTCTTCAATACTTGTTCATCTTTCCTTTCCCTTTACTGGTTCTAGGTACGTCAATCTTCTCTACATTAGCTGTAATAGTTATATAAGCAAGAGTGAGCAAACAAGGCTCACTTGAAATGATAATAAATAAAACTTTACAACCACTGCCAAATAATAGACACAATGGAACTGAACCAAACGATTTATCAATGATAATCAGAATAACGAAATATTTAACTGAGGGTCATAAGACCACGAACTATGTCCATAGTTATAAGTAATCTTTCACCTTAAACTTTAACAGTCATAAGACTATAGGTCCTCCTCGTACTTAGGAGGATAAACCCTTCGTACAATGTATTGTGCACAAATAATCCAACGCTATGCGTAAATTATCCCCTAATAATAGGGTTGTTCATCTCAGCATTTAGAATATTAGTTCGGACCAAAGTAAGTTTGGTTTGGATAAGTTTCAAGGTAATTTGGAATTTAATGAACATCAACTACGGAGTAGTTAAATAAAAAGGTAATAACTTTATGTTATGGAATGAATCATAATGGAATCAACATTGTATACTAAGGTCATGCTTTAGGAATAATCTAAGAGCATAAACATTGAATAATTATAACATACCTTGCTTGAACAATATTGTAAACCAAGGTTATTTATAATTAAGTACTAAGTATGCATAACAAATAGCAAATTGAACGATAAAAACTGTTCAACATTAGTATATCAGAATATATAAACTTGCATGCTAAATAACAAGTTAAATACAAGAATAACTTGCTCAATATCAAGATAAAGTTTAGATAACTTGCATCATCATAAACAAACTAGATAGAAGAAACTTGCATAATTATAATTGAGATAGGATAAGTAAACTTGTACAATAATAATAATAGAACTAGCTCAACAAAAGTGTAGAGTTAGAAAACTTGTCTTGAGTAAAGCTAAATCGTAACAACTCGAATCACAATACACTATATATATGTCATCATGACATAATTAGTCACTACCAACACTCTATATATAAATAAGTATATACATCATGTAAGGCTTGATCTTTAATCACTTAATCAAATTACATTAGTAATAAAACTCGTTAGCTAATAATAATATGATCATTCTTAGTATAGAAATACTGAAATCATATCTTAACAGTCCTTTTATTAAATCATAACAACTTTTTCAGACTTTGTGTAACTAAAACACACTGTTTAACCATTCTGCTAACTCGCACTGTGGCACGACGCTGGCGCTGTTGCGCGAGGCACAAGCAAATGCTTGGCGCTGCAGCGTGGCGTTGACGCTGCGGCGCGAGAATTGCACTGTTGGGCCGCGCTGCAGCACCGAACTACAGTCCTCGATGACCAGCCTCGGCAACAGCATGAACAAAGCTAATTTTGGCCTACAAGTTACTTTCTAACAATGAAATTAACACATACTACATATATAAACTTCACGCAAAAATAATTTGAGGACTCTTAACATGATTTTACCCATTTAACAACATAAACATCAAATTTAAAATATATAATTTCACTATTTTTTATAAAACTTCACTTTTTAACATTTTTAGTGAAATTCATCACTGTGATTTTGTTTTTCAACCAAAACAGTTAATTCAAAATACCATGTTTATGTTTATTCATCCTCTTTCAAAATCAATAGTCAATATATATATATATATATATATATATATATATATATGGGAGCCCTTCCATAGCAACCGGTTGCTGTGAGTACTGTGCAACACCCTCTTTTTGTACCGTTGATCAACTTATTGGAAGGCTGAGATTGGGATGTATTAATACCAAACCGTGAGAAGCTCTGTCGGTTTCTATTTAAATAAGAGGGACCCACATTTTAACATATTGTCAGTCTAGTTAAACAAAATGAATATTTAATATTAAAATATTTCGACCGGTACAAGTTGTACCGGCCTATTCTTTTTTTTACGCATTGATGCTTTATCAGTTTTTAATCAAATACAAAGAGATTGCACATAATATTAAAATATTTAAAAATATTCCGGTCGGTACAAGTTGTACCGGCTTACTCTTTTTTTTTAACACATTCATGTTTTCTCACTTTTTAATCAAATATAAAGATATTGCACAAAATTTATTTTAACTTACAAATATAATGTTAAAAATAAATATTAGTAACATAAAAATAAATACAATTATATTATAAATAAATAAATATATAAATATAAATATTATTTTTAATATTAATATAAAAAAAATATAATAAATATATAATTATGCAAGATATATAATTATATTATTAATAATTATGCAAGATGTAATAAAATATTTAAAAATATTCCGGCCGGTACAAGTTGTACCGGCCTACTCTTTTTTTGATCAACATACTGAACACAACAATATTTTTTTGATATGTTTTATATCTTTGTTCTATTGGAGCAATTGTTATTACGTCCATCTCAAACTATTAATAATAATATAATTATATATCTTGCATAATTATATATTTATTATATTTATTTTGAATATATTAATATTAAAAATAATATTTATATTTATATATTTATTTATTTATAATATAATTATATTTATTTTTATATTACTAATATTTATTTTTAACATTATATTTGTAAGTTAAAATAAATTTTGTGCAATATCTTTATATTTGATTAAAAAGTGAGAAAACATGAATGTGTTAAAAAAAAAAAGAGTAGCCGGTACAACTTGTACCGGCCGGAATATTTTTAAATATTTTATTACATCTTGCATAATTATTAATAATATAATTATATATCTTGCATAATTATATATTTATTATATTTATTTTTAATATATTAATATTAAAAATAATATTTATATTTATATATTTATTTATTTATAATATAATTATATTTATTTTTATATTACTAATATTTATTTTTAACATTATATTTGTAAGTTAAAATAAATTTTGTGCAATATCTTTATATTTGATTAAAAAGTGAGAAAACATGAATGTGTTAAAAAAAAAGAGTAAGCCGGTACAACTTGTACCGGCCGGAATATTTTTAACTATTTTAATATTATGTGCAATCTCTTTGTATTTGATTAAAAACTGATAAAGCATTAATGCGTAAAAAAAAGAATAGGCCGGTACAACTTGTACCGGTCGAAATATTTTAATATTAAATATTCATTTTGTTTAACTAGACTGATAATATGTTAAAATGTGGGTCCCTCTTATTTAAATAGAAACCGGCAGAGCTTCTCACAGTTTGGTATTAATACATCCCAATCTCAGCCTTCCAATAAGTTGATCAACGGTACAAAAAGAGGGTGTTGCACAGTACTCACAGAAACCGGTTGCTATGGAAGGACTCCCTATATATATATATATTAAACAAATAATTAAACCTTAATTTTACTTTAAACTAAGCCATAATCATATATATCCATACCAATTCACTTTAATATAGTTTCCTTCACAAATAAATACATAACATGAATTAACTCATCTATATACTTATGAAAACAATTTCATAACAACTAGTTATCACATAGAAACCATATAACACAAATAATTTAACCTTCACAAAGTTCTTACAAAAATTTTTGGAAGAGAATAAAACTATAACTTTAAAGAAATTTAAAGGGGTAAGATGATACCTTATTTTCTAAGAGATGATAACTTTCCCTTTTGATCAACAAGCTTTTTTTTCCCCCAATTCTTCTCTCAAACCTCTCTAGAATTCGCTCAAGTTCTCTCTAAAATTCTCTAGTCTTTCTTCTTCTCTTCTTTTTCTTCTTCTGAGTTCTTCCTTCCTAACTCTAACTTACGTACTAACAATATAACGTATAATAATAATAATATAGGTATTAATTATATAATATAATTATAACTTTAAATGAAATTAGTTATATTTTTATTTGAAAATCAAAAGCCATAAGGCTTGTTTGGCTAACTACCTTAAAAATTAACCAATTAAATCTTATGTCTTGTTTGGTAAAACATATTTAAATTAAAGACTTAATATGCATTAAGCCTTGTTTGGCAAAAACTGAATTAACCTCTTTTAACTTATTTTAATAACTCCTTTATAGTATAGTTTATGGGCACACTTTATTTAATTAAATTTTAATATTAAACTTAATTACTTCTAATAACAATTTATTAAATTAATTCACAACATAAATCAATACAACTTAATTATAATTTTATTTGTAATTATAATTTTATCTAATCAACTAACACATCATTTTAATGACAAATTCAAATTAAAATATTATTATAATAATTCATTTAATCATTATAAACACTACTACAAAACAGTAAATAGATAACGCGAAAAATATGTTGTGGTTTCAATCAGAAAAACGCCGTGGTTAAGGGTGTCATCTATTTGACATCCTTACACAATGTTTTTAAAACGTTGTAGTTAGATACATTATACAACGCTTTTTAAGATAAAAACGTTATAGATTTATTTTTCATAAATTAGTAGATACTTGAAAACGTTGTAGAAGGTATGATTCCACAATGTTTTCTGGATAAAAATGTTGTAGTTTATACAAATATACAATATTTTTAAAATATTGTAGATAAAAAAGAAAAAGGAAAAAAAGGTTGTGGTTCACCTATATTACCAATCTATAATATAAAAACTAGTAAATTAACCCATAGTTCGAGTGGTTTTGGTTTGTCAGGTCTAAATTCTTAATCAACATTTATTCAAAAGCAAATGCCAGGATAATATTGTGAAAACTCACTTCATATTATATATATTTAACCAAAAATTCAACAACAATTAAGCAGTGAACTCTACTTGTGTGTAAAATCTACTCGAGAAAGAAGATATTAAGAGTTGAATGTAAATGGACAAAACAACCATATCCAGCAGCAACATTGTTTATCACAGAAATGAAGAAAGAATTAAACAAGAATTAATCGTAGTAGTTGAATTCAAAAAGACTTCTAACAAATAACATAGTTACAGTCACACCACTTGGTAGTTCTCTGTGGAAAGTTGTGTTCTCCGAGAAAACTTGGGAGGGGTTCCACCTTTCAATGGTAATATATTGAGAACCTACAAAAAATAAACAAATAAAGTAAATCCAATTTATGCACACAAACCACAATATAGATCTGGCGAAAGAGCGCAAAGTAGACAATAATAAGTACATGATGATAATTACTACATTTGGACACACTACTGCTTTTAAAAAATCATGGTAATTATGTTGGCGAGCCTAGAACCTAAGTTTCATACAAGTAGATATACAACAGGTATACAATACAGGTCGCCATCAAGTTTTCTACAGTAGAATCTAGATGCATGTAATGGAGGAAAAGAGAGAAAAACTAATGATAGGAGTATATATCATACAAGCCACATGTATGCAAGTAATGTTACACAAAATATAACAATGAGTAATAGTGCTTATCTCCTTATTACTAAATCCATACTATAGACACTATAGGTGCACACGCTACAATGACTCTATCAGAATATTGATAAAAATATATTATGAATCATTGAGAGTAATAGGATAAGTGAACCTTTAAGTCACTGAAAGTACTTGTAGCAGTAAAGCGAACAAAAATTGGGAAAAAGGCTGAAGAATCTGCTGAAGAAACAACAAACTCCATTGGTCCACTGCCCAGTGTTTCAACAAAACCATAAACCAGATCAGCACCCTCATTTAGATTACATGAAAGTTTACTAAGATTACCATAAAAGATAATTAATATAAGCTTACCCGCGGTTTGAATTATGTATGAGAAGTATGGACCACTCCAAAATAGAATTTCTCGAGTCATACCTATAATTAAAGAAAAGGTAAAGATGCAAACCCACATACACGAAAAGAGCATATGATTGCAGGTGTATTACAGATGTACATATAAGATATCATGATACATGATCTTAATATGCATTTCATATGATCCTGATAAGTTTATGTAAAAGCCATTTAAGACTTTTTAAATAGGGCAGAAGATATATGAAATGTATCACTACCACCTACTACAAATAACAACAGTAACTCAGTAAGTCGGTAAATCTTTTAAATTTTTGAGAATAAGCTAAAAATTAACACAAAGAACTCTAACAGACTAGTATTTATGGTTAAAGAACATGATAATGTAGACTTGATACTTAACATAACGTGAAACACACCATGATTAATCAACTAACAAATCTAATAATTATATTATGCTTGAAGTTTGCAGGTATCATTGTTAGATATGACTGTAAAATTATCCAAAAGAATTGACAATTTTCCAAGTAACTGAAGTTTCATAGTGGATGTCTTACCGCGGTAGCTTGAATTCTGAATAAGCCAGTATTATTATAAATGGTCTTTAATGCAGAAAGTGACTAAATTTGTGGGTACTCGTTCAAGACGCGAAGATCTGTCCAGCATATCAGCAAAAATTTATGAATGCAAAATTGACATCTCATCAAGAAGCACAAGCAAACTAACGTCATGCAACAAGGAATTAAAGATCAAAAAGCTATCTACATACTGTCATTTACACTGAAAATTCAGCTCCATAGCTAGAAAATTTATTTACTTCAAATGTAGTAATAGTTGAGAAGAAAATACTTAACTGAAATTGCATCTCCATTCTTCAACATAATTAGAAATAGAGAGAGATACAGTACTCAAAGGTGAATCTAAAAACAGAATAAGATGGTATAACTAAAAAATTCATACCACCATATAATGTAACCCCTAAAACAAAAAGGAGAAACTCTCCATGTGACGCCCCCAAAATAGGTCCATTCCACCCAACCCATTCTGAGTTGTCAATAACATGGTACATAAATAACTATAACTTTATTAATACATTTGTCGTGCAAAATATGACAACCTATATAATATGAGTTTAAATACAAATATTATCTTCTATACAATATCCACACGCAAATAAATTCTCATTATTGATACACTATTTTACAGAATAGTGAGGACTACTAAAACAGCTATCTAGAACCATCACTCCACACCCCAACTAGTTCCTGCTATAATCTCGCTTTCTGAGAAGAAAAATGGAACAAAAAAAAAGGGTGAGCTCAACTAGCCTAGTAAAGAATGTTATGACTAAGATAATGTACAACAAATTATCGTTAGTCTTCAACAGGGAAAAATCTTATAGAATACAATAAACAACAAGTTTCAGATCAATATTCACAGCGGAAATAATAATTCATAGAAGAGTTACGTAGAGAATGAAATCTACTATAATCTATGAATTTAACAGTCCATCATCAATATTTTATCCTTGTAACATCAATCAATATTCATCTCAAATCAAATATTCATCTTTGCACTACAGGCCAAAGATATTCATCAGTCGGTCATGTTCATCTCAACACTTGTTCATCTTTGCACTACAGGCCAAAGATATTCATCAGTCGGTCGTGTTCATCTCAACACCTGTTCATCTTTGCACTACGGGCCAAAGATATTCATAAGAAAATCAACCATCTTTTTTTTTTGTTAATGTGGAGTTTCCCAACCGCAGTCAGACTAAGTCTCCCCACCCCGGGTCAGGCTTTTCATATGGGCTTACGCCCACGTCCCCGTGGCCACTCGAATTGAAGAATTATCACACTTGAAACAATCCGAGTTCAAAAATAATTCATAAATAATCATACTGAAGTAAAATTCAAGAATGATCAAAACATAGATCCAATCAAAGATAGGAATCATAACAGACAATCTTGGACACAAAAAAGAAAATTTAATTTTTTTTGTGAATAGTGTCGTATTCATGAATAGTGTCGTATACGTGAATAGTAACTCTGACACTAAAAGATAGAAATTTCACAAAAAAACATTATCATGCTTCATGAATAGTACTCGTGAATAGTAACTCGTGAATAGTAACTCATGAATAGTAACTCGTGAATAGTAATTCATAAATAGTAACCCCGACATGAAAAAGTTCCAAATTTGATAAAAAGTTCTAACCAATATTTCGGCATAATGATATTGAAGAAATAATATCATTTGAGAAGAAAATAACATCCATTACCTCGGAAGACAGTACTTCAAGTTGAAACACCGGATATAGGCTATGACTTGAACTTGCAACGTATAGCAACACTCAAAGTATACTCACAAGAATACGCTCAATATATCGAGAGAGAAATAGAGAGAAAATTTTAGTTTCTGGTCTGATTTTCAATTCTAACCTAAGCACCCTATTTATAGTAAATTGCTTAGAACACCAAAGTAGAAAATTTAATAAAATAATAATATAATTAAAAATTTCAAGCCCACCTTAGACCAACTGAAATCAGCCCATTTTTATCACGTGTTGAGCCCACTAAATTGAAAAAAACATTTTTCATAAAATAAATAATTAAAACTTCCAAAAATCAATTATTTCGGAACTTCGGAACTTCAATGATTCATAATAAATAGCTCTTTTATCAGAAAATTCAAATCTCGAGAATTTTTATAGGAAATTCAATTCTCTTCAACTTTTCAGAAGAAAGTTTTTCCAAATTCCAAACAGAAATTGACAGAAATCCATAAAAGGACGATTTTACAGGCTATAATCAAATTTCAGTCAAAAAATGGGGTCCACCGGCACACAAAACATGTGTTAATCATTTTATGCAACAAAAATACTCTTTCTCCTCATATATCCCACATTCATTGTAAAACTATCACCATTATTATATAATATTATAAAATATTATTTTATCAGAAAAGATAAAATATCAATTTTTTTAACAATTGTCACTTTAAAAATTTTCTCCATCTATATCCACATAAAATTAATATTTTCCTCATCATATAAATCAATAATTAATTATTCACAAATAATATTACAGAATCACAGTACTGGCAACCAGACCGTTCCCAGGAAAGAGGGGGCTTTCCAATAAGAATTTCTCCTTACTGGCGCGCAATTAGGTGACCCAACATCTCCTTAGACAGAATTTTTTAGACATTGCCAATAATATTTTCTAATAATATTATTCAGATAATATAAATTATTACTTTGATAATGGAAAATACTGTGTAGTGACAATTATTGAAACAACAATAATATAAAAATCAACGCAGCAATTATTGAATCAATAAAATAAAAATATTGAACAGTAACTACTGTAACAGTTATTGAGTAGTGTCTTCTTACGTAAGAATCAATAATTGGTGTAATACCGTGTGCTACTGTGCAACAATGTGTATTACTGTGTTTTAACCATCGGGTATTCCAACAGTATTAACGGTAACAATTACGCCGTTATTTATAAACAACTCATACTTGTCGTTTTCTTCATCCAATCGCTTTCCTTTATGGGGCCCACAAAAGACTGCGCCGTCGTACAAATATTTCCCGACAGCAAGAATATTCCATGACCAAACGAATATTCCCCGACAACAATGAATATTTTATAACCACCTGCTTATTTGAAATATTTGCGCATTTTACCCATAACTAACCACATTAATTAAATCAACCCTTACTATTTCAAAATGATAAATAGAGAAAATTAAATCTTCATTTATAAAAAGTTGGGGCCTTACACTCCACCATGGACAACATATAATTTAATTGGTTACATAATTAGTTTGATTAACAAGATTAGCTCATGAACAAAAACCTAAAAACTCATACAATTGGTCAAATATAGTATTTGTACCAAAGGCCACCACTAAACCTCACCATCAGAATCACTGAGCAACTAAAAAGGGGAACAGAGCAACTGAGAAAACAAATTACTTACAAAGAAAAAAAGATTAAACCATTCAAAGAAACAGTCTTTTAGGAAAATCCTACTATATACTCGAGGTAATTAAACAGAGAACACCATATAAAATCATAGAACATAGTACTTTGAAGCAGAATCAAATTAGAAAACAAAATAGAAATCAGTTGTAAATAGCCATTTTTAGAAACCCATAAAAATAAAAAAGAAATAAAAAAGGAAAATTTTAAGAAAACAATTTTCACAGGAGAAAATCAACAGAAACAAATGCTCTACGAAAAAACTTATCTAAGAAAAAACCCAAAAAGGGAATCTAATTTCTTAACTATAGTCCACAAAAAATGGGGAAAAACCCATACCTCCACAATTGCTAACAGAAGGGGCAGAGATTTTGCAGGCGGATGGAAGAGCCAATGCTTTGGTGGCATTCAAAGAGACACCAAATTGAACACTATTCTTGAAAGCCTCACATAGACACTTGGATTTGAGAACAGTTTTGAGGCCAGAGCAACACGTCCCTTCTGGCTTACCCACTGTGTTGTCGTTGCTGATGTAAGAGAGACAGTCCACCATGTTTAGATCAACGACGGTGTAGTAGTCGACGGCCGGAGCTGGGGCAGCGTGGTGAGAAGCAGACACCTTATTTAACGAGATCGAGACGGATTTAGGAGTGAGAGAGAAGAGAGACTAGGGTTTTGGGCTACAAGAGAGTGCTGGCGTATTATTTTAATTTCAAATTGACTTCCGCATTTTTTTTGAGCTCCGTGTTTTTTTAGATACATAACATTTTTTAAAAAAACGTTATCTAGTTAAAACCAAAAAATGCCCTTTTTAAATAGATAACGTTTTTCATATATATCTACAACGTTTTGTTAAAAAACGTTATGGAAAAAAATACCACAACATTTTTTATAAAAATGTTGTGGTTTAAATGTTGTCTATTTACTACTTTGTACTAGTGAAACTCTCTAATTTAATTATTAAATTAAATTAGAATATTATCTCATAATAATTAATTTTTTTAACTCCTTAATTATTTACTTAATAATTAATTAACCAATTAAATCAAATCAAATTAAATATTTATTCAACAATAAACACATCCATTAAATATTTATATATCTCAATAAATATTTAAAAATTATAATTAAAATTTTGGATTTTTACAGCTCCTATTTTATTCGTAAAGAAAAAAGATGAGAGTATGGGACTTTGCATTGACTATCGAGAGTTGAAGCATGTCACCATCAAAAATAGGTACTCGTTGCCTCGCATTGATGACCTGTTTGACCCGTTACAAGGTGCTTAATAATTTTTACAAATCGATCTTTGTTCCGAATATCATCAGTTAAAGATTAAAACTGATGACATTCTAAAGACTGCTTTTAAAACTTTATACCGGCATTTCAAATTTCTAGTCATGTTTTTCGGATTGACTAATGCTCATGTTGCCTTCATGGACACAATGAACCGAATATTCAAGAAGTATTTGTATCATTTCGTGGTTGTCTTTATTGATAACACCCTAATATACTCCAAAAGCCTCAATTATTTCTTCACCCAAAATAAACTTAACATGCGCCAAAGACGTTGGCTTAAGCTGTTGAAAGATTATGACCATACCATTCAATACCATCTTAGAAAAGCGAACGTAGTAGCTGACACGCTGAGTAGAAGATCATATGCGAGAATGAGTGCGATATTGTTAACTCAAAGGCCCATTTTATATGACTTACAAAGGATGGAGATAGAATTAAAGATTTCAGGGACCAAAGTGATGATGTTAAATATACGAGTAGAACCGACTTTAATCGATATAGTTAAAGCTGCTCAAGCTGCAGACCCGGAGCTGATGCGTATAAAGAAGAAAGTGCAAGAAGGTTTTATTCCAAAAGCAAGAATCGATGAAGAAGGAATACTTTGAGTCAACTCCAGACTTTGTGTTCCTAACAACTCTGATTTAAAGTATAAAATAATATGTGAGGCACACAGTACACCGTTTACAATCCATATTGGAAGTACCAAAATGTATCGTGATCTTCGACATACATTTTGGTAGAGCAATATGAAGAGAGAGATTGCTGAGTTTATCTCAAGGTGTTTAACTTGTCAATGTGTCAAGGCAGAGCATCAAGTGCCAAAAGGTCCATTACAAACACTTAAAATTACAGAATGGAAGTGGGATCACATTAACATCATTTTCATTACTGGTCTTCCCAAAGTTTCTCAAGGCATAGATGCAATTTGGGCCATTGTCGATAGATTAACCAAGCTTGCTCATTTCTTACCTATACGAGAAACTTATTCACTTGAACGTCTTGCTCGTATATACATAAATGAGATTATAAGACTTCATTTTATGTCAGTATCCATAGTTTCTGATTGAGACCCAAGATTCACTTCACGATTTTGGGTTAGTTTGTAGAAAGCTATGGGAACGTATCATCCTTAGACAAAAGGGCAGTCAGAGAGAACTATCCAAACTCTTGAAGATCAATTAAGACTCTATGTCCTGGACTTCAATGGAAGTTCTGAAAAGTTCTTGTCATTAGTGGAATTCTCCTACAACAACAGTTATCAAGCAAGTATAGGCATGGATCCATTTGAGGCGTTATATGGACGAAAGTGTCGTTCTCCAGTATGCTGGGACAAGGTGGGTGAATCAACATTTTTGGGACCAGAATTGGTATACGACTATGAAAAAGATTCAAATGATCCATTTCGTATACAAACCTCACAAGATTGACAAAATAGTTATGTTGATCTTCATTGAACGGACGTGGAATTCAATGTTGGAGATCATGTGTTGTTACGTGTTGCTCCATGGAGAGGAGTTACGAGATTTGGAAATAGAGGAAAGCTCAATCCTTGATTCATTGGTCAATTTGAAATCCTCGACCGAGTAGGAACTGTATCCTATAGACTCGCCTTATCGCCAAGTATGTCTCGTGTTCATAACATTTTTCACATATCTATGTTACGTAAATATGTGAAAGACCCGAACCACAATTATTGAATTAAAACCAGATGAAATAGTAGAAGATTTAACGTATGAAGAGGTACTTGTTAAATTTTTGGTTAAGAATGAACATATTCTACGCTCAAAGGTTATACCTCAAGTTAAAGTTTTATGGAGAAACCACGATATTGAGGAAATGACCTGGGAGTTAGAATCTAAAATGAAAACAAGGTATCCTCACCTCTTCAAAATACCAGGTACGTACGTCAATTTCGAGGACGAAATTTCATAAGAAGAAGAGTTTGTAAGACCCCAACTTCTTATGAATAAAGATTTAATTTTCTAAAATGTTATTTTGAATAGTAAAATATTAATTTGATATAATGTTATAGTTGTGGGTGATATTTGCAAATTTTGTAAAGTAAGCAAGTTGTCATAAAATATTCGTTTGGTCGAGAAATATTTTTTTTGTCGGGAATATCCGTACGATGACCCCACAACAGAATGACTGTCGGATATAGAAAGCGATAGAAATAACTTTTTTATAAAAATAACGGAAAAACTTTTACCATTAAACTGTTGAAATACCCGGTTATAAAGTACAATAATACGCGTGGTTGCACAGCAACACACAGTATTGCACAATATCTCTGATTATTGATGCTTACGTAAGAAGTTACTTAGTTTTATTCAATTATTACAACAGTAGTTGATGCATAGTATCTCATATTATTGATTCAATTATTGTCACATTATCATCTACATAATATCTTATATTATTAAATTAATAATTGAGACGACACCATTATTCATGTTATTATATACATTATTGATAATATCTAGAAAGCTCTATCGAGAAAAGCGGTTAGGTTATCTAATTGCGCGCCAACAAGAAAAAGTCCTTATCAGAAACCCCCCTCTTTCCTGAGAATTATCTGGTTGTTAATATTGTGAGTTATAATATTAATGATGAATAATTGTGGAAAGATTAAAAATGTGTTTATTGAAGATAAGTGAATTGTGATAAATATTTATTTAATTTTTGATATAAATAAAGGGGTTTGTCATAAAGTATTTGTTGTAAATTTGTCTTATTACATGGACCCCCACTTACTCATTTTTCAAAATCGTTGATAGAAAGTTATCTAAATTTTTGTTTTATTATTATTATAACAGTAATAAAATAGAATTTTTTTTTATAAAATAGAATACTTCTAATATTATATATAAAGTTATTCGTTTTATTAGATTATAAATAGAATATATTATATTTTATATAAAGTTTTCGTTTTATTATAATATTTTATTGCATAGTGCTACATAGTAAAATCAAATTTTCCCGTCGATTCTGCGCCCGTGAATTCTTCATTGTGTGTCCGTGATTATTTTCCTAAATAGTATCCTGTCATTCTCCTATAAATAGTATGCTTAGTTCAGAGAATTCTTCTTTTATAATATTGAGCATATTTCTTTTGAGTTTAAGGAAACTTTGAGTGTAACAAATAGTGCAAGTTTTTTTGCTATACCAGTCAGAATTACTCTCCTTTTAAGGTAAGAGATATTATTTTCTTTCAATTTTCGTAAGAAATATTATTTTCTTTCATACTCTATAGTATGTAAGTAATATTATTTCGTTTCATATTCCTAAATCTACACTTATTTTGATAAGTATTGCTTCTATACTCCTTGAAATTAGTAGAATATCTTTAAATTTTGCGCTACATCTAGTATCGTTTCACTGAAACATTTTTCTGAACTTTCTTATTAAATTTTAAGCTTTTCATGCCAGAATACTATTCATGGATACTATTCATACACACGGTACTATTCACGAAGTACTATTCACGAAGTACTATTCATGGGGTACTATTCACGAAAAAAATTGATTTTTTTTTGTCCAAATTATTTTTGATACATGAATATTATTCTTAAATTTCACTCCACAAAGTAGTTATCATGTTGACAATTTGAACATTCTTAAACTCTGGATAAATTGAATTATAAATTTTTAATATTTATCCTTAATCTCACTTTATTGATTTCTTATATCATTGTTATCATCCTCATGCTTATTTTGTGGTGAAAGTCATCTTTGGCCCGTAGTGCATAAATGGACTGTTGATTGGTATGATTATGAGTAGAAATTATGTATCGGTATAATCATGACCTGTAATGTTACAAATGATGTGGTAAAAGCCCTCTTTGGCCCGTAGTGCATAGATGGACAGTTGTCTGGCATGATCATGATCACTGGTGATAATAACGAATATCCTTGGCCCGTGGTGCATGGATAATTCGACGATGTGGATTATTTATTGAGTTGTGTTACAGAAATAAAATATTGATGATGAAATTTTAAATCATAGAAGATAGTAGACATCATGCTCTACTTGACTCTTCTAGTGGATTTCTTATCCCGCTGCATATGTTGATCAAAACTTGTTGTCTATTATATTCTATTAGTTTTACTTTGTTGAGGACTAAGGATAATTTATTCTATATTATCTTAGTCATAATATTCTTTACTGGGCTAGTTTAGCCCACCCTTTTCTTTCATTGTTCTCTTCAGGAAATGAGAATATAGCTGGGACTAGTCGGTGCATGGAGTGACGGTCTAAGATGGTTGCTATAGTAGTCCTCACTATTCTTTAAAATAGTGTGACAATAATTGTAATGAGGACTTTATTTGAGTTTGGATATTGTCTAAGAGACACTATTTGTATTAAAACTGAGCTATTGTGTTGTCGTATTTTGTACGACAGTTGTATAAATTAAGTTTATATTCAAATTATGTACCATGTATTTGACGACTCGGAATGGGTTGTGTATACCTATTTTGGGGGCGTCACATGTAAAGCCTCTACAAATAGTTCCCGCCTCTGTGGTAGCTATGTTTTTTCCTAAGACGAAACCGGTTAAAGGAAAGGAAGTCCTGATTCCAGACCCAGACATGGAGGAGAGGAATCAAAGGCGCAAATAAGACATTAAGAGGTGGTTATCAAATGTAACACCCGAGAAAAATTAGATTTTATTTGAATTAACTTTTTATTAAATTATTTGAATTAAATGAATTTAATTGTTTATTTACATGAGTAAACTGTTGAAAGGTCGTTCTATGACCTATAATGTGCGGATGTGGTTAGGATTCTGGCTATGCACCAGGATTAGTTATTTTGAATTTCCAACACGAAAATAAAAAATTTTCGAGAAATTTCTGTAAAATCACAATTCATCTGTTTATGCTTGGGAATTAATTATGAATTTTTGAGAAATTCGCAATGGTAGAATTCTAAGACGAAATAGAATATCTAATAATAATTCAGTTATGGCAAACGAAGTTTTCGCCTGTAGACTTAAAACCTAAGTGTTAGGAAAAGTGAGTTTCGAGAATTAAATGACTATGTATAATAAGTACAATTATTATACGTGAGAAATACGATTATGGTACTAGTTATTATACAAGTATAGTATGAAGATAATTATGATATATAATACGAATATCCTACGAGGTATATACGAAAAAAATACTAGAATTAAACGAGTAGAATACAATTAGTTCTTAATAGACTTTAGTAATTGGACCTAGACCTTGTCAAATCCAATTGGATGAGATTTATGTCAAGCCAAATGTGAAATTAAATAAAGCCCAAGATAGGCTCGATATGAATTAATTATAAGCCTAAACCAGAAAACAAAACCTTGGGTCGAACCAATGGATCACTAGATGGGAAAACCCCATGGGGCAACCCATGTGGGAACCCCAATGGGCATGTGGGGAGGCTACTTGGTGGCCATGAAAGAGAGGAAGATTGGTGGGAAAGAAATGAATAGTAAGGAGGTGGCCTTATGACCAAATCGCCTTCACTTTGGTTTTCTATAAAAGAGAAGCTAAGTGGTTCATTTGTTAGTTTAACCTACATTGAACAATATATTGAGAGAGAGAGAGAAGAGCAATAACAAGTAATCAAGAGGAATCAAAGTAAAGTATTCAAACTTAAGTCAAGAACGCGAAGAACACTAAGGTAACAATACGTAAACTTTAGCCTTTGATTATTTTCTATTTATTTTTTATAGAGAAGTATGAATTGGTGGAGCATGTCTCTTCTGAAGCAATAAGGATGGCTATTAGTGAATTAAAACATTAATAAAAATGTATAAATGGAGATTATAAGTAACTAATTAAGCTTTAATCAAAGAAAACCATTAAAACGTTTAATTGGTTGTTGATGGATAAATTGAAAACCATCAAGTATAAGTTATATGCATATTGCTTGGTTAGGTTATAGATAACTGACCAATGGATTTATTCTATTTGGTTTGGTGTATAAATCTCGAGTAACGAAGTTATGGCAAAATTTACAAGATTAGACGATAATCATCGTATAATTCTCAGATTGGTAGACAAAAGTCACCGTTTAGATCAAAAACATTAGTTTTCGATGGCGTATCATAGAACAACATATTTAAGAGTTGTGGACTCAAGAATGGTCGAATTCAACTTAAAACGAAGAAACGAGTTATAAACGTTCACGAACGTTAAATAAACGTGTAATAGAAAATTTAAATAGTAAATTCATTGTTAACGGAATTAAAAATTACTTCTATCCAAATGAAATCGAAGTATGCGAGATATGTGAGGTAACTACTTTTGAATGAGCCAATTCCAACTTATAACGATCAAGTTACGAGCTCGAAAAGAATTGAAATGACAAACTTAAAAAAATTCAAAGGCTCAGGGCCGGCACCGCAGCACCTCCCAAGCCTTAGGAAGTGGCATTGCAACGCCGAAACAGGGGAGAAGGTACTGGAGAGTTGTGTCGCAGTGTAGCTTGTGTACTTAAAAATGGCGCCGCAGCGCCGTTAAGGGAAAAATGTTTGACACAGTTAATTATTAACCCAACTGTTTGCATGATAACTATGAGGCATGTACATACTTAATAAACATGAAAAGATAATTCCTAAATAACATGAATAGCGATGATCTTAGGAATCTAACATTGTTTAAAGTAATTAAATGAAAAACGTAAAGTGTGAGAACGTAAATCATGAATCGTATTCAAGTTTAACGCGCGTCTTAGTAATACAGGAGAATTTATCTGAGTTAACGAATCAATTAGGGTTCAACTATTATTGTACATAACTGATAGTTGTTGAGTGTTGGTTTAATGACATATGAATGCTAATAAGCCATAATGAAGGATAAATAACTCGAAATGTATATTATTAATGAAATAAATTCAGTTAAGTTATAGAATAGAAAGAAGTTGGTAAAAACAATGTGATTAGATTGTTTGGTAGCTAATTCTAGTATGCTATGTGAATATATCATGTAGAAACTGTAAAGACCAAGAACTGTTGAATTTTAATTGAAGACGCTTGAAGGCAAGTTTCTTTAACGTTTGTCTAACCTTCGTGTTAGCCAAGTTTCTGTGATTCATGCTATAATATGCATGAATTATTTTACGAAAGAGTCGATGTCAGCTTTAACCCAGCTAGAAAAATCTTAAGGGTTTGATTGATTTGTTTACAAGTCTTTCGATATAGTATTGATAACGCTATCATATGCCAATTGTTTGGTATGGATTCAAAGGTAAGCCTTATTATGAATAAACAAAAGTATTTTACATCGATTATTCGATGGGCACGTGAGGTTGCCAAAACTTAAACGTAGATACATTTAACGGTTGAGTGTTGATCAACATAGAGTGATATAGGTTGATCACCTAGAAGTGCTCGTAAGATATATCGGACTTACGGACTTAATGTCGGGTTATCCTTTTCATGAATGGAAATCAAAAAGGAATGTTCATGGTCTTTTGACCTACTCAGAGTTCCTAAGTTACTGTATGTACTCTGGAATTATTTTATGAGAATGAAAAGTGTTATTTCCATATTTTATAGTACTTCATATCTATTTATCCAATTAATGTAGTATAATCATATAATTCTCGATGTGGTATTTGTATTATATATTGCTAGACTTGCTGAGCTAGTTATGCTCACTTCTTGCTTGAATTATATGATTGCAGCTAAGGCCGAGCGAACCGAGGGTTTCAATAAAAATAAAGGCAAAACTAAGATGGATAAGTAGTTTATCATGTAATAGACTAGTATATTTGTATGAATTATACTACGACAAATGAAGAATGTATTTGGTTACCGAACCTTGGAATGGATTCATTACTATTGTAATAAGAATATAGTAAATACATTTATTTTGATATCATTTCAATGGAATGAATGTATAATTAGTAGTACCGTGTAACACCATATCTATAGATTGAAAGTACCCGAATTTGGGGCGTCAAAGGTTGGTATCAAAGAATTAAGTTATAAAACTTAAGGGGGGAAAGAACCTTAGGCTAATAACCTCGTTAGTAATTGAGAAGTGGGAAGCAAATGAATTCTAGTAGAATTTGTTAATTGAGTATTGAGGAAACTCATTACCAAAAGAACTAAAAGATGGAAATTAACCCAAAATAAACTAAATGTGATTTGTATTTATATTATTGTGTATTATGTACTAATCAACATGCTATGTGTTATTGTAGATATTCATCGATAACTTTATGTATAGGGATATACATATGGTGAGTGAAGAGTTAGTAAATATGATTGAGCCAATACCAGTGCCAGTGGCAGAGGTACCAATGGTGAACATAGTTGAGTCCGGACTAGAGGAGGACTATCTAGATGGGGACTTGGAAAACATGAGATCGGCATCATATTTCTATGTGATGGTTAATGTGGATGAGGATATGGAGGTAGCATTGTTTAATACGGTGGTACTTGCACTAGAGCCAACACCTCCAAAGGCAATGAGGGCATTATATCTTGCGGTGCTTAACTGAAATGTGCAACTGTACACTATTGTGCAAAACCTGAGGGAGGAGGTTAGTGACCTCTATGAAGCCAAAGAGTATGCAGAAGTAGATTTTGAGATAGAGCATAATGAGAAGGGGCTGATGAAGGATAAGGTGATGGATTTTAAGAATGATGTCATTGAGCTTCGTAAAGAACTGGGGGAGAGGAACCAGAAGATAGCACGGATGTCTTACATCTATAAGAGTGCTCATGAGGATTTTAAGCTGAAAAATTGCTTGTTATTCTATTGAGTCAGGGCAAACTCGTCATACTATTAGTCGGGACATTATGTCGATTCTTGCAAATCAGAAGCGCGAGAATGTTGTTATGCAGTATTAGTAGTAGATAGAGAAAGTCTATATTGGTAAATATTTTGTGTAGTGGCGTAAAACCCTCTTTTGTATAATTAAAGGGTTGCCTTTTTGTAAATCCCAATTTTTGTGAAATTCAATCGCGAGATAAAAATTTAATATCTTTAACTAGGGAATCAATCTGTAAATAGTTCGAATTATGAAGAAGCATACTAATATAATGAGGTTTTATCAAAGGTGCTTTATTGTGGTATGAATTGTTGCTTGACGATTAATAACTAAGTAAACAAGAATGAATAAATAATAACAAAACATTATTTATTCAATCAGAAAAATGCCGCCAAAAAGAAGATAATGTAATCAGGAAGCTGAATCCCATAATGATAACTAAGGGGGTCAGAACAACCCTGTTAAGGAGTTTGTTAATTTATTAACAACTGTATTTAATCAAGCTTGGGGTAGAGCACCCGTAGTCCCTGGGGTAGCTAGAACGACTACGTTTAAGGAATTTAAAATTATAGGCCCACTAGAGTTCAAAAGAACAACGGACCCTATTAAGGCCTAGACCTGGGTACGGGAAATTGAGAAGGAATTTGTAATCATAAACGTCGGGGAGGCATAAAAGACTTCTTTTGCGACCTATATGATGAAGTGAGAAGCCAACTTTTGGTGGGAGGCTCACTGGGGTTTGGCTGGACCCGATGTTGTTACGTGGTAATAGTTCAAGAAGGTCTTCTTTGAGAACTATTTTCCTACAAGCATGCAGGGTAGGATGGAGATTAAATTCTTAGAACTTAAGCAAGGGGACACGACGGTTCCCCAGTATGCGGCCAAGTTCAATGAATTGGCTAGATACCATCCACATCAAGTGGACACCGAGGAGAGGAAGGCTCATAGGTTTAAGAAGGGACTGAAACCTTGGCTCTATAACAGGATTTCTGTGTTTTAGAGTACTTTGTATGGAACCATTCTAGATAAGGCAATTAGTGTCGAGGGTGGTAGTGAGGCTTTAAGCCAATACCACAAAGAGAGAAAGAATAAGAGCAAAGGAGAGGGAGTATCCAAGGCGGAGGGAGCTGGTGGCAGTGGAAGTGTCCAAGAGGAAGGGTTTTAACTTTGAAAATATTGGAGTAAAACAAGGGGATCCTAAGCGTAGGATCAAAGCATTCAAGACATGCGAAAAGGCTCATCTAGGAGTCTGTCTTAAAGGGAAGTCAGTTTATTATAACTATGGGCAAGAGGGTCATATATCACCCAATTGTCCTAACCCTACGAAGAACCAAGGTTGTTTTATATGTGGGTCAATGGACCACATGGCAAGAATTTGCCTAAAGAAGGGGTTGGAGGGTAGCAAGGGTGCTAGTAGTGGTAAGTTAGCCATTACTGGATCAACACCACCGGGTAGACCCACAGCCCGTACTTTTAATATGCCATTCTGAGAAACGCATAATGATAGAGTTCTAAGTTAAAATAGAATATCTAATAATAATTCAGTTATGAAAAACAAAGTTTTCGCCTGCGGACTTAAAACCTAAGTGTTAGGAAGAGTAAGTTTTGAGAATTAAATGACTGTGTATAATAACTATAGTTATTATACGTGAGAAATACGTGTATGATACTAGTTATTATACTAGTATAGTATGAAGATTATTATGACGTATAATACGAATATCGTACGAGGTATATACGAAGAGAATACTAGAATTATACAAGTAGAATATGATTAGTTCTTAATGGACTTTAGTAATTGGACCTAGACCTTGTCAATTCCAATTGGATGAGATTTATGTCAAGCCCAAGATAGGCCCGACATGAATTAATTTTAAGCCCAAACCAAGAAAAAAAAATTGTGGGTCGAACCGATGGATTACCTTATGGAAAAAACCCATGGGGCAACACATGTGGGAACCCCAATGGGCATGTGGGGCGGTTACTTGGTGGCCAAGAAAGAGAGGAAGCTTAGTAGGAAAGAAATGAATAGTAAGGAGGTGGCCTTATGACCAAATTGCCCTCACTTTGGTTTTCTATAAAAGAGAAGCTAAGTGGTTCATTTGTTAGTTTAACGTTCATTGAACAATATATTGAGAGAGAGAGAGAGAGAGAAAAGTAATAACAAGTAAGCAAGAGGAATTAAAGCAAAATATTCAAACTTAAGTCTAGAACGCAAAGAACACTAAGGTAACAATACGTAAACTTTAGCCTTCGATTATTTTCTATTTATTTTTATCATAGATTAGTATGAATTCGTGGAGCATGTCTCTTCCGGAGTAATAAAGATGGCTATTAGTGAATTAAAACATTAATAAGCCATGTATAAATGAAGATTATAAGCAACTAATTAAACTTTAATCGAAGAAAACCATTAAAACATTGAATTGGTTGTTGATGGACAAATTGAAAACCATCAAGTATAAGTTATATGCATATTGCTTTGTTAGGTTATAGATAACTGACCAATGGATTGATATCATTTGGTTTGGTGTATAAATCTTAAGTAACGAAGTTATGGAAAAATTTACGAGATTAAATGATAATTGTTGAAATCGTAGAATTTCTTGGATTGGTAGTTAAAAGTTGTTGTTTAGATCGGAAACCTTAGTTTTCGATGCCGTATCGTAGAACAACATATTTAAGAGTTGTGGACTCAAGAATGGTTGATTTCGGACTTAAAACAAAGAAACGAGTTATGAACGTTCATGAATGTTAAATAAACGCGTAATAGAAAATTTAAAAAGTAAATTCATTGTTACTAGATCTAAAAACTACTTCTATCTAAATGAAATCGAAGTATTCAAGATATGTTAGATAACGGCTTTTGAATGAGCAATTCTGACTTATAACGATCAAGTTACGAGCCCAAAAAGAATTGAAATAAAAAAAACTTAAAGATTTTTTAAAGCCTTAAGGCCGGCGCCACAGCGCCTCCCAAGCCTTAGGAAGTGGCGCTGCAGCACCGTAACGGGGTAGAATGTACTGGAGAGTTGACCCGCATCGCAACTTGTGTACTTGAAACTGGCGCAGCAGCGCCGGTAAAGGAAAAATATCTGACACATTTAATTATTAATCCAATTGTTTGCATGATAACTATGAGGCATGTATATACTTAATAAACATGAAAAGATAATTCCTAAATAAAATGAATAGTAATGATCTTAGGAATCTAACATTGTTTAAAGTAATTAAATGAAAAACGTAAAGTGCGAGAACGTAAATCATGAATCGTATTCAAGTTTAACTCGCGTCTTAGTAATATACATTATGTAATAGATGTGCGAAGTACGCGAATGATGAGAAATGAAGGTAAAACCTATGTATGTACTATACGGAGTCTGATGTCGGTAATCCGAGGAGAATTTATCTGAGTTAATGAATCAATTAGGGTCCAACTACTATTGTACATAACCGATGGTTGCTGAGTGTTGGTTTAATGACAAAAAAATGTTAATAAGCCATAATGAAGGATAAATAACTCGAAATGTATATTATTAATGAAATAAATTCAGTTAAGTTATTGAAGAGAAATAAGTTGGTAAAAAAATGTGATTAGATTATTTGGTAGCTAATTACAGTATGCTATCTGAATATATCACTACAAAAAAATGGGCCTTTAGCAACGATTTTTCGAGCAACGACTTTATAAGTCTTTGCTAAAATTATATGTCTAGCAATGAAATTTGTCCTTCGTTGCAGATTGTGTTAGGCTTTCACTTTTTGCAACGAAATTCATAAGTCGTTGCAAAATTTTGTTGCTAATTCATTAGCGGGAAAAGATTTTGTTAGAAATTCGTTGCAAAATTTTTGGTCATTTGCTTTCTCGTCATGTTGGGCAACGAAAATTTTTTTGTTGCTAAAAATGGAGTTTTAGCAACGATTTTTCAGGCTCGTTGCAGATTGTGTCAGGCTTTCACTTTTGCAACGAAATTCATAAGTAGTTGCAAAATTTGGGAAACAAAATTCGTTAGAAATTCGTTGTAAAATTTCTAACCACTTGATTTCTCCTCATCGTGGGCCACGAAAGCTCTTTTGTTGCTATATTTCGTTGCCTAATATGGACCACATTCATTGACAATAATTTTTATTTTTTGTTGCATATTTTATACAACTTTTTGCAACGACTATTAAAATGTTGCCTTAAATTAAGATAATAATAATAATAATAATAATAATAAGAATAATAATAATAATAATAGTCACAATCACAATAATAATAGTACTAATAATAATAACAACAATAACATTAATAATAATAATAGTAGTACTAATAATAATAATAATAATAATAATAATAATAACAGTCACAATAATAATAGTACTAATAGTAAATACAACAATAGTAATATTAATAATTATTATTATTATATTAATAATAGTAACAATAATAATAGTAAATACAACAATAGTAATAGTAATAATTATAATAATAATAATAGTAATAATAATTATAATATTATTATAATAGTAATATTAATTATAATAATAATAACAAATATTCATATAAATATTTATAAATTTATCTCTAAATATTCATATCAATATTTATAAAAAAATATTCATATCTATATTTTATAAATTTTAGATGAAATATTTATAAATTTATAACTAAATATTTGTTTATAAATTTTAAAGATAAATTTATATGAATATTTGTTTATAAATATTTATATGAATATATATATATATATATATATATATATATATATATATATATATATATATAGTCCGGATCAGGTCCGGACTCCCGAATTTTGTTAAAATCCGGACTTTTTTTTTTTTTTTTTTGCTTTTTTTTTTTTTGAAACAACTAAAAAAAAAAAAAATTTATGGAATTAGAATTTTTACATTATACAGTGTTTTGGGTGTGATTTGGATGCCTATAACAAAACATGTCTGTACAGTCTGGGCAGACTTGTACATACATTGGTTGGTGTAGGTATTAAAAACACACCCAAAACACTGTATTATTGAAAAATTTCAGTTCCATAATTTTTTTTTTTTTTAGTTGTTCTATCAAAAAAAAAAAAAGAATAAAAATCAGGTCCTGGATTTTCTCCCGTCCGGGAGTCCGGACCTGATCCTTATTCTATATATATATATATATATATATATATATATATATATAATATATATATATATATATATATATATATACGGGAAGCTTCAAGAGCATAATTCTTAAATAGCATAATACCTTAAATAGCATAATTTTATCAAAACGACGTAGTTTTGTAAATATGCGGTGGCATTTTTGTAAATACCATGCCACCGCGTATTTACAAAAATGCCACCGCGTATTTACAAAACTACGTCATTTTAATAAAATTATGCTATTTAAGGCATTATGCTATTTAAGAATTATACTCTTGAAGCTTTTAGTATATATATATATATATATATATATATATATATATATAGGGAATATATCTTAAGCTCACCCCTTATTCAACTCACCCGAGCTCACCCCCTTTTAGCGACGGACACGACGACGGTTCGATCATACAACCGTCGTCTATACTTATAGCGACACTATATGTTGTCCGTCGCTAAAAGTATAGACGACGGTTGTATGACCGAACCGTCGTCGGGTCCGTCGCTAAATGGAGGGTGAGCTCGGGTGAGTTAGATAAGGGGTGAGCTTAAGATCCGGACCGTATATATATATATATATATATATATATATATATATATATATATATATATATATATATATATATATATATATATATATATATGTATGGTAATAGAATTTATCTAATACACAAAAAATATAACATAAGAAGCAAAAATATCACAAATAGGTTTTGAACCTAAGACCTATAGGTAATTGGGCCATTAAGCTACCACTGAGCCATTCTAATTTTTTAGTTAACTAAACTATTGTCATAACTATTGCATATTTTTATATACATGACTAGTGATATTATATAAAAATAAAAATATAACATTTACTACTAAGGATATTACTCACAAATTATTGTAAAAAAAATTGATTATTTAATATAAGCGGGAAGCTTCAAGAGCATAGTTCTTAAATAGCATAATACCTTAAATAGCATAATTTTATCAAAACGACGTAGTTTTATAAGGACGCGGTGGCATTTTTGTAAATACTATGCCACCGCGTATTTACAAAAATGCCACCGCGTCCTTATAAAACTACGTCGTTTTGATAAAATTATGCTATTTAAGGCATTATGCTATTTAAGAATTATGCTCTTGAAGCTTTCCGTTAATATAAGTAAATATTTAACTTGAGATTACATAAAATAATAAGAACTTTTATTCTTAGACGGAGGGAGTAACTTAAATCATAACATATTTTTAAGTCCAAAATAAAACATAAAAAGAAGAATAGTATACCTATTCCTAGTTCTCCTTTTACTTTTTTTTCCAAAAATATTATAAAATTAAATTATAATACTATCAGTTCTAAGAGAAAACATAAAAGATGAAGAAAAATTTATTATGTTTTATGAACTAAAAAAGAATAAAGTTATTTAAAATGACTTATAAGTCATTCCTAATAAGTTAGTTTGACCCATATTAATGTAATATCAATTTTATCCCTATTTTATTTTATTTTTTTTAAAAAAATAAATGAATTTGTAAAAAGAAGTGTAAGATGTAATTTCACTTTAATTGGCGTAAGAATTTTTATTTTTATTTTTTTATAGTTGAATTCTTATATACTCCTTCATTTCCAACGCCGATGACAGAGAATAAATATAAAAAAATATTGATGCTTGTAAACAAGTACAAGAGATTAAAGAAATTAAAAAAGAGATTCCAATGTTAGTTAAAGTGATGTTACATCTTACACTTCTTTTTTATAATTTTGCTTTATAAAAAAATTTAAATAAGTTACAATGCCGGTTAGTTTGGCATTGGATCACATTTTAATTTTTTTCAATTCTTTTAAAAAATAAAATAATTTTTAAAAAAATTAAGATAAATTTTTTTAAAAAATTCGTTTTAAAAAAAATATTTTTTAAAGTGACGTTGGTTGCCTTTCTATTTTTTAGCCAAAAAAATATCCAAAAATTCAACGTCATTTCAAATGGCGTTCAGTAATTTTTTCCAAATTAGATGTGATAGCCTTTATTCCCAACGACAGTCGTTGAAATTTTTATTTTTAAAAAAATATTTGTTTAAAAATAAAATCTTTTAATACACCAAGGATTGATCCATCAAATTATTATATTGGGGTTCTATCTATATATTGACTTTATCTAAAAAACTCATTTTTGATAACTCTATAGTGCAAACTTTGATTCAACACCATACCAATATATATATATATATATATATATATATATATATATATATATATATATATATATATATAGGGAGCCCTTCCATAGCAACCGGTTGCTATGAGTACTGTGCAACACCCCCTTTTTGGACCGTTGATAAATTGAATAGATGGCTGCAATTAACTTTTCTATTTGATAAGTCCGGCACAGGTTATTGTGCCTAATTATTTACCTGTACCAGCTTTTATTTTAATAAGGGAGGCCCACGTAAAATTAACTTGTTAGTATATTTATAAAAAATGAATATTTATTATTAAAATAATCCGGCCGGAAGAGCTTGTACCGGCTTACACATATTTTTTTTATTTTTTTTATTTCTCCATTATATATCATGACTCAGAACATTAAAATGGAATAAAATAATAAAATAAATTCCGGTCGGAAGAGCTTGTACCGGCTTACACATATTTTTTTTAATTTTTTTTTATTTCTCCATTATATGTCATGACTCAGCACATTAAAATGGAATAATAAAAATAAAATAAATTCCGGCCGGTACAGGCTGATACTGCCAGCATTAAAATAATAAAAAATTACGGCCAGTACAGGCTGATACGGCTGGCATTAAAATAATATTAAAATGCCAGCTGGTACAGGCTGATACGGCTTGCAATAAAAAATTGAAAAAAATAGCCAGCCGGTACAGCTTGTCACGACTGACAATAAAAATTGAAAAAAACGATTTTATTCAAGCAATTCGCTGCTAAACAGATTCGAACTCGCAACCTCAAACTCCATACACTCGTTATATGACCACCCGAGCACCACGGGCCTAGCTGTTAATGTGAAACCCCGGATTTTATGAATAAAGAATTAATTTTCTCGAAATAAATTTTTTAATATTATGGTGTGAATTTGAGATAATATTATAGTTGTGGGTAGTATTTATAAATTTTGCAAAGTATGCAAGTTGTTATATTATATTCGATCGGTCAGGGAATATTCTTTGTGTCAGAAAATATTCGTACGACGGTACAATTATTGGTGGACCCCACAAAAGAATTATTGTCGGATTGAGGAAAACGACAAAAATATTTTATTGAAAATAACGGCGAAAGTTTTATCGTTGATACTGTTGAACTACTGGGTAGTAAAAGTACAGTAATACGCGTTGTTGCATAGTAGCACACGGTATTGATTATTGATATTTCTGTGAGAAGTCGCTCAGTTTGATTCAATTATTGTCGATTAATAATATGAATTATTATAGTGATGATGACGTTTTGTTTTATTCGTATTATTAACGTAATAAAACAGAAACATCTTTTTATATAAAACAGAATACTTTATTAAAGTTATTCTATAAATAGAATATATTATATTTTATTATGCATAGTGTTGCATAGTGTTTTGCATAGTGTTTGCATAGTAAAATCTTTTTATATAAATAGAATATATTATATTTTATTTAAAAGATTTTTCTTTAAATATGGACCGTCAGATTAAAGTAAATCAATCTGGACCGTTCATGGATTAGTTACTATGCATTCCATTTTCCTATAAATAGAAGCTCATTCCTTCATTATTTTCTTACGAATTCACTGAACTCTAGAGAGAGAAACTATAGAGAGATAGAAGAAAAGCTTTTTGCTACTTAACTTTTCTTTTCCTATATCCAGTTTCTGTTACGGTAAGGGGTGTTATTCTTTCTTATTCATGAAGAGAACGGTTGTTATTCCATTTCTTATTATTCTGTTGGATTAACATGTATACGCGGTCTACCCTATACTTAGTGACATTCTTCTATTATTCTGTCTTTATTATTCTGTCGGAATATCCTGTCTGTGCTATATGCCGGACCTGGTTCCATTTTTATTATTCCGTCTTTATTATTCTATCGGAATATCCTGTCTGTACTATATGCCGGACATGGTTCCATTTTTATTATTCCGTCTTTATTATTATGTCGGAATATCCTATATGTGCTATACGCCGGACCTGGTTCCATCATTTATTATTCCACATTTATTATTCTGTTGGAACATCCTGTCGGTGTGAATTTCACCTGACCTGGTTCTGTTATTAGTATTCTGTTGGAATAACCTGTCTATGCGAAGTACCGCATGCATGAGGATTTCTGTTGTTATTCCATTCTTTATTATACTCAGTTGGTTAAAGTTTTGACTTCTATACTCCATGAAATTAGTAGAATATCCTTGATATTTGCGCTTCATCCAATATCTTTTCAGGGAAATATTCTTCTGATCATTCTTGAATTTTACTCTACAAAGAAGTATCATGTGGATAATTTGGACATTAGTAGTTCTTGGACAAATTAATTCTTGAACTTGTTTTATTGAATTCTTATATCATTGTCATCATCCTCATGTTTATGTTATGTTGAAAGTCATCTGTGGCCTGTAGTGCATAGATGGACTTGGTATGATTATGACCAGGGATTATTCGGTATAATCATGACCGTAATATTACAAATGATGTGGAAAAAGTCCTCATTGGCCCGTAGTGCATTGATGGACAGTTTTTGGTATGATTATGGCTATGGATTCTCTTTGGCCGTAGTGCAAAGATGAATTGTTTTATGGCATGATCAGGACCGTTGATGAAAACACGATTATCTTTGGCCCGTAGTGCATGGATAATTCGTGGTCGTGATACTAAAGAATATCCTTGGCCTGTAGTGCAGGGATGATTTAATGATGTGGATTATTTATTGAGCTGAGTCTCAGCGATAAAAGTGATGAAAAACTTTTTAAATCATAAAAGATAGTAGATTCTATTCTCTACTTGACTCTTTTAATGGATTGCTTGTTCCGCTGCAGTTAAACTTGATGTCTATTGTATTTTATCAGTTTAATACTGTTGAAGGCTAACGATAATTTATTCTGCATTATCTTAGTCATAATATTTCTTACTGGGCTAGTTGAGCTCACCCTTTCTTTCACTGTTCTCTTCAGGAAATAAGAACATAGCAGGGACTAGTCGGGGAATGGAGTGACGGTCCAGAGGATAGCATTAGTAGTCCTCACTATTCTGTGAAATAGTGTATTAATAATTGTAATGAGGACTCTTTTTGAGTTTGTATAATCTCTAGTAGACAATAATTGTATTCAAACTCACAGTTATGTTTTGTCGTATTGTACACGACAGTTGTATTAATAAGTTGTATTTGAATTATGTACCATGTATCTGACGACCCAAGATGGGTGATGTATACCTAATTTTGGGGGCGTCACAGTTGGTATCAGAGCTTAGGGATATGATCCCTGGCTAAGATGTAAGACTAGAACTAGGAGGGGAGAGACGGGGAATTCCTTCGCTAGTATGACCTACCTAAGTTTATGTGCTATTTAATTGGTCGGTCAAAGTATAGGGATAATATGTGATATGTTAATTAACCCTTATTTTGTGGCAGTGTTTGAAAATGGCATCCGAGAATGTTGAGATTATCAATGGTCAGGAGACCGTTGAGTCCCCACAGATCAATAATCAGGACAATGTGCAACAGGATGGCGATAATCCTCCTGTAAACAACAACACTGATCAATTAACGAATGACGGTACGTTTAGGAGCTTTTTAGAATTCATGCAACATCAGACGAAGGCGACTCCTGTTCATAATGCAGGTAAAGACAATGGCAACCCACAGTTGGTCACCGCTAAGCAGTTCAAGGAGCTGGGACCACCGGAGTTTTTGGGAAAGCCAGAACCACTTAAGGCGGAGACGTGGTTAAAGTAGATCACCAAGATATTTGATGTCTTGGGATGCTCCGAGGAGCAAAAGGTTCCTTTTGCCACCTTTATGTTGCGTGAAGAAGCAGATCATTGGTGGGAATCTGTAAAACGTACCCAGACTGACGCACTCAAGATGTCTTGGGAGAAGTTCCAAGAGCTGTTCAACGACAAGTACTTTCCTGAAAGTATTTGTCACATGAAGGAGGTAGAGTTTATCAAGCTGGAGCAAAACAATATGACCGTGTTGCAGTACGAGGCTAAGTTTGCGGAGTTGTCCCGGTTTGCATCCCATTTGGTCGATAATGAGGAGCGAATGGCGCGAATGTTTCTGCGAGGTTTGAAATCCGATATACGTCAATACCTCATTTCTCATAAACTTTGTTTATATTTAGATATTGTGAATAGGGCTCAGTTAGTGGAGCGCGATAATGAGTCATCACAACCAAAAGGTAATGACCAGCAACACGATAATAATCATACCGGTGGCAATGGCCATCGAACAATGATAACTATCGCGGGGGAAATTATCATGCCAAGAATGGTAACCACTTCGGTGGTAATCATGGTCAAGATAATAGAAATGGACATTTCAAGAAGAGGAGATTCAACAATGACGTAAAGACGTCGGTACCAGCACCCGTTTCAAAGGAAGAAGAACAGCCCATCGGTCGTATGTTTCAAATGCGGACAGGAGGGACACATCCGTCCAAACTGTACGCAGCAGTCCTAAAACTATGTTTTAATTGCGGAAGAGAAGGTCACCTAGCTCGATTTTATCGTATGATGAAGTCAATTCCAACTGGGATAGTGATGCCAAAGGATGTCACAGACAAGCCAAAGCCGGTAGTTTAAGAGAGAGCGTTTTTTTTCTCTCGTGACGAGGAACCTGAATAAATTATCACGGGTAAGTTAGTCATAAACTCTTGCGAAGTCTATACCGTGTTAGATACAGGTTCTACTCACTCTTTTATTTCACCTAGTTGTGTTCAATGTTTGTACTTAACTCCAGAGAAGTTAAACGTTGATTATCTATTGAAACTCCATTGGGAGAAACCTTCGTTACCCTCCACTGTTTATAAATCTTATTTGATTCAAATCGACACTTTCACGTTACGTGTTGATCTTGTCTCTTTGAAAATACTTGTCTTTGATGCGATTTTAGGAAACGATTGGTAACTACTCATCATGTTTTTCGGTAAGGTGTTAGCTTTCATATTCCTAACCAACCTATTATGCGAATTCAAGCAACCAAACCACTAAATTCAATCATTGTCATATCAAGCCATAAGTAAAGAGCCCCGATCCTTTTGGTTGATGACTTCCTTGTGTGGAATGCACCGAGGGCCAGACTTTCTGTAGGCGACGTCGTGAATAACGATAACAAGTTGATAGGTATCATTGTGAGGTGCTATCTAGGTTAAGGGATAGAAGTCACAGTTGGTATCAATGTGACGTACTATCCAAGTCTTGGATGTGAGTAACAGTTTTGAATGATATTTTTATCATTAATAAATTTCCTTGACATATTCCTGAGACTTTTAGCCTACCCCAGAGCGTGAAATCGAATTTTGTATTGACACCAGTACAAAACCCATTTCTTAAACCCTCAAAATAATTTTTCAACTAAAACGAAAGTAATATGCACCAAAGACGTTGACTCGAGCTGTTGAAGATTACGATCGTACTATTCAATATCATCGTGGAAGAGCGAACGTGGTAATGACGTGTTGAGTAGAAGATCGTATGCGTTTACAAGTGCGATGTTGTTAACACAAAGACTCATTTCGTATAACTTGCAAATGATGAAGATAGAGTTAAAGACTCTAGGGGACCCACGTGAAGATAACGAATATACGAGTAAATTGACTTTAATCGATAAAGTTAAAGACGCTCAAGCTACATACCCGAATCTGATGAATGTGAAGAAGAAGGT